>JAUTXW010001165.1:2082500-2682500 GCA_030620095.1 Kuschelorhynchus macadamiae | reverse complement strand
AATAAGGTTCGTAAATAAATTAAATTTAATTTTAAATGTCCTCTATAACTTTTAAATCAAAAAATAAACAAAAAAAATATTTATGCTAGTGTAACATATACGAGGTTTTACAGTGGTTATTATAAAGTTACAGATACATTATAAAGTTACAAATAGGCTTGCCAACCTTAAATTTATAATATCCAGGACATAGAAGCCAACTATCCAGGAAACAGAGGAAACAAAAGGCAGAAGATCTTATGTTATTATTTTTAACCAAAATATAAACACCAACCTCCGTATTCACTAAAATGGTTAAAAATGTAGACCAAATCTAATTCATCTGGTAATTAAAACTGCTAGTTTAACAGTTGTATTTTGCTCATGTCACGCATTTTGTAATTTAGACATTTAGAAAAATTATTTGTTCAATTGTTGCTTAAATCATTTTCCCCCGTATTCATTAAAAAGGTTTAAGAGTTAGACCAGGTCTAGTTGCTATGGTACTTAAAACTCTTAGTTCGCCAGTTATGTATCACTCCCATTTTATAATTGTGGCATTTAGAAAAATTATTTGTTCAATTGTTGAGAATGTCATCTTAAACCCTAACTGTCAAGTTAGACTTGGTCTAAATTTAGACCTCTTTAGTGAATACTACGGGTGTATATGTTATATGCATTAGCTACATAAAAAGCCTTTAAAATATACTTAACACATCTTCGATAGCAAACAAATAGGGCATAAAGTAAACATAATAAGAATTGACTGTGACGTAATTCAGATTAAAAAGATCGTACGTCTTGGAAAACTTTCATCATCAAAACTGTTAGACAAGGAACCTTCTAAAGTAGTGACAGTTAAGGTGCATCGCATCTTATTACGAGGTGATGAATGCGTTCAGAAATCTATTTTTTATAAATAAGTTCAGAATTAATATACCTTTTGTGTATTAATGTATGTATTAATTTTGCATGCATTACACTTTCTGTTAATAACTATTCTTGCTAACATAGAACGGAAGCTAACCTTTATGGGGAGGAAAGCAAGAAGGATGCCAAAACTTTTGGCGATCTTCGGAACAGCAAGAAGAAGTTACTCTGCCAGTTGGATTTTCTCCTTAGATGCCGGGATGAAGATGTAGTACCGAAATCGCTACAGGTGAGACATCACATTACTTCTAGAACTGCTAAGAATATTTATAAGCGTGCTAGCAATGCATTAGTTAGAGAAGGGATTAAGGCAACACGTCGTGATTTAGATACAAATGCCCGGAAACTATTAGAAATTCATCTGAAATTAGCTTCTAGACTAGAAAGAACTACATTTACAACTTTGGACAACATTACCAATGCAAAGGCAGAAAAAATCCATCAAGAAGTTACACTTAAGCAACAAAAGAAGTTTGAAGCCCTCCTGAACAGAAAAAATCCAGTGAAACTTCCGCAGAACACAGTTATCAACCTGTCATCGAAGCCGTTATCCGAAGCAGAACTTTCCGTCCTTTCCAAGGGCCAAAACTTCGCAATAGCACCGAGTATCATTCCCGTAGAAGACATAGTATCTTCTGTTGAAGCAGCAATCAGAAGATTACCAATGGAACAAGACGATAAAGTCAGATATGAGACAGCGAAGATCATTAAAAACTCAAAACCACTGAAGTCGAACCTCTCCGCAGCCGAAAAAACAGCAATGAAGACCTTAAACGAAGATGCAAACATTCTGGTACTTCCAGCAGATAAAGGCAACGCCACAGTCGTCATGGACAGAACAGAATATGTGGAAAAGGTTACTAAACTTTTAGACAACAACACCTATAAGGTTATGAAGGCGGACCTCACAAGTAGAATAGAAAGACGCATTAGCAATTTGATCAACACATCCAGTCTACCACCAGCGGAGAAAAAATCATTAAAACCAAGCAGCTCCAAGATTCCCAGGTTCTAAGGTCTCCCGAAGATACACAAGGACAACGTACCACTTCGACCGATCGTCAGTGCATTAGACTTGCCCTCATATAAAATAGGTCAATATTTTTCAAATGTTCTTAATCCCAGTAAATGGATTAAGAACATTTGAAAAACAAATTCGTTTATTAAAAACTCTGCACATTTCGTGGAAAAACTTAAGATAATCCAGTTGGATCCTGAAGATATTTTGATCAGTTTCGATGTAGAATCACTTTACACAAATGTTCCTGTCAACGACTCAATTTCCATTATATCAAACATACTGGATAATAATAATCTTGATAAGAACTTAATAGACTTAGTGGAAGCTGGTCTTACATCTACTTATTTCATTTTTCAAGGAACTTTTTATCTATCTATCTATCTATCACCTGTGGCAGCAAATATCTTTATGGAAGCCTTGAGGATATTGCTCTAACATCCGCTCCACTAAAACCGAAGCACTGGTTTAGATGTGTAGATGATCCTTTTGTTGTTTGGCCTCATGGACAGGATAATCTTTTCATATTTCTGGACCACCTTAATCAGCAACATCATAATATCAAATTCACGATGGAAATTGAATCTAATGGAACAATTCCCTTTCTAGATGTATCTGTTCAAAGGAAGGAAAATGGGACATTAGGACATTCTGTGTATAGAAAACCGACGCATACAAATAGATACTTAAAGGCAAATTCTCATCACCATCCAGTACAAAAGACATCGGTTATTAACTCACTAGTATTCAGAGCTATTTCAATTTCTGATCAAGATTCTTTAACATTGGAAACATCGAAACTAACCGAAGCTCTCAAAAGGAATGGCTATTGCACTGAAGATATTATGCGTTCAATTAAAAGACATAGCAAACCAACTCCGCCAAAGGAGAATGATAAAGAGCCACCATTAGGTAGTGTGGTTCTTCCCTACAAACATGGCACTACAGACAAAATAGGACGATTACTTCGGCAGTCCAACATACGTACAATCTTCAATACACATAAGAAGATTGGACAATGCTTGCGATCCCCGAAAGATCTTGTACTTTTTCAAACAGAAGGAGTACGTAAAATTCCTTGCTCCTGTGGAGAAGTGTATGTGGGAGAAACAGGACGCTCAATATCAACTACACTTAAGGAATATGAACGATGTATTAAAAAGAAACAAATTGTTCAATATGCTGTAGCTGAACACCAACATAACACTGGCCATTTCATAAATGTAAAGGAAACCAAGGTTCTAGCATCGGTTCCAGGTTTTTATAAACGAAAAGTTAGAGAATCTATTGAAATAGTTAAACATACAAAAAGTTTCAATAGAGATACGGGTTACGGTCTACATCACACGTGGAAACCGATCTTAACACAGGGTCACGGTTCGGCGAGCACAAGTCGGGTATAAAAGCCCGCCTGAATCTCTTCGAGCTCATTCAGTGTTCAGATCTCGTGGAGTAAAGATTCCTGAAGATGCCTCGTGCAATCGAAGGCGAAACGTCGGATAGTAATTCCAATTTGACACGGTCTAATCCCAAGAACCATGATTTCTTAACCATTCTTGCTTTAAATTAGATCCTTTTACATTGAGCTTCACCAATAAGATTTTTTTTAGCAAACTGATAATAGATAATGCCCAAAAAGCTAAAACTATTTGTTAAGTAATAGATATAATAATTATTTAAATAAATTCCAAAGTTTTAGATCATAGCTATACGAAAATGGTATACAGTCACAACAGTAAAGTTAATTTAGAAACCGCGCAAGTTCTGAAAATGAATTACTGTTATTTATTTCACTAAACATTCCTACTATTAATTTGTCACGAAAAAAGGTAAACGCGTTCTGAAGGAAAAGAAATAAGAAGATGAAGGTACATACATCAACGAAAACTGTTAATCTCAAACTTTACATTTGAACCGTGAAAACAATATTTTTTCAATCTACTGAAGTTTTATTGTATTTAGAATTTATTAAAAAATATGCAATTTTATAATTCTATGAAATCAATACTACTTATAGATTTAATTATAAATGGGAGCACTACAACAATGCAGTAACGAGGGAATATGAGATACTTTAAGTAAACCAAACTATATATCGTATTGTATCGAATTAAAAAAAATGGTAGTTCAATCAGATGAAACATATTCAATCAACATATCAGGAATATTATTAAAATATATGGAGGAAATGATTATTGGAAATTAAAAACAATTAGCATCTGAATTTGAGAGAAATAAACAGTAATTTCTATAAATAATTATAAGCCGTTTTCATTGTCAGAGATATAAACATCAGTATCCGTTTCAGAATCGTCAGAATCATTTAAAGAAATAATCAGTAGCTATGTGCCAGATGCTTACCAAGCTTTTGTTATATCCCAGGAGGCTCTAATGATTTTATTCACGTGGGCAACATATTTCTTTCAATGGCCACTGCATATATCATTCAGTACCTTATCCCACGTGTAGCCAGTACTTCGTCAATTGTTTCTTTTAAGGACAATATGTACTGCTCGTATTTCCTATTACATTCCAACCATGGATATTATACTGTCAATGGTATGATGGTAGTCTTAAAATTTTGTGTCCAAACTAAAACAGATTTGTCAAGATGATTTTTTATTTTGGGATTACTTTGCATTTTTAATAAATCGATTCTCGTTATCAGAGTAAATGACGACATAACGGTGACCTGAAAAAGAAACTTCCATAAATTTCTTTCTAAAAATCTAAAATTATCCAACTATTACCCTCGGTTGTCTGTGTAAAACTGGTAGAAGGCGTATCATCCTGCCAACTACGTCTGAAGGATCCTTTGCTGAATATCCATGTTTCATTTAAAGTATAAGGTTCTTGCGATTCGATATTTCTTGTATATTCACGCAAAAAATTCCTTCTCTTGATTTGAATGTCGGGTAATTCCATTAAATATTTTCGTTTACAAGTTTTCTTCCATTTGAATTTTATACTGCACCAATTTCGTAGAGAAGAAAGGGAATAATTAAAAAATCCGCTGATATCTTCATTTAATTTCTTGTGTAAACTGGCCATTGCAACGTATTCTCTTTTAATATACATCATATAAATTGTATCCCTAATTTTATTTTTCATAAAATCAGAAATTTTGGTTCTGTTTTTCGTTATTTTTTCTGATATGTTGCTTGAATATGTTTCGCTCGAAACAGTTGGTAACCCTTCTCTAAGCTGCCGCCTGTTGATTATATCGCGGCATTCTCGAATAAATTACAATATTATTTCGACACACATTGAAAAACAGGTAAAATATTAAATGACTGTAGAACAGACAGTCATTTTATATTAAAATCTTATATTTCCTATGTTTTCGATGAATTAAATTTGCCTTAACTAAAAACTCACTGATTTATGAAAGTGTTAAGATTTACAATCACTTACCCATGAACCTGAAATTAATTACTGTTGAATAGTCCTTTAGACGGACTCTCAAAAACATTCTTAAGCTAAAGTCATACTACAATCTGCAGGAATTTTATGATGACTCTCTATGATAGTAGGGATAATATTTTAAATATTTGTGTCTTGATACTTGTTTTTCTTTATTTAAATTGTTTTCTTTTTTTTTAATTGTTTATTTTACTAACTCATATTTGTTATTATATAGATGTATCGTTTTTATTTTCTTTGTTGATTGTTGTCTATTGTTTTGTTATTATTATATATGTTTTATTTATATATTTTTTGAGCCTTTCAATGTATAGTTTACTTTTTTTATAACATAGTATAAGTTATTCCATAAGGTATTATCGAACATTTCTATTTTTTAAGGCTGCTTTGTCAATGAGACATGTTTCTCTGATGATACTAAAGCTTATTTTCTTTGTTTGTTTGTTTTATATTCTGTCATATTGTGTAGGTTCTGCTGGAGTGAACGAAACTATGCAGATAAAAGTTAAAACTGGATTAAAATGTTTTTTTGAAATTTGTTACTAGTGCTGCAGCTCTGCATATTAAGGAATCCTAACTACAAATTAGGTTAGTTTCGAACATTATACTTGATTTTTGAAATGCACAGTTTAATTCGATGTTTAGAAAAATAGGTGCCAGTCTCCTATTGAAAAACTATATTTAAATAAATAGCATTTTATAATATATATCATTACTACGTTAGGTTTGGTTAGTTTATCGTCGAGGACTACCTTGATTTTTCCTTCAAGTGCAAAGTTTAATTTGATGTTTAGGACCACTGGTGTTCACACACTGCGTCCATTCTCCATTTTAAAAAATATATTTAAATACATTTTGGTTTTATAATATATTTATTTAAGTGACCATGAATAGGTTTTGGTTGCCTAATATCTATATCTGACACCTGGAGTATGTTACCTGTGGTACAATAATGACTATTATGCGTATTAATATTTCACCTTTAAACTTCAAATAACGTCTAGTTGGTATTTACTTAAAAAAAATTAATATTAAATATAAAATTAACGTTATTTGATTTCTAAGAATTTTATGTTATTAATCTATATTTATTATTTATTTAATGTATTTATTTCTGATTTTGTTCTGCGAATTATTGATATTAGATATCACTGATTCGCAATAATTCTCAGAAGATATAGTTTTTGGTTTTTCACAAATCCCAAAAAAGCCATAAGTTTCGTTATTATCATAGTATTATTTCATGCTTTGACCTTACATGGAAATATTTTTCTTACGAAGCACTTCTCCTTTAAAATGTATTCAAATACCTACACATAAATTAAATAAACGTCTATGTAAAAACTTTATAATGCCGTATTTGTCCTTAACATTTTGCATAATTACTGGCGGCCTTGACAACCTCTGTTTACTACTTGGTGGCACTAGCTTACTCCACCTTAAAAAAAGACCGTTTGCATAAGTACTTACTTATACGATAAGGCTTGTTATACGCTCCTTTCGATGTATCTTTGTTTTAAGATTTAACTTATTGGCGGTAAATTTATTTTTATATTTAAATGTTCTTATATTTACTCACAAATATTTACGGATCTTACAGGATTAATCCGGCCTATTTGGTAAACTACAAAATTATATGAGATATTCTTGGGATTCAACTTAGACAAAATCGTATCACTTATTAACCTTGTAACTAATGAAGAAAAATAAAACTATTTGCTAAATTTGCCTCTTATATATACAAATAAAGAAATATTGAAAAAAATGTCACCGAAATTCTGCTTTTAGATAAAAGACACCATCAAGTATTTTTGTCAGCCTTTAAAAAACGCCAATGAATAAAAAACTTCATTTTGGTAAAAAATTAATGGTCATATGATGATGGCCTGGTATTATTTGGTGAAAATCCATTACGGCGGAACAAAATAGCGGCCTAGTGAAATTATTACTAAAAAACAACTTACTCAATTTACCTCAAATGTCAAATAGGCGGCTTAATAAAATATTTAAAAAATCAGCCGGAAAAACACTTATTAGATTAATTTCAAGTTTTTTTGCAAAAATTAAGTGTGATATAAAAATGAACTGGCTAAATTGTGCTATGAATTCAAGACCACAGAACAAAATGGCGGCTAAATGTGAAAAAAAATCACCCTCCCGGGATTTTACAGATCTTGCCGTTTTAGAGCCCCTAGAAACCAAAAAACATGTTTTGTCAGTACCGGTTCGTCTGTCTGTCTGTCAGTTCGCGGCATAGCTAACTTAACAGATTGGCCTCAAATTTTGGACGAAAATTAGGGTTCATATGGGGATGACCTAGTAACATTTTGGTAAAAATCCAATAAGACGGTACAAAATGGCCGTGATTAAAAAACTGATTACCCAATTAACCTTAAATTTTGTACAGCAATCAAGCATTACATAGAAATGAACTGGTAACAGTTTGGTAATAAAAAAGAGGCCTGAAAAAGCGTCTTAATAAAATGATTTTAAATTAGGTGTGATTGGGTGTGATATAGGGATAAACTGGTAAAATTGTGGTACGAATTCAAAATGGCGGATAAAAACGGCGGCCAAATAAAATTTTAAAAAAATCAACGTAAAAACGTTATTGATTGATTTCAAATTTTGAACAAAAATTCGACGAGATATTGAGATAATACGGTAAGTTTTTGGTATGAATTCATTATTACGGAACAAAATGGTAGTTTAATCATTTGTTTTAAAAATGTCAGTGTAAAAAAGCTACTTATTCAATTTATTTTAAATTATGACCTAAAATCAACTGTGGCATACTAAATGATTACGTGAGGAACTAAATGGGTTACACTTTACTGTTCTTAATAAAAGGAAACCTTCATAACGACGGAAGTTCCGGGTAAAGGAAATAATGCCTTATTAATATGTTTTAGGTTAAGTGGAAATATCTATTCCTCCTGTGAATGAGAAATGATGTATTTTTCACAGAGTACAACCAATCGTGTTACTTCAAACTCATTACTCTTGATTGTTGTTTTGATGCCAAAAAAGATACTTACACTTGTACGAACTATCTTTATATCCAATTTGATTCAGACAGGTTTTTAACGACGTCTCTTTGAGTGTCTCATATTTTAATTAATGAAAATCTCTGTTTTTGGTTTTTTGAATGTGATCTCTGCTGTTTTATCTAATCAATATATTAGAAAAAATCCCATGTATAAAATAATAAATGTAAATAGCCGATAATATAGAAATATCGTATAAATTATGTCGAAAAACGAATATCGAAAATTTTAGATTTCCTATAGTTATACTTTTTTTCTGCCCACAGTTTTTCTGTAACACATATATAATATTTTTTAAAATATCATGTTTCTGTTCTAGGCTTTCCAAAATATCAAAAAAAAACTGGTATCTATCGAAATCACAATAGTTTCGCTACCCTGTATATTATATTAATAACACGATATAGTTATCCGGAATATTCCTTGTTATGCACCTTTCCTTTTATTATTATATCCAATTTCATATACAAGGTCGAAGAAGTTTCCCTAGTAAATAAAGCTGGTTTATCATGGATCGGCAAACAAATTTTATGTTTCCGCCACTCTCACTGTTTTTAATATAGATTGTTTCTTTATTTACTCTCTTTTCAATTTCCTTATTGGGCGCCATTTTGCTCGACCATAATTTAAAATAATTTGAATAAGTAGTTTTTTACATTGATTTCTTTAAAAAAAATCTTTAGTACTAAAATTTCACCACTTTATCCCTACATAAAGACAATTGATTAAGAATGTTTTTTTAAATTGATTTTTTAAACATTTTATTTAGCCTCCATTTTGTACCGCCATCTTGAATTCGTACTAAAATGTTATTAGTTTACCTTTATATTACATTAATTATGGCACAAAATTTGAAATCAACCTAATAAATAAAAACGTTTTTTTCAGGCTGGTTTTCTAAATATTTTATTAAGCCGCTATTTTATTTTGCCACCTTGTATTAGTACAAAAATGATATCAGTTTGTTTCTATGTAACACTTGATTTTTATGCAAAATTTGAGGTAAATTGTTTTTAGTAATAACTTTTTTAACATTTCACTAGGTTCCATTTTGTTCCGCCATACTGGATTTTTACCAAAACATTACCAGATCATAGCTATATAACCCTTAATTTTTGACTAAAATTTATAAGTTAAGCGGGTAGATAGTTTTGTAGATCTGCCGCGAAATGACCGACAGACAGACACGGACAGACAGGCCGACGGAATTAAAAAAACATGTTTTTTTTGGCTTCTAAGGACCCTAAAAGGTGATGAAAATTTGGAAGGATCTTTTTTCAGGATTTTAAACATTTTGTTTGAGCGTCATTTCATTTCGTCAATTGAGTTCGTACCATAAATTTACAAGTTTATCTTATATCGCACCTAATACTTGCGCAACATTTCAGGTTGATTTTTTTAAATAATTTATTAAGGCGCCATTTTGTTTCGCCATCTTCGATTCGTAACAAAATTTTACCAATTTGTTCCTACGTAATATACTTTATTTTTGTATAAAATTTGAAGCAAACTGGAAAAGTAGTTTTTAGTAATATTTGTTTTAATATTTCACTAGGCCGTCATTTTGGATCTTTATCAAAATGTAATCATTTCATCCTCTTATGACTCGATTTTTGACCGAAATTTGAAGTCAAACGGATAAGTAGTTTTTGAGCTATATCGCGCACAGACAGACCGACAGAGTGAGGAAATTAGAGAACATATTTTTCGACAAAGATCAACCAAAATCTCGGAGGGTGTTTTTTTTATAATTACAATACTTCTCTTTTTAAGGGAAGTTAAAATATATATTTAAGCAGCCTAATATATCAAATGAATGGGAAAAAACCTATATAAAATATGCTTAATGAATCCTCAAGTTGCTAAATGATTCTGTTTATGTTAATTAATTAGGTATCTTAAATTGTTGTAATTTTGCTCATTATTATAACTTTCATATTATATAAAATTAATAATGTAACAGTTCCTCATTTGTGAAAAATTAATTATCTTGTATACTAATTTCAGGCGTCTTAATAATTTAAAGAACTTTAATCAGGTACAGACAAAGATATTATATCCTTCGTTAAAAAATTATATCTAATTTAAATTAAACCCTAGTCAAAAAGATTTACATACTAGTTCAGTGAACAATGGTTAATCACTGCTACAAATGAATGTATTGATGAAACACAAGAAGGTATATTGCGTTTTTATTTTTATAGGTAGAGTTTGTACTCTTTTATTTGACCTAGTGTACACCTACCAGTCATTATACTCTTGATGACCTAACCAATTATGCCCTCTTACCTTGTTTAAAACTAGAATTTAAATAAAATCATTTTTTTTGTACAGTATGCATCTACAATTATTTCACCGTCAAAAATATAGACTTTATTTATTTAAATAATAAGTATTTAAATATGTTTGTCGAGCTTAGGACAGCTTATTTGCTCTTTCATTCATTTTATATGGACTCTATAGTCGCGCCTCCAGAGACTACTGCGCCTATCACTTCGCGAGTCTGAAGTTTTTCAAGTGGTGTACACTAGTGGAAAGTGGAATTATATAAATTTTCGCAGTGGCAGTGAAATACAGCATCTTAATATCTCTACTCCATTTTGAGTTATAACCTGTTAAAATGTGATACTTTATAGATGGACACCCGTTATTACGATTTTTCCTCTTATTAATTGTTAGACTTTTTAAATAATTTATCTTGTAACTTTTATTGGCTGAATTCAACATTTTATTATATTATAATTTGAATTTGTTTTTTGTTTAAAATCTGATGGTTTCTGCTGTTTTATACGTTTATATATTTTGAATGTCTAATAATTTAAAAGGTGTTAGGTATGCCAATGCTAGCTTTATGAAGAATTTTTGTGTGTTTATCCACAGAAAATATAGTTTTTTCTAGGGTTTATCTTTAGGACCGTCTAGAAATAATTTATACTTTCTACAAAAACCTGATTTTTTTAACAGAAAAAGTGATTGCATCCAAAAAAAAAAGAATACTGTTGCACGTAGATAAATTGGTTAGGTCTAGTATAAATATATCATTATATAATCATAATTTACATCATTTATTCAATATTTTATTTCTATATTTTAGCAATCGACTTTTTGCATTTCGCTATTTTTAGTCGACATTTTCAATTTCTAGGAAATGTATTGGATCTTTCGTTATTTCTGTCATCTTGTTAAATACTGTCTAACGATATTTTCTCTAAAATGATATAAATCACTAAAATTAAAAATTAGCATATATCTTCCTAATTAAGGCCACATTTGTATTATCAGAGAAGAGTAGCCACCATTTTAGTAGTATAGTTTATTAACACTCCCTATTATTTTCGCCTCAGCTTCATTACATGCATCAAGATGTAAAATTTAATTTAACAATATTTTAAAACGCTGATGCGGGTGCATGCTTTGCTTATTACTTATAATTACCAGGTCATTTAGATTCTTAACATTAAACCGTTTTTAATTGTTACAGCTTGTATCTCGTTAACATTGTAATAGCAATCTTAAAAGTGTAGATCGTTACATACAAGGTAGTGGTATTTCCATAATGTTTTGTAATACTAAATAGTATCGTTTCTGAATATTCAAAGCCTTTGAATACAATACGTGTCATTCCTAAACACCTGTAACTGGTACCAATTGATATCGCATATTTATTATTTCTCGATTATGCAAATAGTAATTTGGTTCTTAAAAAAATGTGAGTTTTGTTATGTTAATTGTCTTCCTGTTTTGTTGTTTAAAAAGTTGTTTTAAATTAAGTGTGAGCTTGCTTGGAGGATTCGTATTTTATTAAATAAATATTTTCGTTTAAGAAATGTGTATTCAGTAAACTACTGTTTAAAGTAAAAAGGCAATAATGAACAGAACGGGAGTTTTCTCTTTCTTTTGTCAATTAAGAATTCACCGTTCTGGGAATTAAACCGTATCAAATTGGAATTACTATCCAGCGTTTCGCCTTTAATTCATAATGCACCTTCAGGGATCTTTACTCAATGAGGTCTAAACACTGAATGAATTCGGAGAGATTCAGGCGTACTTTTAAATCCGACTCGTACTCACCAAACGGTGACACTGTGTTAAGATCGGTTTCTTGTGTGATGTAGACGGTAAGCCGTATCTCTATTGAAGTTTTTTGTAGGTTTAAAAATTTCTCGTTTATAAGATCCCGGAACCGACACTAGAACCTTGGTTCCTTTACATTTAATATGGCGAGCTACAGCTGACTGAACAATTTGTTTCTTTTTAATGCTTCGTTCATGTTTCTTAAGTCTAGTAGATATTGAGTCTCCTGTTTCTTCCACATACACTTCACCATAGGAGCAAGGAATTTCATATACTCCTTGTGTTTGAAATTTGAAAAGATACACCGTCTTTCGGGATCGCAAGCATTGCCCAATATTGTTATGTGTTTTGAAGATTTTACGTATGTTGGACCGCCGAAGTAATCATACTATTTTATTTATGATTAAGAATCGTCAACAAAACTTAACCTAAAAAAATAGTACATCGATAATTCTAAACATTAACTAACAAAGTTCTCATCTACACGGTACAGATATCATGATAATAAATATTTCCAACATTTTTTGTGTTATTTTTAATTTATATGGTGACTCACTAGTTTTTTTTCTTACAGTACGTATTTACAGAGTCTATATCAAAATTTGATAGAGAATTATGACTGTTATTAAAAATACACAATTCATAGTACATAAGACATAGTAGACAAACGTAAGGAGATAACGTCATACTTGAGCCTCGAATCCACCTGACCATAATAGAGTATAATTCATTGTTAACAATAATGATTTTTTCAAATTACGAACCGATGTGAAATTGTGAAAAAGTGTAAAATTATGCGTTATTACAAAATCAAGGAGCCTGTGATATTTAATTACAAGATTGAAGCCTCGCACTTAGAATGTGTAACCTCATTTAATGATCTTGGTGTGATTTTCGATCATTAATTATCATTCATTGAACATATTGAGCATATAACACTAAGAAGTGCTAGGTTTCCTGTCGGACATATAAATGATATTAGGGCCGTTTCATTTTTATATTATTCCCTGGTGAGAAGTATACTTGAATATAACAGTATTATTATCTCCGTCATATAAACGAAATAGACAGAACAAATTTGTGTAATTCCTTCTGTTCAAGCATAATTTTCTATAACAGGATATATCATATAACACTAGAATCTTATTGACTGGTATGGAGAGTCTTAGCCGTCGTCGCGAGAACTCTTTGGCATTCTTCCTGTTTAAGCTCCTTAATGGGCACATCATTTGCTCCTCCTTACTATGTGATGTAAATTTTCGCATACCATCCAGAAACACCCGGACTGGACAATTGTTTTTTGAAAGAACGGACAGAACGAACTATGGTTTATCATGCTTATCTGATAGGCTTTTAAGAAATTAAAATGAACGTGTTTCGGACTTTGATATATTTTAAAATACTTTAGCAAACTTTAAAAACTCAGTTCAATTCAGAAATGCATGATCATTGATTTTAGTTATTATTCCTATCTTCTCGTGACTGAAGACTTCTGCACCGTGTTTGTTCTGAAAATAAAATTGGTTGTACGTTTCTTGGTTTTTCCAATATTTGTATTGTATGTATTGGTCTACAAAATGTTTTCAGGTTGTTTAATAGTATAATTTTTTTTTCAATTTGCTATATATATATATATATATATATATATATATATATATATATATATATATATATTTTATATTTATTAGTATCTGATGAGTAGTGTATATTGAATACTATTGTATTGTATTTTTTTTGTTTGTACTATTTGGAGATTGCTCTCTGTGATGTACTCGACTGAATAAATAAATACATTTTCGAAACAAGAGATTTGCAGTGCCCTTTTTCCATTTTAAATTTTTATTAATCGTAAGTCCAAGAAATTTTATACTTTCCGAATTATTCGAAATATGGTTATTATCGATGCTGAAATTAAAATTATTAACACTCCTTCTTTCATTAAAAAATCTCAAATATTCGGGTTTCTCTACGTTAAAGTATAAAAAAATATTTGAAAACCAACGCATATCATTCAACACGGTCTGTGTATTCTCACAAAAAATGCCATCCACTAGATTGGAAAATATCACAGAAGCATCGTCGGCATACAAGGTGAATGAGGTATTCTCTGAAGGAAGAGCCTATTTATATTCGTTAAAAATAAAACAGGCTCCAAAATAGATCCCTGTGGAACACTCTCTCATGTCAACGAAATCCGAACCTATGCTTCTCCTGACACCCTCATTAGAATGATTAACTGAAACAACTGATCTTCTGCTTTCCAAAAATGAGCGAATCCAG
Source organism: Kuschelorhynchus macadamiae (assembly GCA_030620095.1). Classification (NCBI taxonomy): domain Eukaryota; kingdom Metazoa; phylum Arthropoda; class Insecta; order Coleoptera; family Curculionidae; genus Kuschelorhynchus; species Kuschelorhynchus macadamiae. The sequence continues at coordinate 2,667,749 of JAUTXW010001165.1, read as the reverse complement.
GACAAGGAATGTCCGCCAAACCAATATTTTGTCTGTGGTGGCATGTATGTAGGGAAGAACTACACTACCTAACGGTGGCTCTTTATCATTCCCCTTTCGCGGAATTGGATTAATATATCTTTTAATTTAACGCATAATATCTATGTGTGTGGTGGGAATTCTCTTTTAAGTATCTATTTGTATGCGTCAGTTTTCTATACACAGTGTTCAGATCTCGTAGAGTAAAAATCCCTGAAGAAACCCTATATAATCGACTGTATGTATTAAGGATTCTAGCATAGATTTGGCAGAAATAGCAAAAAAGCTTCCATGTTTTGAAATGTTGATAGCTACCATATTATGAGGATGTGATGTAGGTTTCCATATATCATTTATGTAGATCTACCTGTAAGTAAATAAATACATACATAAATACCGGCTTTATCGTATCAAGAAAATAAAAAGGTAAAAGATGCAATCCAGCGTCGAGGATAATCACATTCGACCAAAAAGACTTAAAGTAACTGATAAAATAATTTAAATCTAGGGGGAATAGGATAAGAATTTCAAATAAAAAAAAAATGTGATCTGTGGACTTTAAAACAGATGGTTTCTTTCTCACATTTTTCAACAACTTTCAACATCTCTAAATGATTTGTATTAATTCAACTGACAAGGTTGTCATTTTAATGTACTTTCACTAAAATATGTTTGCCCTAAGGTGCATAGTAAGTTTGGTTTCTTAAATTTACAGAAAATATAATGTTTCTAAAAATCAACTTAACGTACACATATTTAAGAGTTAATGTATTAAGTATTTTAATAATGCAAATTAGAAAGTGGTAAGTGAAAAGATTATGAATACGTAACTATTTTTCTGTTTAAAGTGGGGGACATACGGCCATACTTTCTCTGGGTGCACACATTTTGCAGATTTCCTTTGACTACGTTAGATCTTACGTCATATTATTTATTGTCAAAAAAAGATACTGCACATTCCAGTGATTAACCACTGTACACATCGAAAATACAAATGGCAACAAACCGGCGTGCAGTTTGAGTAACAATTATATAGAAAAATTTATTGATGATGCCTCTGTAAGTAAAGTTTTACAAAATGTACTGAATCCTGATCGAAACCATTGCATGAGCGCATTTGGCAACCAGTAGATTGTGATTGATGGTATCAATAACAGAGAAGCGTTAACTTGCTTATACACCTTACATTAATAATACATTGATATTTGCAGTAGGATTATGGGATACAAATGACACGCGTTTAGCAGTTTTAAATGGAATATCCTACATATTAAGCATTTATTTGTATAGTTTGAGTTAATTTTATTAAGCAAGTCCTAGACCTAGTGATAAACAATGAGCCATGTTTGTACTCAAAATGTATGTTTCATTTATTCCATTTTTTAATACTAGATGTTGAACCCCTAGTGGGGTTCAAAAGAAATTAAAGAGGAATATCGGTTTAAGGAATATAATGCTAGTTCCAGTCGACTAACGAAAGAAAAGAATTTATCACATATTAACTGGGATTATCTCCTTTTCTGTTGTCTTTACTAAGCATCTGATGGTGATGAACACTGAAGTTATATTCAATCACGTTAGCCTAGTTTCGACTTTCTGAGATTAAATGTTATAATCTGATCTATTCAATGTGAAAGAGATGGTACTCTTAATAATATACGGTCCTAATCGCTTTCGCGGAATTGGATTAATATATCTTTTAATTTAACGCATAATATCTATGTGTGTGGTGGGAATTCTCTTTTAAGTATCTATTTGTATGCGTCGGTTTTCTATACACAGTGTTCAGATCTCGTAGAGTAAAAATCCCTGAAGAAACCCTGTATAATCGAATGTATGTATTAAGGATTCTAGCATAGATTTGACAGAAATAGCAAAAAAGCTTCCATGTTTTGAAATGTTGATAGCTACCATATTATGAGGATGTGATGTAGGTTTCCATATATCATTTATGTAGATCTACCTGTAAGTAAATAAATACATACATAAATACCGGCTTTATCGTATCAAGAAAATAAAAAGGTAAAAGATGCAACCCAGCCTCGAGGATAATCACATTCGACCAAAAGGACTTAAAGTAACTGATAAAATAATTTAAATCTAGGGGGAATAGGATAAGAATTTCAAATTAAAAAAAAAATGTGATCTGTGGACTTTAAAACAGATGGTTTCTTTCTCACATTTTTCAACAACTTTCAACATCTCTAAATGATTTTTATTAATTCAACTGACAAGGTTGTCATTTTAATGTACTTTCACTAAAATATGTTTGCCCTAAGGTGCATAGTAAGTTTTGTTTGGTTTCTTAAATTTACATTATATATACCTAATGTTTCTAAAAATCAACTTAACGTACACATATTTAAGAGTTAATGTATTAAGTATTTTAACAATGCAAATTAGAAAGTGGTAAGTGAAAAGATTATGAATACGTAACTATTTTTGTGTTTAAAGTGGGGGACATACGGCCATACTTTCTCTGGGTGCACACATTTTGCAGATTTCCTTTGACTACGTTAGATCTTACGTCATATTATTTATTGTCAAAAAAAGATACAGTCGGATGTCATCGCCGAAAAATTGCACATTCCAGTGATTAACCACTGTACACATCGAAAATACAAATGGCAACAAACCGGCGTGCAGTTTGAGTAACAATTATATAGAAAAATTTATTGATGATGCCTCTGTAAGTAAAGTTTTACAAAATGTACTGAATCCTGATCGAAACCATTGCATGAGCGCATTTGGCAACCAGTAGATTGTGATTGATGGTATCAATAACAGAGAAGCGTTAACTTGCTTATACACCTTACATTAATAATACATTGATATTTGCAGTAGGATTATGGGATTCAAATGACACGCGTTTAGCAGTTTTAAATGGAATAACCTACATATTAAGCATTTATTTGTATAATTTGAGTTAATTTTATTAAGCAAATCCTAGACCTAGTGATAAACAATGAGCCATGTTTGTACTCAAAATGTATGTTTCATTTATTCCATTTTTTAATACTAGATGTTGAACCCCTAGTGGGGTTCAAAAGAAATTAAAGAGGAATATCGGTTTAAGGAATATAATGCTAGTTCCAGTCGACTAACGAAAGAAAAGAATTTATCACATATTAACTGGGATTATCTCCTTTTCTGTTGTCTTTACTAAGCATCTGATGGTGATGAACACTGAAGTTATATTCAATCACGTTAGCCTAGTTTCGACTTTCTGAGATTAAATGTTATAATCCGATCTATTCAATGTGAAAGAGATCGTAATCTTAATAATATACGGTCCTAATCGTTGTCCTACACGATCTTCAAAATCCATAATGTGTCTATTTATTCATATATTCAAGTATAAATAATCATTTTTACGATGTTCTGTTCATAAAACGTTGAGAAAAACGTAATGTAGCCTTCAACTCAAAAACTCACTATACAAGAAGGAGATAGATTACTGACAGAGCTGCTGAAATAAGTACTATCTCTTGCAAATTAACAACTATACTCTGTGAGTTTATTAGTTCTAATCATAAAATTGTAACAATTTTTAGAAATATATGCAAATTGAGTGAGTTATGACTAACTAGGAGGCAAGAAAATTTATTTTTTAATGTACCTGTCTTAAAATTCCGTTTACCTATACTATATATAAAATACCCCCCAGAAGCCCTATTTCGCATTAACATTGTTTAACTAAACTCTTATTGTAAGCAGTCAACATATCACATCTTATATATTAGATGTTTTTCAGTTCAATTGAATCTTATTAATATTGCAGTTCATTTTAATTGATCGATGAGTAACAGCATTGTAATGGCAAAAAACAACTATTTATAAGTCCCTACTAATCCAAAGTTCCTAAAAGTAACCTTTGCGTGTTAAAATGACGTCAAGATGGAAAGTTCTATTTTACTTTTATTTATCAAATTATCCCGATCCAGTGCAAGTCGGTTTTAGTTGAATCATCTATTTATCACAGTCATTTACAATAAATACTTATTTTTTCCATAATACAGAAAACACATAAAAGATGTTTTTCGGAAGAGCTAAAATTGATTTTTTTTGTGAACTCTGTGATTTGAAGCAAATTTAAAATTTCAATGCTTTGTTTAAAACAATGGTTAAAATGAAGGTCGGTAAACTTAGTATTTAATGTTCAGTTTCCGTTGCCTGTAGTGATAAACTAAATCTAAATAGAAATAATTTCTAAAATGTACATACTATCAGAATTAAATATGAGAAAACAGGGAAACAAGTGCATTGGTACTCGTATAAAATGGGTTCACTGCAAAGATTTGACAAGCCGGCAAAAGCAGTCTTTCCCAAAGTTTCTACTCTACTATCGACTAAAAAGGCTACCAGAAACTGAAGGAATATAAAAAATACTTTCAATTATCTGAAGGATACTAAAAACGCATATATATACATACATATATATATATATATATATATATATATATATATATATATATATATATATTCTTCTTCTCATGGTGCCTATCTGTTTCGGATGTTGTCGGTCATCATGGAACTCTGGACCTTGTTTATTGCGGCTCCAAAGGAACTTACTGTTGTTTCATATTCCAAAATTCTTGAGCCAAGATATATGTCTTCTTCCGGGTCTTCTATTTCCGTTGACTTTCACGTAACGGGTTTTTACGGTGGCAAGCAGTTCCTTTCCTTTTCCCAATTTCTCTAAAACGGCCAGATTAGTGACATGGTCAGTCCCAGTTTCTTACATAAGGTTTCTGCAAGTATCCATGTCTCCACCCTTTGTGGCAGAACCGGGGAAACGTAGCATCTAACGAGTCTGATCTTCGTTATTAATGTTAGGTCGTGGTATCTCAATATTTTTGCCATCTTCAAAAAATGCAGCTCTATCCTTTTAATCCAGTATTTTATTTCCTGAGTATGATCCTATTCATGGCTAATGGTTGTATCGAGATAATTGTAAGTTTGAACTTTCTCAACCTGCTGACACAACTTGACCAAGCTGGTGGTCGCGTTTTGCTATAACCATATCCTGCATTCATCACCTATGCATTATTTCTTAAAGGTCTTTCAGGTTACTCGCGAATACAACCGTGTTATCAGCATATCTGCATATCTGCATTCACCATTAATCTTTATTCCTATGTCAACCTCGTCCAAAGCCTCCCGGAATATCTGTTCTGATTATATTCTGAACAGTAATGGCGACAACACGCAACCCTGTCTAATTCCTCGTGTCTATTTATTCATATATTCAAGAATAAATAATCAGTTTTACGATGTTCTGCCCTCAATTCAAAAATTCACTATACAAGAAGGAGATAGATTACTGACAGAGCTGCAGAAAAAAGTACTATCCCTTGCAACTACTATACTCTGTGAGTTTATTAGTTCTAATCATAAAATTGTAACAATTTATAGAAATATATACAAATTGAGAGAGTTATGACTAACTTGGAGGCAAGAAAATTTATTTTTTAATGTACCTGTCTAAAATGAAAGTAGATCTCAATCGTAATTTTGGAATACCTCCTGAGGAGTATATGTGGTTGAATATTCGTGTCAGCCATCGCATGCGGTTTTCATCGATTCCTTTTAGAAACTAAACATTATCTGGTTCATATATAACTGGGTTTAAAATATGAGCGATACTGAATCTTTATTATTTTCAAACAAGGAAGCCATTTTACATTGGCCTAAGAGACTAATCCGGGAAGACAAAAATATGCCAGTTATTTAAGACAAATAAAATTCATATAATACACTGAACTACATTGGAAAGGAAAACGATTGCAAAGAATGCTCCAAACATTCCGAACCTAGACATGACAAATCATTCCGTTGCAAACTCGTCATTGACATCACTGCTACTGAACAAGAATGTATGCAATGATACTATTGATAGGTACCTTTAAAATATCGATGTTTTTTTCATCGATACCGAGCTGGTTGTAGGTAGGTATTATAAGATGTATCTAGTAAGGTAAAAACAAATAACAGTTTATTTCTATTCTATATATAACATTTTTCTGATACATCCTATTTATATTATTAAACATATTTATATTTTATTTATCCATGATTAACGATTTTTTTGAATTTTAATTTTATTAGTTTTACGTTACGTTTCCTGATTGTGTTAATGTCAATAATTTTTTCAATTTTAAGTTTTTAATGTTTTTTTTTCTTCTGTACCAAATTCTACCTAATGTAAATTTTAGGAAAATATTTATTATCTGTTTTCATTTGAAATCAAATATATTTCTCAATTTTTTGTTTAAAATATTGTCTTTCTGACTGTATTAGTATTTATTGGTTTATTATATATTAGTAGTTACTGTATATATTTGTTTCTATTGAGCTGTTATTGTATTGTGTTGGTAAAGCTTAAAATTTGCTGACAACATTTAAATGACAATTATTGTAATGCTTATAATTATCGACGTACTTACCCACCTTTATCTTCAACAAATAATTATGGTCGCCGCAGTTATATTTGGAAAAGTAATCTTTCAGTTTAGATTATATTTAATTAAATATTAATTCTCAAATAATTATATTCATACTTTATCTTCAACAAATAATTATGGTCAGCATAGTTATATTTGGAAAAGTAGTCTTCAATTTAGATTTTATTAAACTAAACATTAATTTTCAAATAACACTAATTAGTCAAAATTTGTACTTATATATTGAGGCGTTGTTTTCTAATATTTAGTGATTATGTTATACTCTGACATAACAAGAAAATTCTTGCTTATTTGGAGTCGCCAGGAATATGGTAAATTTAAAATATTTGATTTTCGGAATCAATACATTTTTATGGAATTGTGAAGGTCGAATTTAAAGCCCTGCATATAGAGGTTTCCTTAAAAAAAAACCAGAAAAGTGAAAACGTTAACCGAATTTAAAGGAAATTTCTTAATAAATTGCGAAAACTGCATGTTTGTATTGTTTTCGACCTCCGAATTAACTCAATCTGAAATGTTCGTGAAAACTTCGGTGATCGGTTTCATCTGGCCAGCAGTTAAGTTTGACTTATCGATAGCATACCATTGAATATTTTAACGTAGACATTCTATACTACACATTTATATTAAATTTGCTTATTATTTTCTTTCCAATCTACTCTAGTAAATAAAACTGATTTAAGAAATGCTCCATACCATATTTTCTTAACCAAAAACCACACAGACAATTTATTGTGGTTTATTTTAATAAAATTCTCAATCTTCAGGATACATCTACTTATCTGACGTACGTGATGGAACAATACAATTTAGTAACTTAGATCATATTTCTAGAAAACGTGGTTGAGATAATATCACGTTCTTTTTGTTTTATCTCTGTTAATAGGAATTGAAAGATGTAATAGGGAGGTTCATTTTAAAAACACCCTTATATCAAGTGCAACCCCTATGAGTGCATGAGAAAGAAGTAGGTATTGTTCTTTATTGCGGCCCTTTTGCATTGAGAATGGGAATTTTTAGTGAGGGGGTTTTTAAGTTTTAAATTTAATCTCTTTCATTAAAAATAAAATTACAAATTTGTGTATTTTACTTTAAGTTTTTATATTAAAAAAATCATCTTAAAGGTCTTAAAGTACAATCTAATTTGTGCTTAAAGTATAGTAATATATTTCATGTACATGGTTGTTCAAAAGAAATGTACAAAATTTTACAAAAACGCTGGAACACGTGAAGTGGTTTAAATACTTCTCGTCTTTTTGTAATATTTTCAGCCCCCTCCCTAAAATCCCTTAATTTGCAGACACTCCAACTTTTTTTTAAATGGCAACCTTGGTCATGTGGGGGCTCTATGAGAAAGTCTTCTCTTTTACCTTAGTCCCCCATCCTCACTACACACTTTATTCAATGACTAAAAAAGAGTAAAGATATTTGATATTTCTAACATTAATTAGGATTTATAATAATCGAAATATCCTGACGAAAAAGTGCAACGAAATTACTTTTTTGGTTAATTACACTAAATTTTTAAGGCAATATATTAAAGCATATCAAATTTACAGCGGAAATTTTCTAGATAGTGAAAGACTCAAAATGACGCCATTTCGCCATTTTAAAACTGCTTTGCTGAGGATAAACTATTCTGAAAACTTCCTGAAAATGTTATCCATTTTGGTCAAATCATCCTCGAGCAATCGGTGTGTCACATACATAAAAAAATCGGTAAAATTCCTTTACCAGGAACTTCCTTTGTTGTGAATCTTTACTTTTATTAGGAAAAGTGAATTGTGACCCACTGTCTTTTCAAACATATTTATTTAAGTGCCATTTTGGTCTACGATATTGGATTCGTACATTTTTCGGACATTTTACCAATTTTTACTTATGCCACACTTGATTTTTGGGAATAATTTAAAATTGAAATAGTTTTTACACTGATTTTTTTAAGACCTCCATTTGGTTCCTTTATGTTGAATTCGTATCAGTTTATTCCAATATATCATTTAATTTTTGTAAGAAATATGAAGTCAGTTGCTTAAGAAATCCATTTTATTTCGCCGTCTTGCATTCGGACCACAATTTTACCAGTTCGTGTCTATTTCACACATAATTTTAGCACAGAATTTGAAATCAATCTAATAAATAGTTTTCCAGGATGAGTACCAAAATTTTACCAGTTGATATCTTCGTGATATTTGATTTTTGTGCTAAATTTCAGGTAAATTAGATAAACAGTTTTATAGTAATAATTTTTTTAACCTTTCTCTAGGTCGCCATATTGAAATTTTAGCAAAATGTAACCATTTCATCCCCATATGGCCCTTGATTTTTGACCAAAATTTGAAGTTAATTGGCTAAGTAGCTATGCCGCGTACAGACAGACCGACGGAATTGAGAAAACCTTTTGGGATCTAGCGACCCTAAAACGTAAAAATCTATAAAAACCTGTGATTTTTTCACTTTTTAACACTTCCCCTTTATTAGGGAAATAAAAATACATAGGGTCGAATTGGCAACTTCCTATTTTTTTGAGGTGGGTTAACAAAATAGTATTTTAATATTCACTTTATGCATTTTTCTAAGGGATATGTAATATTTTAGTAGATTTCCTTGTCAAGGTAACATCTTCCTAAGTAAGGATTTTGTAAATATTTGCGTCTTACAACCTAACAACAATTATTAAAAAAAAAAGATGTGATTGGATAGTAGCTCATAAAAAGTTTTTATTTTTAAAAGGTAAAAAGAAAATATTTATTATTACATCGTTTTTATACGAGACGCTACAAAGAAAGACGTGTATATACTCAGCTAGTGCTTGAATGGTACCGTCCCGGAGCCTGTCTTATATCGTTTTTTAATTCTCAAGAGAATGCACTGGTTTCAGTTTTCACAGGCGTATTTTTTTATGAAGTGCATATGGCGGCAGCAGCCAGTCCTTTGAAAATTGGTACTTAACGGTCTTTTTGATCGCTGTAATGGTAGTAAAAAATACGGTAAAATGGTTAAAGTAATATACAGATATTTTTAGCTTTTAATTTTAAAATTTACTTTATATAGCAGATTGACTAATTTTTAGTTTTTTTTTAAAGCTGTATAAAATCAGCGGCGTAACTAGAGGATACCTATGGGTACTAAAGACGAAGGTGCTAAATGATATTTCACACATCTCATTAAAAAACGTAATAAGGATTGCCTCAGGACATCTATTTAAATAATATTCTGTCTGGGCTGCACAAGTATTTTTCAATCTACATGTTGTCTAAAAAAAGTACCAAATTTGATTTTTAGAAAAAAAATAATTTACAAAAAGTTTGAATGCTGCCACTACTTATTGTTCTTGAGTTTAGATAGTGTCAAATTGGAACAACTTTCCGACGTTTCGCTTGCTCTTGCTTGAAGAATCTTACTGTAAAGAAAAAAAAAATCTAAAAACTGCACTGGTTTTAGTTTTCACAGGCGTGTTTTTTTGCACATGGCGGCCGCAGAAAGTCCTTTAAAAATTGCTACTAAACCAATTATGTTTGATCGCGTTAATTGCATTAAATAAATTATAGTTAAAACAACTAGAAAACAACAACTATTTTGTCAGTAACGTACTAAAGAGTACAAAATAATGTAATTTACTTATAATATTTTGTTACATATGTACATTCTAACCTGGACGATTCAATAACTATGTCAAAAAGCGTGGGGCGTTTTGTCAAAACTAATTAAGAGTACAGGGTGGGCCAAATTGGACACTTTTAAAGGGAAACTCCCTTTTCTAGAGGAGATAGGCAAAAAGTAATGTCGGTGTCTGGGGCTCAATTTTGACAAAAAACATAGTGGTGGAAACCGCACATCGATATCTCTTACCGTTTCAGAGTTACAGGGTGTTTTTCGAAAATGTGCATTTTTAACAAGTAGCTGTAATTTTTTTCCTATTGATTTTTTTTTGTTTCTGTAAAAACATTTTCAAAGCAACTTTTTACGTAGAATTTAATGGTTTTAGAATAATTTAAAAAAAATTAATAGTTTAATAGGTATAAGCAAAAAAAAAATTTTTTTATATGGTACACCCTGTATATTATTGAATAATTGAAAAGAGCTTAAAATTACCTTTCCGAAAACATAGCACACTTGATATTTTGCTCAAGTTCTCTTTGAAATAGAGAGTTTTTTATAGTTTACTCATTTTAAACCAAGTAGGCTTTGGACGCACGCGGCCTTAAATAAGAAACAATTGCGTACTGCTACTAGTAGTTACTTAGCAAAAAAGTGTATTATTTACAACGAAATCATTTATTATTTATAATTTAAAAACAAATAACAAATTTAGAAAAAGGTTAATTAAAATTAAAAAAAATTAAATTAAAAAATTAAAATAATAATACGAAATAGTAATAAAAGATTTTTCCTACAGGAGGTTTTCAAAATGTCGACCGTTTTCTCTTATGCACAGACGGCATCGTTTCATCACACTCTTTGCAGAATTCATTAATTCAAGAGGGGTGAGAGATGCAAACCCTCGCATAACTGCGACTTCTAAATCTTCTCTTGTATTTATGGGCAATTGAAAAATAACGTTCTTTAGTCTTCCCCAAAGATAAAAATCCATAGGGGTTAGGTCCGGCGACCTCGCTGGCCAACGATTAGGACCTTGGTTACCTATCCAATTATTTTGAAAGTTAACGGCTAGAAAATTGCTGATGATTTCAGCATTGTGTGGCGGTGCCCCGTCTTGTTGGAAGAAAATGTTACGGTGTGCCATTAAGGGTAAATCATCAATGAGAGGTTCTATTTGTTGTTGTAATATTTGTAGATACCGTTGAGAGGTGAGAGTTCCATCATAAATTATTGGCCCAATAATCCTACCCCTAAATATACCTGCCCATACATTAAATCCAAATCTTCCCTGATTTCTTACCTCTACTATTGAATGAGGATTTTCCTGTGCCCAAGTATAGGAGTTATACCGATTGAAAATACCGGCACTGCTTATATATGCTTCATCTATCCAAATACAATTTAACGGAAAATCGCGTACTTCATTACATTTTTCTAAAAACCAGTGGCAAAAAACTATGCGGCGTCCAAAATCTCCGGGTCTAAGGTGATGCACTTTTCTGGTTCTATATGGTTTAAAATTATGTTTCTTTAAACTTCGTCGAATGTTACTTCGTCCCAGTCCTGTTACTGTAGTCAGTTTTCGTGTGGATGTTTTGGGATTATTTTGAACGGCTCCTAAAATTACTATTTCTTCTAACTCTTTATCTCTGTTTGCTGCATACTGTTTTGGTCTATTTTTCTTAAACTGGCCACTATTAATTAAATTGTAACGCAATCTTCCGAAGATGTCTTTAAAAGGTTGCCTTCTCTCTGGATATCGTTCGTGGTACAAATTACTTGCTACCTGTGCATTCTGTCCGGCTTCTATAAAACACACTATCATATCCCATTTTTCATAATTGTCAAATTCCATTTTAAATTTAATTAAAAGCCTAAACCGGCTTAAACTAAAACAAAGCGTCGATCGTCGATACAGCCAAAATGGCTAAAATAACAATTTGACAACTACTTACGCAATTGTTTCTTATTTAAGGCCGCGTGCGTCCAAAGCCTACTTGGTTTAAAATGAGTAAACTATAAAAAACTCTCTATTTCAAAGAGAACTTGAGCAAAATATCAAGTGTGCTATGTTTTCGGAAAGGTAATTTTAAGCTCTTTTCAATTATTCAATAATATACAGGGTGTACCATATAAAAAAATTTTTTTTTTGCTTATACCTATTAAACTATTAATTTTTTTTAAATTATTCTAAAACCATTAAATTCTACGTAAAAAGTTGCTTTGAAAATGTTTTTACAGAAACAAAAAAAAATCAATAGGAAAAAAATTACAGCTACTTGTTAAAAATGCACATTTTCGAAAAACACCCTGTAACTCTGAAACGGTAAGAGATATCGATGTGCGGTTTCCACCACTATGTTTTTTGTCAAAATTGAGCCCCAGACACCGACATTACTTTTTGCCTATCTCCTCTAGAAAAGGGAGTTTCCCTTTAAAAGTGTCCAATTTGGCCCACCCTGTACATGCTTCTCAAAGAAACGTTACCAAAAAGCACCCCATGCTTCTTGGTAAAGTCATTGAATTGTCAAATCTAAAATGCATATATTGTAATAAAATATTTTAAGTAAATTACATTATTATTTTTAGTGCGTTACTGACAAAAACGTGTTTTCTAGTGTTTTTTTAAAACTATAAATAAAGGAAAGCATCCAAAATCTACCCCAAAAACAGGTGAGTGCTTTGGTTTGAAACCATAAAAATACTTCAGAGCTCTATCTGAACTATCAAAGTTCAACTTGCCGTAGAAGGAACAGCTGTAAAGAACCTCACGGACAAAGAAGTTATAATTCTACCTGCACGTAAAGGAAATGCAACGGCGGTCATGGATAAGGAAAACCATGCGGATAGCATAGAAACATTATTTAAGGACTACAGCTATACAACAATATGACCACATCCAAAAGAAAAAATTAAAAGGAGAAACTACAATCTGAGAAGTGTAATCTTTGTCTATGCTTTAGATTTGCCTGAACTAGAGAACAAAAAATAAAAACAAGCGATTCGAAAATGGTCTGTGTGAATGTACCAATGTACCGCTTTTTCCTATCATCAGTTCCACAGGTTCACCATCTTACAAAATAGATAGAACGTATTTAGCTAATATTTTTGAACCGTTGAAGCGAACGATCTAATTTTTATATGATATTAAGAACTCCAAATAAGGGAGTTCATTAACACTCGTATTCATAGACGAGCGCCAGGCGAGACGCCACAACATTCCCTCGGCGGCCAGAGGCTTGGCGAATCGCCGAAGTGTGCATTTTGTCTGTCGCGTCGCTGGATAATGTTGAAATAATAAAACTGTTCGTAGTTATGTAGTTCAGCTACCGCTACTTCTTTAAAAACTACAATGGCTGCCCTAAAAATATTTTACTAACACACAGATAATTTATTAAATATCACAAAAATGTTAAACAATAAATTTAATGTATTTGGTTGTTTTTTTTTAACAACTGCCGTTCAAAAATAAAAACATATTTATGTTTTTTGAGGATATCGCCAGAGTGGGAAAAATATTACTGTATACAAACATTTCACGGTTTTTCAAAATATTGTATTGGCATTTTTTTAAATATATGCATTCAACAAAAAATAACGTGCGCTAATGATTTGTATACTTTTTTAATGTCAAAATATATTAACACAAGTAAAACAATTGTGCGAGTTCCTTAAAAAATTATACATTTTTTCTTGTTTTATGGACCCCTCTAAACTAATCCTACTTGAAAAAAAATATTGCTCTTGTATTCAAAAGTGAAGAAAAATTAAATTGGTTCACCGTTTTTAAAAAAATCTGGCATGTATTGAAATTAAAATATTTCTGTATTTAGGAAGCTGTTTCATTCCAGTGTGTAACCAGTTGGGAGATTCGCCAAAATTTTGTTTCATAGTCGAACGCCCGCTCAATAACATGGTTGCTATGGTCTTATTTACAAGTCCCTGGATACCAGCGCCGGCGCGGCAATCAGAACATATATGATGGAACTGTCGGCGAATCGTTGTGTTTAAAAAGCAAGTAGTGACAATGAAAAAATATTTATGATTTTATGCGATTAAACGCAGACGTGGACGAAGTTGACGCCAAAAATATGTCAAGCAGTTCGAATGTCTAAAATATATATTAGGGATATTGAAAACCCTGTGGAATTTTACAGTGAACTTCAATTATTTAGACTTACTTAGAATTAGAATTACTTAGACGCCGATACAGATTTAGTAAAACTTGTTTCCAACTTTTTAATAAAGTGCGGGACACGAAAGAAAACCGGGCGGTCCTTCAAATAAAGGTTCATAGTCTTAAGCAAGCGGAAAAGTAAAATTTGTGTACCCAAATAAATTTTATGTTATTTTATTTGTTGTAATAGTTTGCCGCTTCACCTATAAAGTGCGCCAGCTAAGCGGTACGGAAAATGAATCGAGGATTTAGTAAATTTCGCACTTGTAATTGGGATGTGCCTAGAGTCTCCATGCACTTGCCGCTAGAAGGTTCTAGCTATTTCTAGTGGCGCATATACATTTCGAGCATTTGTTTTCATTTCTATATAAACGCGTTGCGTGAAATTTGAATTATTATTTCGAAGTAACGATAGCGAGCAAAAGAGGAAAAAAATTCGAAGTAGTGCACATGAAGTTATTGCGAGCGTTATAGAGGCCTGTACTAGAGAAGCTGAAAATAATGGTTTGACTATTCCAATTCAAAATCGAACAGAACATGCTGCATTTTACACTGGTGTTTCGGAAAGTAGTGTAAGAAAAACAGAACATAATGATCGCTACTTCACCTTTAAAATCTCCTGGTAAAAAAAAGACCCCGATTATCACACAAAGATAAAATTGACGATGGATTTTTATACAAACCTAAAGAAGGTTCTGACCTGCAAACCCCTACTTTGTGCTGTAAAGAACAAAATAGATTTTCCGTATGAGTATAAAACCTTAAATCGGCTTTTACGATCAAATGGTTTTGTTTGGCGTAAGTGCCAAAATAAACGAAAATTGCTCATTGAGAGACAAAATATTTTTCACTGGCCGGTGAAATATCTATCAACGATAAGGCAATATAGGCAAGAAGGACGCAATATTATGTATCTAGACGAAACCTGGGTAGATAATGATATGACAGTGAACAAATGCTGGCAAAGTGAAAGTGTTACAGGTGTTGTTTAGGGAATCCGCTCTAGTAGTCACTTTATTTAAAAAAATATATTCGAGAGCGCAACACCGATGAACTTTCAATTAAAGATTTAAATAAAATAACATTAGAAGTGAATATCGGCTGAAAATTGGAAATTGTATGTTAAACATGTTCGTTCTATTGAAGATAAATACTGGGAAGTAGATGGCAAAATTGAAACGTTTATTGATGATTTAGTTATCACACTGGGGTCTTCAAGTAGTGACGAGGAAACCTCATCATTTTCAGAGGAAGACAACGATTTAGAAGGAGTCGAACCATTAGAATCACAGCTGTCAACCTCAAAAATGGCTTAGTTTTTTTTTCATATAGGTATTTTGTAAAATTGTTCATAAAGTAGCTGTCAATAAACTGCTTCAAAATAATTAATTTTCTGTTCAATACCGTGTGTCAAAAAATATTTAATATTGCAATTAATATTTGAAAAATTACAGAACTAATATTTTTCCAAAATTAACACATCAATATAGTTATAGTAGAGGAGCTAGCATTGATTCCAGTGAAAAAGATTTATCAAAATTTTAACTTATACAGTTCGACTTTGGGCTATTCGGGTATGCCAAAAGTGACCGTTTGTCTCCGTTAGATTACTTTGTACAGGGGGCGTTATTGTGAAGTACTATACAGGGCGTTTCCTAATTGCGTGCTAATGTTAAAGGGGGGTGATTCTTGGACCTTTTTAAGAAAAAAGTTTAATATGAACCTAAAAGTCTTAACTTTGGAGATACAGGGTTTTAAAAAAACTTTTTTTTTAAATCCTAATTCTGATGCTATTATAGATAAATAACTGTGTGAAATTTAATACACGTCTTTTATGCATAAAAGGGCATTTTTTATTAACAATCAATTTTTGAAATTTCTACCAGTAGCGTGCATATGTAATTAACCTGGGTAAATCCGTATGCTCCTTAATGCATAGAAGACGTGTATCAAATTTCATGCAGTTATCTACAATAGCATCAGAATTGGGATGAAAAAAATGTTTTCTTTTTAAACTTTACCATCCTGTATCTCAAAAGTTAAGACTTTTAGGACATAAAAACCCCCCAGCACGCAATTAGAAAACGCCCTGTATAGTACTTCACAATGTGGGCCCTGTATAAAGTAATACCACAAACGGAGACAGACGGCCACTTTTGGTATACCCGAGTAGCCCAAAGTCCAACTGCATAAACTAAAATTTTGATAAATCTCGTTCACTGGGTTTGATGCTGGCTGCCCTTGTAAAATCTGGACCTGTAAATCGTGTATCACTATACTGGGTGGTCCAATAATAGTGGACGTAGGCAGTAGCCCGGAAACCGTTAATGGCAGAACTCAAGAAAAAATATATTTATAGGTAAATTGATCAAGAAAAATCAAAATTAAATTATTTTAAAATTCGAAAGCTCGCCGTTTTTGCAACACAAAAGAGATATAGAAGTGCGGTACACGAAAGAAAACAGACAAATATAGATAAATGTTCATTAAGCATAGTTACATTTTTTAATTATCTGAAGTGCGTATAGTCAAAAAGGAGTGCCATTTTATTTAAAGAACGACGGGACACCACTGGTTTAAAGAGATTTCTTGGCCGACCTTCCTAAACCGATTGACTTCGCCCGGCTTTCTTTCGTGTCCCGCACTTTAGCCGTATATTATTAACGTTAAAAAATAGGAACTACATATTTTTAGTGTTCTAGAGAGCTCTTGAGAAACGAGAAATTATCGTCTACAAAAGACCACTGTATCGTCTCGTCTTTCGTGGCGAAAGAAAAATTCTTTCTTGACGAGACGAGAGACGAGAATGTTTCGTATTTGCGGCATCACTATTTTTAAGTGCATGCGTTGCATGCAGGTAACTCAGAATGTGATATTTTCGCTAATTTTAAGAATAGAGATTTATATAAAACTGTCCCGATACACCCATTTCAAGATACAGACTGGCACAATTTTATTTTAAATAAAATTGTTAAATTTATACTCTAGATTTTAAAAAAATTATAAATTAAGATTGGAATACATATTACTTTTTATAATATTACAGTATTGGTCCACCATCCACAGGTTGATATTTTTTTAGGGTTATGACCTCGTTTACCGCAGAAATTCAATAGACAACACTTTTCTAATTACCATCACAAAGAAAATTTGAGGCGGTAAAACGGTTAGTGACCCCAATTTCTTTTGTATATAAAATATGTTTTTCTTCTTTCATACAGAGTGAAAAAAAATTATTTTTTCATTTCAATCATTATTATTTTATATTATTATAAATTATTTTTACACCACATTTAATATATAGAAAAAATCCAATTTAATCATAAATTTATTTATAACCGCCAATATCTCATTTTAATGTAACAGCAATTGATAACCTTTAAACATGAACACCTTTAAAAGATGAAGTTATCTTTCAGATATACATAAACTAATTTGCGAATAAATTATTCCCGTGGATTTCTTACGTTTCAATGTTTGAAAATACACAAAAAACAAAAGGTCGAGGCCAAAACCTAGTTGATTATTCGCCCGAAAGTCGGAATTGCCGCGCAACGCTTCGAACAAATAAACTGGAACCCCCACACTATGCGGACGGCTGAACGAATGGATGAATCAACGAATAGTGAGTAGCGGACTTAAGTGTTTTGATACCGCACAACTAATATCCCTGAAGGTGTTAAGTGTAATCATAGGCAAAGCCTTAGAAAATAAGTATCTTTTCACACGGTTTAACCAGAAAATCATGATTTATCAAAAACGGTTTAAATTAGAGGAAAACGGAATCTCACATCTTCACCTTTATTTTTCCAGGCGTCTCATTTCAGTTCAACTTGGCATTAAGGTTTTGCCGTTTTTTTTTTGAAGACCAATCTATACCTCGAAAATTAACCTAACATAACCTAAGCTATTTTTAGTAGTGATTTCTGTGATCAATCTTTGTTTTTAAATTGTTATATTAATTTTTAATTTCTTAGCTCGCTACAACTCCCGTAACCCAGATCCGGTTACGCTATTGACTTGAAGCCTATGGAAAAATTCAAAGTAACTTTTCAGATTCGTGAACCTTACGAAAAAAATATTACTTCCGCCAATATTGTAAAAGTAACACCAGTTTTTAAACTAATATTTTATACTTTAATATAAGGCCTAAGTTTTTATTTTCTTTTGGTTGACACACCTTAATATATAACAGAAAATTATTATTCCTCTTAAAGCTACTTTAAGTACTCCAGTCAATAACATCCGTCTCGAGTTTGATTGCTGTACTTAATTGCATTTCTTGGACGAAGAAAGAAGATGTAATAACCGAAGATTAAGATTCAAGATGCAGTAAAGAATAAGTAATTATCCTCTATATTATCATAAAACTGCGGAAAATAAACTAGCAGAAGGTGCTAAGTGTTATTAAGCTAGCACGGATGTAGATTAATATTTTAAAAATATGTCGGAAGGATTTAAGTTATCACATCAATGAATAGAGGAAAGCAAACCTCTAGAAATAGATAATATGATGCCGTTAGCAAGTAATACTTTTCAAATTGTTGCATACATACTTGCTATAAAATACAGAAAGGCTTTATCTAAATTAGCAAAATTGAAATTAGACAAAAAATGTAAGGAGTTTATGATGAAAAGTTATTTTCCTACTACGCCTTTACGCAGGTATTTGCGAGCAGGAAGTTAAACTTTCAGAACACTGTTCGTAAAACACCAAAGAAAACTAAATTTGTGAATTTTCATACTTTAATTTTTTTATTTCCGAATTAACAATAATACAAAAATAAAACTATATTTACTAATTAATCACACCAAAATTAAATGTGCAATTTGTTGCCTTTTGAAGAGTTAACACCGACGCAGCCATTTTTTTCGAGATCTTAGGTTTTAGAAAATGTGCTGCTGATGTGCATTCTTGTCTTACCACTACAGAAGTGGACGAAAAAGGTTCTTCTAATTCTTGATTTGGTCGATTGTCATGAACAGCGACAGCATCTGTCTGCAGAATATGGTTTCCGATTTTTTTTTAATTCTCAACCTATTCTTCAACGTATGATGAGCGACCATTGAGCTCTTTCAACCACCAGTCCTTTCAGAATACTTATATTTGCTCCAGTATTGGCCAACATAATGGCCGAGGATCTCCTGAAACAGTGCACAGTATAGTTTTCTAGACTTATATTTTCTGTAGAGAATAATAGAACTTTCTCCGTCCTTGTTGGGATCACACACTACGAAACTTCTTAGAACATGGTTTTTTGTGTCTTGAATTTGTACTGGTTGTAAAAATTCAAGACACAAAAAAACCATCTTCCCTTTCTTCGATGTCGCTCACAAGCAGGTTTGCCAGCTATACTCTGCTGCAAGCTTCAACAATACTGAGAATTATTGCTACCTTATTCATCAAGTTTCAAGTAAATATGATCTGGAGCCACTGTGAAAATTTCTCGATATCATGCTTCTAAAACATTGGACTTTTTTGGCCGGGTTCCAACATTTTTTCGTTTTACACCATTATTCAAAGGCGTCGTACTCCTTTTCATATCTTATGTGTGACTTATCAGGAATAAGTTACTCTTTAGTGGATGCTGCGTCGTCGATAATGCAATCGGAAATCTCTAAATCTTCGCTTTCGGAGTCCATTTCGAAGACAAACGTGACACATACAAGACAAATTAAAAAAAAACCGCTTTATTTGACATGTGTATTTTTTACTCCTATAGCGACAACAAAATAATGAAAGTAGCCTTAGAAACCAACAGGTTATAATATAATCCATACTAAAATAAGCCTATTTTCACGCAAGTAAGAAAAACCCAACATGTGCGAAAAGTATCCTTTCTACCCTTCTTGCAACTGTTTATTATCACGTTCCGCACTTGTTAGTAAATAACTATATTCTATGAGCGTACTTAAAATAGCGTTTTCCCGCACTGAGTGTAGGAAAAAAAAATTTTACACTAAAAATAATTTTTATTTTCATTTCGTAATAATTTTACTATAATTTAGAAATTTTTTGATTAAATATTCATAAAAAATTCGAGTTTTAAAAAGAAATTTTGTAATCGTAATGTTTTGAATTTGAAACATTATTTTTAAATATCAGAATCAGAAAATAATTTTAATATACATTTATTAACTTAATAATTATTACGAGTTTGTTCCAATGGTTTCCATGAAAACCATTAACCATATACAAACATTTTTGTCAGTGTCACGTCAGAGTAAAACTCATTTTTTGTAATCGTTAATAAAAGTTAAGTCTCTTTTAAAATGGATATAACATTAAAAGAACTGCCAGAAGATGTTTTGCAAGCCGCAAACGTAGCTAACTTAGAATTGATGCCGAAAAATTCAAGGAGAAGAATGAAAAACTGTATGAATCGTTTTCCAGATGGTGTGAAGAACGGCATGTGAAACCTATAAAAGAAGAGGTACTTTTGGCATATTAAGTTAGGTTAAATTATTAACTCAAACCAAATACATTATGGTCAAAATATTCCATGCTCGGAAGTGTTACCAAATAAAAAGAGATATCGATATCAGCCAATGTTATAAGCTGGCCGTCTTCATAAAAATACCAAATATGAAATTTAAACCAAAAACATTTTCACAAAGAAAGAAATGTCGACATATATTAATAAGATACAGGATGAAATATACCTTTTAATAAAAGTTTCCACTATTTTCGCTTGCCGATTCCTGCAAAAGAGAAGAACTCACAAAATTGTGCATAAATAATAACGAAGATAAGGACAAATTAATTATCGTAAAAATTCGAGAATCGAAAACTATACTCCCAGATTTTTCGTGATGTCAGAAGAAATAATTAATGGAGCATATTTGCCGTTGTATAGAACATATACTAGTCTACGACCATCAGAGTCCAACAGATCAGATTGTGTACCACATCTGGGCAATTTAAGAGAAGGAATCAACGACATAAAGCACTTGAGAGGCTGGAAATCAACTCAGTAGCCTAGAGTTACATAGACGGATCAAATTTCCTCAAAGTAGGCTCCCTTCCATTTCACTACTGAAACATGAACTATGATCTGATCTACCAGGGAGGAAATTGCAATCAGGCATAAATGTGCAATATGCTACAAATTGCACTTTTAATTATTAATGTTGTTAATAATAAGTGATTCTAAAATGTTTGTTAGTTTACGTTAAAATAAAAATATTTTTAAAGGTTTTTGTTTCCGATATGTCAACGTTCGTAAAAAAAAATATTATTCCACTTCGCGTAGTTCATCTAATTGCTTTTACGTGGGGAAAATATCTCTTTGCGTACTTTTAAATTTACACATAATAACTGCAGTGTGATAGGTCAATGTGGGTCACCGATGAAAACCTCACTGGTAAACAATTTTTCAATAAACGTAAAGATAAAGTTTTTTCATACAGAAAGAAACAGAAGATGGAAATATACTGTCTTTCCGATAATTATAACGGATATAAGACCATACTTTTATTATGGATATTTTTTCTTCGTCGGCTAATAAGACGTTAAAAAAATCGACGTGTTTTAGAGTTACTCTGATATCTTCTTAAGCAAAAGAATGATAGTAACTATGACAAAATTCTCTATTTCAATCTTGAAGACAAGGTTGGGAAAATATGTGCACAAATGTGCGATTCATTATGATATTTTGGGGGAGGGAGAAAGCTTAATCTTCACTTTTGTTAGTCAAAACGTTTAAGTTATTTTTCTAAAGAGTCAACCTGACATAATGTCACTGCTTATATAATTAACACAATTTTTTTAACAAAATAAGGTTCAAACTCGTATGTTGATAAACTTTCCAAAATAAATGTGTCGAAAGCAATAGATACGATGTAATAAAAGCTGTAGAAAAAAAGTCATTATAAGCAGCTAATCATCATGGACTGGTGTTTAGAATAAATATATATTTTTCAACCTTAACTAACTATGATACTTTAGAGGAGGGAAAAATTTAATCCCCTAGCTTAGTTTTGTTAATCGAAATGTTTAAGTTTTTTTTCAATAACACATTTGGCATAATTTTTTTGCACGTATATTATTACCAACACAGTTTATTTAATAAAATAAGACTACAGTTGATATGTTCGTACTATATGTAGAAAACAACAACAGATATGCTACTAGATGATGTAATAACAGCGCTAGAATTATCATATGCTATACTCATTACAATGAATATTTTTTAAAGAAATGCATCAAAAGGTAAATCCTGGTCAATCCAGATCTTAAAACAAATAACGCAATATCAGAAAAAGACCATTATCCAAGACTTGAATAGCTTAAACAGAACCTTAATATGGGTGGT
Organism: Kuschelorhynchus macadamiae; assembly: GCA_030620095.1. Taxonomy (NCBI): domain Eukaryota; kingdom Metazoa; phylum Arthropoda; class Insecta; order Coleoptera; family Curculionidae; genus Kuschelorhynchus; species Kuschelorhynchus macadamiae. The sequence goes on along the minus strand of JAUTXW010001165.1, from coordinate 2,645,172 downwards.
TATCGTACTGTAACAAAAATAGTGAGAACAAACATGAAGAAGAACATAACATGAATCTAAAGGATGAATGCTATTCTATGTCAGAACACATTGATGCATATAAGAACTCGTTAGCGGCTTGAATTATGACGCACATTTGTCAAGAGATGATACTTTGAAAAACACCATGAATACTGATTGTAAATAATGTCCGGATAGCAAGGGAACTCAGGAGATATAAAAATCGATAAACCTGAAATAAATTAAAAATATTATAAAAGATAATCTAGAACTAAGAAGACTTATTAATTTTTACAATGTTTTATTTCATAAAAGCCATATAGAAGGAACCACATCATCGTGGTGGAATAATGTGACAATGTGCCATCACGCATAAAAAGGGAGATTAAAAGGGCTCAAACAAAACAGATTTCTTCCTTCCTAGAAAACAAATGAATATCGTTTAAAATAGAAAAACCAGTTATCGTTTCCTTATAACAAAATATTTTCAGAGAGGTGCATTTTATTCAGTAAGCCTCAGATTCTTATATTTGCGGATTTGAAGAAAACTTTTGATTCGGTGGCCCAGCAAAAAACTTTAGAAGTAGTAACTGATGGAAGATTAACAATCGTAGCACTACATTAATTAACCTCATATAAAAAAACAAAAAATGTTATCACACTAACAAATCAGTACAAGGGTCAAGATTAAATATATAAGGGTATATGGCATACAATAGATAAGGTATAGTCCTATGAACTTAATTTTAAAGTGGGCATATCTGGAAAGAAGTTATATAAGAGTATATTATTTCTTATCTGGAACATTTTGGATTTTTAGGCTAGTCAAGGGAATAAACTTTTAAGTTATGGTTTTAAGGTAAAAGAAGTAGTAAATTCAATTGCGTTTTCAAACAATCAATTCTAGGTCAGGTGGTCTTTATAAGAATTGAACATCTGCATGAATGGAATACATTAATCAAGTTTTTTTGCTGTTGTTCACATATTTCTTTTTCATAGGGATTGCGTTAGTATCGTCAATATGCTGCTTCACCATAAAATAAACAAATAAATGTGCCTTTTAGTGTTATATATTCTTTATCTTAGGTTTATAATATAAGTATATTATTTGTGTTAGGTGTATAGTATCAGGATATTATACCAAATCAACCTGCTTTGTCAACAAGGAGCGCCTAATTTCGAATTCAAAGGATTAAACCCATTTCCTAAACCCATCTTGATAGAATTTAATTGCAAATTAATATAATCGTTAGCTATGTTGTTATGCTTTTTATTTTTATGTAACTTTGACTAACACTTTTTCCATGGTTTAAGTTTAGTTTTATTTGAAAATGACTTGATCCTTGGTTTGCTATGAATATGTTTCAGTTGTCAGTTACTAAAATAAGAAAATCTGCTTGGTGGTGGAAGGAAACTGTGATACCTGTTACATATTAGCTTATACATTTTAATTAAATTTGAAAAACCTGATGTTATATTGGTACCGCAGCTAAAAATTGTTTGTTGAATATATTTTTGTCTGGCAAATTAAAATTTCCGCAGCTATTTTTGCTTTGCAATGGATCGAGCAATGATTTTTTAGTTAACCTGCTTGTTTAAGACTTTGTTTAAAAACACAACTTTAGGAGATTATTTTATATTTTGGATACGATAATCGTGACAAGATAAGGAATTAAAGCTCCTGCTTATGATACTTTTACGTGACATAAATCTTAAACAATGCACAAGAAAAATAATGTATGTGCTCTAAATTTTAAGTAGTTTAGATTTGTTACGATGTTGATATATTGTACGCAATAATGTAGAAAAGAAAAATCTTACATTTAATTATTATCAATTAGTGTCGATTTTGTACTGTAAGTTTGTAAAAAAAATATAGGTAAATAATATGCTCATAGGTTAGAACTTGCAAGCGATATAACTAAGAACTTTTGGACCTAATACAGGAATGTGAACATGTGCTAGTAAGTAATAATACCTAAGCAAAGTTCTTACACATATACGTTAATCAAACATTTTAGAAAAACTCCAGTAATGGCTCATTTTTTATATAAATATAAAATATAATGAAATTTATATAAAAAAAGGTCAGTAAATCTCGTTGATTCTACTCTTACACTTAGATGATAATAAAAAATTCAAGAATTTTTAAGCATGTAAGTCTGGTCTTTAACTTAGATGATAACTTAGAGATGTGACTTGGGTTTAATTACAATATTAAGACATTCTACTCTAGAAGCAAAATACGTTGAGTCCTGACTAAGTGTTTGGTGAAAGCGAATTAAAAAGATTTCCCTTATTCGGTTTATTTAAATCATTTTTCTTAAACTAGAAAATCCATTTTAGTAATTTTCATTTTTTTAAAAAAAGATTTCCCTTATTCGGTTTATTTAAATCATTTTTCTTAAACTAGAAAATCCATTTTAGTAATTTTCATTTTTTTTTAAAATTTTTTTTTTTTTTTTGAAGACCAATCTATACCTCGAAAATTAACCTAACATAACCTAAGCTATTTTTAGTAGTGATTTCTGTGATCAATCTTTGTTTTTAAATTGTTATATTAATTTTTAATTTCTTAGCTCGCTACAACTCCCGTAACCCAGATCCGGTTACGCTATTGACTTGAAGCCTATGGAAAAATTCAAAGTAACTTTTCAGATTCGTGAACCTTACGAAAAAAATATTACTTCCGCCAATATTGTAAAAGTAACACCAGTTTTTAAACTAATATTTTATACTTTAATATAAGGCCTAAGTTTTTATTTTCTTTTGGTTGACACACCTTAATATATAACAGAAAATTATTATTCCTCTTAAAGCTACTTTAAGTACTCCAGTCAATAACATCCGTCTCGAGTTTGATTGCTGTACTTAATTGCATTTCTTGGACGAAGAAAGAAGATGTAATAACCGAAGATTAAGATTCAAGATGCAGTAAAGAATAAGTAATTATCCTCTATATTATCATAAAACTGCGGAAAATAAACTAGCAGAAGGTGCTAAGTGTTATTAAGCTAGCACGGATGTAGATTAATATTTTAAAAATATGTCGGAAGGATTTAAGTTATCACATCAATGAATAGAGGAAAGCAAACCTCTAGAAATAGATAATATGATGCCGTTAGCAAGTAATACTTTTCAAATTGTTGCATACATACTTGCTATAAAATACAGAAAGGCTTTATCTAAATTAGCAAAATTGAAATTAGACAAAAAATGTAAGGAGTTTATGATGAAAAGTTATTTTCCTACTACGCCTTTACGCAGGTATTTGCGAGCAGGAAGTTAAACTTTCAGAACACTGTTCGTAAAACACCAAAGAAAACTAAATTTGTGAATTTTCATACTTTAATTTTTTTATTTCCGAATTAACAATAATACAAAAATAAAACTATATTTACTAATTAATCACACCAAAATTAAATGTGCAATTTGTTGCCTTTTGAAGAGTTAACACCGACGCAGCCATTTTTTTCGAGATCTTAGGTTTTAGAAAATGTGCTGCTGATGTGCATTCTTGTCTTACCACTACAGAAGTGGACGAAAAAGGTTCTTCTAATTCTTGATTTGGTCGATTGTCATGAACAGCGACAGCATCTGTCTGCAGAATATGGTTTCCGATTTTTTTTTAATTCTCAACCTATTCTTCAACGTATGATGAGCGACCATTGAGCTCTTTCAACCACCAGTCCTTTCAGAATACTTATATTTGCTCCAGTATTGGCCAACATAATGGCCGAGGATCTCCTGAAACAGTGCACAGTATAGTTTTCTAGACTTATATTTTCTGTAGAGAATAATAGAACTTTCTCCGTCCTTGTTGGGATCACACACTACGAAACTTCTTAGAACATGGTTTTTTGTGTCTTGAATTTGTACTGGTTGTAAAAATTCAAGACACAAAAAAACCATCTTCCCTTTCTTCGATGTCGCTCACAAGCAGGTTTGCCAGCTATACTCTGCTGCAAGCTTCAACAATACTGAGAATTATTGCTACCTTATTCATCAAGTTTCAAGTAAATATGATCTGGAGCCACTGTGAAAATTTCTCGATATCATGCTTCTAAAACATTGGACTTTTTTGGCCGGGTTCCAACATTTTTTCGTTTTACACCATTATTCAAAGGCGTCGTACTCCTTTTCATATCTTATGTGTGACTTATCAGGAATAAGTTACTCTTTAGTGGATGCTGCGTCGTCGATAATGCAATCGGAAATCTCTAAATCTTCGCTTTCGGAGTCCATTTCGAAGACAAACGTGACACATACAAGACAAATTAAAAAAAAACCGCTTTATTTGACATGTGTATTTTTTACTCCTATAGCGACAACAAAATAATGAAAGTAGCCTTAGAAACCAACAGGTTATAATATAATCCATACTAAAATAAGCCTATTTTCACGCAAGTAAGAAAAACCCAACATGTGCGAAAAGTATCCTTTCTACCCTTCTTGCAACTGTTTATTATCACGTTCCGCACTTGTTAGTAAATAACTATATTCTATGAGCGTACTTAAAATAGCGTTTTCCCGCACTGAGTGTAGGAAAAAAAAATTTTACACTAAAAATAATTTTTATTTTCATTTCGTAATAATTTTACTATAATTTAGAAATTTTTTGATTAAATATTCATAAAAAATTCGAGTTTTAAAAAGAAATTTTGTAATCGTAATGTTTTGAATTTGAAACATTATTTTTAAATATCAGAATCAGAAAATAATTTTAATATACATTTATTAACTTAATAATTATTACGAGTTTGTTCCAATGGTTTCCATGAAAACCATTAACCATATACAAACATTTTTGTCAGTGTCACGTCAGAGTAAAACTCATTTTTTGTAATCGTTAATAAAAGTTAAGTCTCTTTTAAAATGGATATAACATTAAAAGAACTGCCAGAAGATGTTTTGCAAGCCGCAAACGTAGCTAACTTAGAATTGATGCCGAAAAATTCAAGGAGAAGAATGAAAAACTGTATGAATCGTTTTCCAGATGGTGTGAAGAACGGCATGTGAAACCTATAAAAGAAGAGGTACTTTTGGCATATTAAGTTAGGTTAAATTATTAACTCAAACCAAATACATTATGGTCAAAATATTCCATGCTCGGAAGTGTTACCAAATAAAAAGAGATATCGATATCAGCCAATGTTATAAGCTGGCCGTCTTCATAAAAATACCAAATATGAAATTTAAACCAAAAACATTTTCACAAAGAAAGAAATGTCGACATATATTAATAAGATACAGGATGAAATATACCTTTTAATAAAAGTTTCCACTATTTTCGCTTGCCGATTCCTGCAAAAGAGAAGAACTCACAAAATTGTGCATAAATAATAACGAAGATAAGGACAAATTAATTATCGTAAAAATTCGAGAATCGAAAACTATACTCCCAGATTTTTCGTGATGTCAGAAGAAATAATTAATGGAGCATATTTGCCGTTGTATAGAACATATACTAGTCTACGACCATCAGAGTCCAACAGATCAGATTGTGTACCACATCTGGGCAATTTAAGAGAAGGAATCAACGACATAAAGCACTTGAGAGGCTGGAAATCAACTCAGTAGCCTAGAGTTACATAGACGGATCAAATTTCCTCAAAGTAGGCTCCCTTCCATTTCACTACTGAAACATGAACTATGATCTGATCTACCAGGGAGGAAATTGCAATCAGGCATAAATGTGCAATATGCTACAAATTGCACTTTTAATTATTAATGTTGTTAATAATAAGTGATTCTAAAATGTTTGTTAGTTTACGTTAAAATAAAAATATTTTTAAAGGTTTTTGTTTCCGATATGTCAACGTTCGTAAAAAAAAATATTATTCCACTTCGCGTAGTTCATCTAATTGCTTTTACGTGGGGAAAATATCTCTTTGCGTACTTTTAAATTTACACATAATAACTGCAGTGTGATAGGTCAATGTGGGTCACCGATGAAAACCTCACTGGTAAACAATTTTTCAATAAACGTAAAGATAAAGTTTTTTCATACAGAAAGAAACAGAAGATGGAAATATACTGTCTTTCCGATAATTATAACGGATATAAGACCATACTTTTATTATGGATATTTTTTCTTCGTCGGCTAATAAGACGTTAAAAAAATCGACGTGTTTTAGAGTTACTCTGATATCTTCTTAAGCAAAAGAATGATAGTAACTATGACAAAATTCTCTATTTCAATCTTGAAGACAAGGTTGGGAAAATATGTGCACAAATGTGCGATTCATTATGATATTTTGGGGGAGGGAGAAAGCTTAATCTTCACTTTTGTTAGTCAAAACGTTTAAGTTATTTTTCTAAAGAGTCAACCTGACATAATGTCACTGCTTATATAATTAACACAATTTTTTTAACAAAATAAGGTTCAAACTCGTATGTTGATAAACTTTCCAAAATAAATGTGTCGAAAGCAATAGATACGATGTAATAAAAGCTGTAGAAAAAAAGTCATTATAAGCAGCTAATCATCATGGACTGGTGTTTAGAATAAATATATATTTTTCAACCTTAACTAACTATGATACTTTAGAGGAGGGAAAAATTTAATCCCCTAGCTTAGTTTTGTTAATCGAAATGTTTAAGTTTTTTTTCAATAACACATTTGGCATAATTTTTTTGCACGTATATTATTACCAACACAGTTTATTTAATAAAATAAGACTACAGTTGATATGTTCGTACTATATGTAGAAAACAACAACAGATATGCTACTAGATGATGTAATAACAGCGCTAGAATTATCATATGCTATACTCATTACAATGAATATTTTTTAAAGAAATGCATCAAAAGGTAAATCCTGGTCAATCCAGATCTTAAAACAAATAACGCAATATCAGAAAAAGACCATTATCCAAGACTTGAATAGCTTAAACAGAACCTTAATATGGGTGGTTATCGTACTGTAACAAAAATAGTGAGAACAAACATGAAGAAGAACATAACATGAATCTAAAGGATGAATGCTATTCTATGTCAGAACACATTGATGCATATAAGAACTCGTTAGCGGCTTGAATTATGACGCACATTTGTCAAGAGATGATACTTTGAAAAACACCATGAATACTGATTGTAAATAATGTCCGGATAGCAAGGGAACTCAGGAGATATAAAAATCGATAAACCTGAAATAAATTAAAAATATTATAAAAGATAATCTAGAACTAAGAAGACTTATTAATTTTTACAATGTTTTATTTCATAAAAGCCATATAGAAGGAACCACATCATCGTGGTGGAATAATGTGACAATGTGCCATCACGCATAAAAAGGGAGATTAAAAGGGCTGACAAACAAAACAGATTTCTTCCTTCCTAGAAAACAAATGAATATCGTTTAAAATAGAAAAACCAGTTATCGTTTCCTTATAACAAAATATTTTCAGAGAGGTGCATTTTATTCAGTAAGCCTCAGATTCTTATATTTGCGGATTTGAAGAAAACTTTTGATTCGGTGGCCCAGCAAAAAACTTTAGAAGTAGTAACTGATGGAAGATTAACAATCGTAGCACTACATTAATTAACCTCATATAAAAAAACAAAAAATGTTATCACACTAACAAATCAGTACAAGGGTCAAGATTAAATATATAAGGGTATATGGCATACAATAGATAAGGTATAGTCCTATGAACTTAATTTTAAAGTGGGCATATCTGGAAAGAAGTTATATAAGAGTATATTATTTCTTATCTGGAACATTTTGGATTTTTAGGCTAGTCAAGGGAATAAACTTTTAAGTTATGGTTTTAAGGTAAAAGAAGTAGTAAATTCAATTGCGTTTTCAAACAATCAATTCTAGGTCAGGTGGTCTTTATAAGAATTGAACATCTGCATGAATGGAATACATTAATCAAGTTTTTTTGCTGTTGTTCACATATTTCTTTTTCATAGGGATTGCGTTAGTATCGTCAATATGCTGCTTCACCATAAAATAAACAAATAAATGTGCCTTTTAGTGTTATATATTCTTTATCTTAGGTTTATAATATAAGTATATTATTTGTGTTAGGTGTATAGTATCAGGATATTATACCAAATCAACCTGCTTTGTCAACAAGGAGCGCCTAATTTCGAATTCAAAGGATTAAACCCATTTCCTAAACCCATCTTGATAGAATTTAATTGCAAATTAATATAATCGTTAGCTATGTTGTTATGCTTTTTATTTTTATGTAACTTTGACTAACACTTTTTCCATGGTTTAAGTTTAGTTTTATTTGAAAATGACTTGATCCTTGGTTTGCTATGAATATGTTTCAGTTGTCAGTTACTAAAATAAGAAAATCTGCTTGGTGGTGGAAGGAAACTGTGATACCTGTTACATATTAGCTTATACATTTTAATTAAATTTGAAAAACCTGATGTTATATTGGTACCGCAGCTAAAAATTGTTTGTTGAATATATTTTTGTCTGGCAAATTAAAATTTCCGCAGCTATTTTTGCTTTGCAATGGATCGAGCAATGATTTTTTAGTTAACCTGCTTGTTTAAGACTTTGTTTAAAAACACAACTTTAGGAGATTATTTTATATTTTGGATACGATAATCGTGACAAGATAAGGAATTAAAGCTCCTGCTTATGATACTTTTACGTGACATAAATCTTAAACAATGCACAAGAAAAATAATGTATGTGCTCTAAATTTTAAGTAGTTTAGATTTGTTACGATGTTGATATATTGTACGCAATAATGTAGAAAAGAAAAATCTTACATTTAATTATTATCAATTAGTGTCGATTTTGTACTGTAAGTTTGTAAAAAAAATATAGGTAAATAATATGCTCATAGGTTAGAACTTGCAAGCGATATAACTAAGAACTTTTGGACCTAATACAGGAATGTGAACATGTGCTAGTAAGTAATAATACCTAAGCAAAGTTCTTACACATATACGTTAATCAAACATTTTAGAAAAACTCCAGTAATGGCTCATTTTTTATATAAATATAAAATATAATGAAATTTATATAAAAAAAGGTCAGTAAATCTCGTTGATTCTACTCTTACACTTAGATGATAATAAAAAATTCAAGAATTTTTAAGCATGTAAGTCTGGTCTTTAACTTAGATGATAACTTAGAGATGTGACTTGGGTTTAATTACAATATTAAGACATTCTACTCTAGAAGCAAAATACGTTGAGTCCTGACTAAGTGTTTGGTGAAAGCGAATTAAAAAGATTTCCCTTATTCGGTTTATTTAAATCATTTTTCTTAAACTAGAAAATCCATTTTAGTAATTTTCATTTTTTTAAAATAAAACGTTAATATATAAGTAATTTATTTTCTTTTGGAAGTATATTTTAATTTATTTTAAAATATTTTCTTTAACTTACCGACATCACAGGGAATGTTGGGTGCTCGTATTGACTTACCTGAAATAAAAGAAGATATAATATATAAAAAAGTACATCATGTCTGTACAAACATACTAAGCAAATTATAATTTATGGACCGTTTGAGTACTATTTTAATTAAATCTAATAATTTAAAAGCTTTTGAGAAATTCAAACAATGTAGCTAAATCGTTAGAGATAAATGTAAAGCTTAGTTATTTTTCAGCAAAAACATTCTTCTGTACTATAATGGTTTGACATTTCTTGGCATTAACAGCTTTCCTTAGGTCGGAAAAAACTTGAATTCAAGAGATATTTGTTTCCGTGTTGAAATAAACTTAAGTATATTTTATTAAAAGGTCGAAGTGATCTTAGAGGTCTTCTTGATTTTGGGCAATAACCGGTAATCCTCGGCTTAGTATTAGTTTTCAAGAAACAGTTTTCCTTAATTTTGTTTTTTTCACGTTTATTATTAAACTACTGAATGAAAAAGTATATGTTTAGGTAAGCAATGGTGTTAAAAAAAAAGTTTGTTTTACTAAATATTGACAGTTTTTCAAAATCGGTTATGATCCTAAGGATTACACATAAAGACACTTAAAAAAAATCGGAAAATTCTTCTTTACCCGAATATTTCTACAGAGTTTCCAAACATTAAATATAGATTCTCTAATTTTTTTTTTAAATTTACTTTCTCTAACTTTATTTACAGTCTATAAAAAATAAATTATGTCAAAGTGTAGTCCAAAATTTGCACTAAAAAATGTTTGCAGCTCTCAGTTCAGATAGTCTTAGACAACTAGAAGCTTCTGTATACCTATTATCCATATGTAAGACATGACCTTTCGTCAAAATATTTAGTTTCTGATTCTCTTAGTATAAATAAAATCCATATTAATTGCTATCATACACAGTATGCAAAACATCTGAAACCCTTAATGGTCACAGAGATGGTCACTGAGCCACTGATGATGATGATAATTGCTTAGTATAAGCATAAGAGCCGGCAATAATTTCAGATATATCCAGTAATTAATGTAAACAATTAAATTAAATATGCTGTTTTATGCTCCGATTACTGGAAAAATCCACTACTCCGGATCGAATCTCTTTACTTTACTTACACACATTAAAGTCAGCAACACTTTAAATACCGCATATAAAGGAAAAAATAAGCATAAAACCTATTTTAAGTCTTACCTTTAGATATCCAAACCATACATATATTTATTATTTTGTAATATAACTATTTTCATTTCGTATATAAAATTGGGCATTAAATACCTATTTCCCTGCTTTTCTATATGTATATTCATTTTCGCTAACCTTCAAAGTATTCAAAAAGATATTTACAAATTTTTGAAGACATTTTGAGTTAATAACATGGCGTGTCCCTGCCAAACTGTTTATTTTGACATGTCCGTCAAAACTTGAGCTGGCAATGCCAGGCCACCTTGAAAAATGTATCGGTTTTCTTTCAAATGGAAATTTTGGTTTTTTTCTTTTAATTTTCCCCAATTTTTCGACCTTGGATAAAAAAAATGTATGTCTATGTCTAAAGGAATTTTTGATATATTTAATAGTTTTTATCACAGGCGGGACCGATATTACTTTACAAAGGGTCAAAGAATGGTCAACAGAATTCGTGCACGCTTCAATTAATTTTTTTTCAAAATTCACCCTTAATTCTCATGGAGCTGATTGCTATACTAGTCTCTAGAAGAAATACTTTCCCTTTATTTTGAGGCATCCTATGTTGACTTTAAAACTCCTTTATATTCCATCGAACCCTCTTTTTACCTTGACAAAGTAGTCAGGGTTCCGACTCCGCAAAACGCCTTCAAAGTTATTTTTTACCCCTTTTTTTATTTTTTTAAGCGACAACGCGTACTCCGATATTGCTCGTTATCGAACTTGTCCGAGATTTTTGAATGAGAAGTCCAAAAAGAAAAATACCCCACCTCGAAAAATTAACTATAGCGACCTGAATTTTGAATAATCGGGGTTTTGAAAAGAGTGCCCATATTGGACGCCACTGCCGCCTTATTGTAAGCCCCATCGAAATCGCGTTTATACCAAAAGAAGTGCCCATTCATCCTCTACGATCGGCCCCAAAAAGCGTATTTCCCCGATGCACCGTTACCGAGCTGGGTCAGTTAGAAGGTCAAAAACAGAAATTTCAAAAATTTCCGGTACAAAAACAGAAATGCGCGGACAGTAACAAAAATCGCTTGTGGTTATTTTAATAAACGTATTTAGAATTTTAATATTTACTAATACTTACTAAGAATGCAGAGTGGTATGTTCATTTTAAACACTCTCAATGCATTTAAAATGTAACATGTTAAATCCTCTTTTAGAAGATATTTAACTAAGTTTCTATTTATTTTTTTGTTACTTAGTGGAGTTATTAACAACTATAGAATGGTAAAAAATGTAACAAAGGTAGTTAAAAAATCGTCCAATGTAATATTACTAAAAATAACACACGACATACCTAAAAAATCTATAAAAACACAAAATGTTTATTTAAATTCTAATTTACAACATAAGGGTTATAGAAAATAATAAATACTATGGGTATTATAAATATTGGATTTTTTCACTGAAACCACTTTCAATGCACTTTGTGCGTTGTTCTTTTGCAGTTGGAAGTAGCCTCTTGATTCTAGTTTTTTAAACATTGTATTAAGCCGTTATTTTGTTCCACCTTATTGGATTTGAATCAACGTATCATTAAATTGGGTAAGTAGGTTTTGAGCTAAGCCGCGAACAGGCAAACCGACGGACACATTGACGGTCATGTGTTTTTAAAGATCTGGAATGTGTGTGTCAAAAAGACTGACCGTTACTGTAAAATGCAAAAATTTTAGATTCAAATTATTTTCATATGCTTGTTTGCAACCTAATTACATATAAATTGAATAAAAGATCAAAATATTAACCCTCGTATATACTAAAAAGGTTCAAGAGTTAGACCAGGTCTAGTTGCCATGGTACTTAAAACTCTTAGTTCGCCAGTTATGTCACTGTCATTTTATAAATGTGACGTTTAGAAAAATTATTTGTTTAATTGTTAAACATGTCATCTTAAACCTATAACCGTCAAGTTAGACCTAGTCTAAATTTAAACCTCTTTAGTGAATACGGGTATAAATGTTTCTATTAAAATAATCAATAATCGTAAACAGAAATATCAGTTTATCGGAACTATTATCCATATTTTGGAAGTGTTTTGAAAAAATGAAATATTTGATACCACAGATCATTTCTAAGAAGATTTATTATACACTGATATAATAGAAAAAAAAACATGATAAGGGTGCCTATACTTTAAAGATGAATGATGAGTTCCAGATAAACACCTTAAACGTTATACAAAAATAGAATATTGACCTTGCAAGCAGCTATCAAATTCCAGCAATTTTGAATGGGTGTCTGTTACAGTGGCCCATTCAAAGTAATTTTCTTGCTTCTCTTTAGCCCTGCTCATATTTCGTTTTGACCGTTTAAATGTTTGGTCTTTTGTCGAACATTAGAAGAACGGCCAGAAAAGAGGTGGTGTGCCTTTTTAAGAAGCGGGCCCTTTGAAATGTATATCCTTATGTCGGGCTAGTGAATAACAAATTAAATTAAATGTTTGTCAAACTGTGGTCACCTAAATAATCAGTAAATTCGCCTTTACCCAAAAGTTTCCTTTTACCGAAATTCCACTAATTATATACAGATAACACCACAGTTTATACACGATGTCTCACGTAGAAGTTCCACCCCCTTAACTCCCTTATTTTTGAAGATATCCCATAGACTTTTGTTTATTTGAAAGTTTAGCTTAAATACTTCCTAGAAGTAAGCGACATTTATTCCAAAGTGATTACAAAGTTTCTTCTCAAAAAGGTTCCAAAAACTCAATTTCTCTCTCAAGTCTACTTCTTAAATTGAATGATACTTTTTTATGTGATGTCTGTAATACTGGGATTTTTTCTACCAGTCAAAAATTTTTTTGAAACTATTTTTTTGAATAGAAGTATTTCAGAAGTTTTTAACTGTAAAATATTTTTTTTTTAATATTTGATAGACAGTAAAAATTATGATACGAGCGGGGATCGAACCTACTCCTCTGGATCTCCAGCCCATTACTCTAACCAATTGCGCTATCGTACCGCTGGTAAGCAACTTAGAGAAGAATTAGAACTTGTACATATTCAAACCCACCAGTATCATAACCATTGTCTAAATATTCAGAAACGCCGCGCCGTAAAGTTAGAATATTTGGCAGAATCAACAATGGTTATGATCTTATCAGCGATAAGATAGCGCAATTGGTTAGAGCAATGGGCTTGAGATCTAGAGGTGCGGTTCGAACTTTTGCTGTTGATAAAATATTTTTAATAGGCGCCCCCGTAGTAGGTGTAAGCAGATTCCACATCAGAAGGGCAAATTTTAATCAGATGTACAAGTTAAATTAAAAAATTAAATATGCACAAAAAATACGTAAATACCTAGTTCAAAAATTGCTAAAAAAATTCTACGTATCATCCGCCACTCAAATGCTCCAGTTCTTTTAACCACCTCTGATGAGCACCGTGTGTTCATTTTGTTGGGCGTAATAATCCCCGTTAAGATGATTAAATTTACTACAGGAAGTAAACCTCGATCCTGCAGCTTAAAGTTAAAATAAATTTACAAAAATGAACACTTTTTTTTCTGCATCTCTATTGCACAAACGGTGACAAAGGTGATATCTAAATGGTTTCACCCCGTGTTCAAAATTCTGCAAACTAAAGAATTTTAATATTGCACTGTCAGCTGCTGATTTTGTAGAATCCGTTGGATCATTATGGAAGAAATTCAAGACTGCGGCTGAATTGTCTTCATTGGTTACTGGCTTTCTTCTTTGTAGAGGTTTGCGAAATGAAGCATACTGCAGAGAATTTGTTAAAATGTGTCTCACTGTTTTTCTATGTCATGGGACTTTCTCGGAAAACCTTTCGTCAAATAAACTACATGATCTTTAAATTTTCTTGCCATATTTTCCATAAATTATTAATATTTGAACAAAATCTTCATTCAATTTTACCATTTTGACGTTATTTTCAACTTGAAAAAAAAAATTAATTTTAAATGTAAAAATCATGGCAAGGAAAATTCGATAACTGGGATCGGCTAACGCTTACTACGGGAGCGCCAGTTAAACATTTTCAATGTAAATTATCTTGATGATAAAAATGGCCTTCTGAAAAAACTTTTTTGAAATTCTGGTGGGAAAAAGGTTATTATTTGCTTTTTTTGACACCGTCTCCGATTTTGATGATTTTTTATATTCAGGTAGATTTTGGGGTCCTTCACGAATCCGAAGTCAAATTTTCTCGGTCATGTTTTGTTTTTGATTAATTCATCCTCAAAATTCATACACATGCTAACCCCAATTTCAGCCTTTGTCTTTCTTCTTTTTTATAAAAATTGACTAGTTCTATACGAAACTACTACAAACAATTATAACAGACGTAACAGAACTGTCTTCTTGATTCTCTTACTTTATTTTATCTAGAAAATTAGGATATTGGGACCACACAAAAACAACCATACTTCATAATTTTTGAACTAATGACTTTTCCTTCATGTTGGTATCTTAAGATCATGCTACAACTTCAAATAAGAAAAAAACATGTTAATTGATACAAATTACAGTAGCTTATAGTCACAAGCTAATTAATTATGGATATTTTGTTACAAGCATACATTTTACCTGTTAATTCCTACACAATACTTGATTTTTGTGCAAAATTTGAGAGAATTTGGACAAGCAGTTTTTAGTAATATTTTTTTTAACATTTCACTAGGTCTCCATTTTGTTTTACTATATTGGATTTTTTCCAAAACATTACCAGATCATCCCCATATTACCCTTAATTTTTGACCAAAATTTGAAGTCAATCACGCAAGTAGTTTTTAGCTATGCCGCGAACAGACAGACAGACAGAGCGACGGAATTAAGATAACGTGTTTTTCAAGATCTACGGACGATTAAAATACCCCCCTTTTATGAGCGACGTAAAAAGCGAGTTCTAGAATTATGATGTTTTTATATATATTTTGTGTTAATCGTTTAAATTTATTAAAATGACGTAATATAAGCATAATACGTAAAAATAGAAATACTTCGTGAGCCATCATTATTACATAAATAAGACATTTTTCTTTTACCTCATTTCACTAAGATTAACGATATATTTACTCATGATATTGCTAAACACATGGAAGAAAGAAAACATACCATACGGTACCACAAACATATGCGTAAGGGTTTTAAATCAAGATCTGATGAGTTTTAAAGGACCTGGATATCCGGTCCTGAAGGGATGTTGTTGGTCTTTTCAAAATATTAGGCAGATGCTACTTGCCAGGTTGTCGTATCAAAGAGGAAATTAATTAAATATATGTTCGGAATAGCTAAAATTATTTAGTTTAAAGATAAACGGGTTCAAAGTTGTAGTAAAATACAACAGTAAACAACTCGATTTTTTATGAAGGAATATCAATATTATTTGGTATATCTATTGCTATAATATATAATATTTGATTTTGGAAGCAAGATTTTAAAGTTTTTAAATTAGATTAAGCATCTTATTAATTAAAAATGTTAAGTCAGGCATGAAATTATACTATTATTGTTTAAAAATAGTTAAAAATTGTAAATGCATATGAAATGAAACAGATTGGCATTTCTGACATGTCCTAGTGAAATATTTAACAATTATTTTTAATTCTTTTTCCCATTCTTACCATCAAGGATTTTTTATTAGAATAATCGTACAAACGACAATCAAATTGTATCAGTGCCCCTGGTTATTTTTTTAATATGGAAATCCATAGTGTTTTAAGCTCGCTACTTATTATAATTCGCAATGTAATTTTACTGATTGTGCATATTTCACTGATATCGTATTCTCGTGGGAAAATTGTAAGAGGTCACATAAAGGCCAAGCTTCTAGGGGATTCCAGAAATATCAACAATAAACACCAATAAGTAGTTTTACCAATGTTTTTTAACATTCTTATCACAAGCGGCAATTAAATTTGAAAAATTTAAAGTTTGTACAGACATTTGAGTTGTATATTTTAATTTTCTTGTAAAGATAGATATACTGTTTACAATTTTGTAAATCATTGTATAAAATATTGTTCTTTGTAGGTATGAAATACTACACCCTCTTACTTAATTTCTCCTGTCCTTTGAAATTTCACTGTTGATTTGATAATCCAATATTTTATTATGAAACATATGAATAGTAGTAGGGAATGATTCAGTTTCAAAAAACAAAAAAGTATTTTTTTTATATTTCACTTCTCGATCGATGCTTTTTACTTGTACGATTGTTCGATACTAAATGACATTTATTACAATTTCTGCTTTTAAAATATTAAATAATACAGGACATAACCGAAGAGAGTCCCTTGGTTCCATATAGAAACGATCAGAACACCTTTTAAACTTTTTTTACTTCCCTCGTAAAAGGAAAGTATTGTAATCGTGAAAAAATTACTCTCCGAGATTTTTCAGATCTTTACGTTTTAGGATCCCTGGATGGCGAAAAGCATGACTAAACTGTCTGTCTGTCTGTCGGTCTGACTGTTCGCGGCATAGCTAAAGTATTTTGGAGCACTTCTAGCTTAACTAACGGTTCCCTTAAATTTGTAAATATAAAAATGATATATAAAAATAAAACAGACACAATATCCACTCGCTGCATCTTTCAGCAATATTAATATTATACCACCATAATGTATTATGCCAAAGATTGATTTAAATGTGATATTAGTTTTACTGGTTTTATTGAATTACTTTTAATTTCTAAGTAGCTTCTAAGTAGCAATTATAGGAGCGACTATAACCGTTTGTACAAGAATAAATTCTGCCATTATCTCTAATGGTACAATTTGCTGCCGATGCAGGACATATTCTAGAAACCAAGTTCTTCGTGGGATTTATCTCGTTTATCTTTGGAAATGAGACGTTGTGATACTTTATATCTAACAGTTTCTGTTTCTTATATCTTCTAGGTATTAAATCAATTGCCTACTAGAAGAGAAGGAATGAGGGACCCATAACATAACGAGTTGTTGATTGACTTTAACGATGTGGCTTTATACGGAAAATAATTTCGCAGACATTCTTCATGTTTACTTGACTGATAAGATGTGTGTAGTTCGACACTGATTTGTCGTTTGTCTGTTTACTTATTCTTAGAGAGCAAGTGTTAAATTGGGATTTTGATTAAGGATAAGGCATAGTAACTTCGAAAAGGGATAAAAAACCGACTTGTTTTTTGATATTTTACCTGAGTTAAAATAATATAATATTTAAATATCTACAGATAGAGTTAATTTGCTTCGGTTTCATTTTTAAAATCCCAAATTCAGAGAACATTTAGATCTAATCTAAATCTACTTATTTTTATTTTCCTGGTAAAAGGGAAGTATTATAATTACGGAAAAAATCACCCACATCAGGTTTTTACAGATCTTCGCGTTTTAGAGTCCCCAGATATCCAAAAGCCATAAGGAAATGAAATGGTTACATTTTGGTACAATCCAATATGACGGATTAAAATGGCGGCCTATTGAATTGTTAAACAAATTATTACTAAAACACTTTATCCAATTCATCTGAAATTTCGTACAAAAAATTTAAAATTTTCGTACGAATCCAAGGTGGCAAAACAAAATGGCGGCCTATTGAAATGTAAAAAAAAATTATTAAAAAACTACTTATCCAATTTATTTCAAATGTCGCACAAAAATCAACAATTATTAGTCTCCTACACCGCAGATTAAAAAGAAAAATTGTGTAAACTCTTTTTCGGTGCTGATAAGAACGTTGCAACGAGAAGGTATTTAGTAGACACAAATGGGTTGAACTAAATAGCGGTATTTGTTATTTTTAATTTTCTCTACCCCTAAATTATAAGTCTATTTCTACTTAATGCAATTACTACCATCAATGAATTTTCCTATGTACAAGTCGATATTTATAATTTTAATCGACAAAGGTCGAAAATTAAATGTAAGTACCTACCTATATATATATATATATATTTAAATGATAAAAATTGATGTATGTGTCTTCTATTGCTTGTGATGTATATTTACAAATTTTGTGTTTTTTCTTTTTTCATAACTTTATATTAAAAAAAAATTAATAATTTTAATTACAATTAAATACGAAAATTTTAATTTAATTAGTATCCATAAACAGTCATAACAACGTACTATACCACACTAATTAAATACTCATTGTCCTACTTTTATATAATTGTAGGGTTCTTATGAAGCAATAAAACATGTCGAAACGTTGTCCGACTAAAAAGTTGACTTTTTTTTCGGATCCTCACTCCAAACTAAATTACTTCAAAATTAGATATATTTTGGATCGTTAATCTACTTACATTCAAAAATCAAGTGTCGTAGAAATAAACCGATAAAATTTTAGGACGAGTCCAAAATGGACTTAACAAAATATTTAAAAAATCAGCCTGAAAAAGCTACTTACTAGATTGATTTCAAATTTTGTGCAAGAATTAAGTATGATATAGAAGAATTGGCAAAATTGTGGTACGAATTCAAGATGGCGAAACAAAATGGGGGCTAAATAAAATGTTTGTATTTGTAAAAAGATCTCTCTCCAAGATTTTACATAGCTTCAAGATTTTGAGCGTTTCTAGATGCCAAAAAAACATGTTTTCTCAATTTCTTCGCGCCGCCGCCGCCGGTCTGTCAGTTTATTGCATAGCTAAACAACTACTTACCCAATTGACTTAATTTTGGTCAAAAATTAAAGGTCTTATTGCGAGAACCTGGCAACATTTTGTTTAATATCCAATATGGTCGAACAAAATGGCGGCCTCGTGAAATGTTAAAACTTTTATCACTAAAAAACTAATTATACAAATTACCTTGAATTTTGCACAAAAATTAAGTGTTACATAAAAAATAACTAGTAACATTTTGATTTGAATCTAAGATGATGGCCTAATAAAATATTAAAATAATCAGCCTGAAAAACTACTTTTTAGGTTAATCTCAGATTTCGTGCAAGAATTTAGTAATATAGTAAAATTGTGGTACGAATTCAAAGGGGGATCAGGACTTTTTGAGCTGCGTCGCGAATAGACAGAACGACAGACAGAGAGACCGGCAGACTGAGAGAAATGCAAAACATGTTTTACGAGGTCCAAGGACTTAAAAATGCAAGGATCTACAAAAATCGGAGGTTAATTTTTTACAATTATAATACAAGTTCGATAGTCTAACATCCACCAATATAGAGTTAATAAGCTTGTTAATGAAAAGTCAGTTAATTCCCGACGAAGAAAGTCCCAGCGAGGACAGATAGCCATGAAACTGACAATGGCGTATTTAGGATTTGGTTACGGAGGGGGGTGAGGGGACTTTTTGCTGTTGACTAAAAAAAGTCCTCACTCGTAATATTATACTTCTATAAAAACCAAATATCGATATCCACCAATAAGGAATGAATAAGTTTTTGTTATTGAGAAACCTTCAACCGTCTGCACGTCGGCATATACATACGAGGAAGCCTCAGAACTCTGGGCATACACAAATTTCTAAAGACAGACCACCAACCAAGAAAAGAAATAAGCAAACATTTTGCTGCAACAGCTGAATAACAGACCTAACAGACCTAACAGACCCGAAGCCTCCAGCCTGACTTTTAAAACTGATGCAGCTTTTGAGTTACTTGATAATAACAAAATGGCCACAAGAGGTAAACGTTATGTTTTATATTTCGAAGAGTCAGCTAAAGGAAATAGTGATAGAAGTAATCTAAGGTTTGTTTTATTATAAGATCGACAGGTTTAAAATTGCAAGATTTTGTATATTTCATAAAAATTTTTGATACAACGGTATTTGCGGCATGTGAAATGTATCATGGTAAATGTTTACAGAAAAGATAAACCAACTAGAGGTGACGGCTTTACAGAATTTCATATTATCGAGTCCTGCATACTTATCGAATGGTAGTATAGAACAACTGTGGAGGGTAACATAAAACCACCGAATCAACCTGGATTCTGATTCAATTCAATTTTAGCACAATAACCACCTAGGTATCAGTAGTTGATGACATTTTGATAGCTCATGATACTAACAATATTAGGATTCTTACTGGGCTGGATATGACAAAGGCGTTTGACTGCGTTAATTTAAACAGTTTGATGGCTAAAATGCGTTATTATCATTTTTCTAATTTTCATGTGCTATGACCTTCCAATTCTTTGAAAAATAGACTAAGGATCAATTACATCGATGATTCTAAAATGTCTTCTACGCTTAGTGTTAGTAGAGGTGTAGCTCAAAGGCCAAGATCTTTTTTATGTATTATATTATTTATATATTTACTTCTTGTGGCCATTTTGTTATTTTCGAACAGCTGTTCAAGTAACTCATAAGCTACATCAATTTTAAAAGTCAGGTTGTTGTTCAACTGTTGCAGTAAATGTTTGCTCATTCCTTTTCAGATGAGTTGGTGGTCTATCCTAGAAACTTGTCTATGCCTAGAATTATTTTCACTCCCATGTGTCAAGCGCTTTTACTCTGTTCATCACAGAGACTTCCTGGTCTGTATATGCTGACGTTCAGAGGACGTTTGAGGGTTTCTCACTAACAAGCTTATTCATTCCTTATCGGTGGATATGGTTATTTGTTTTTTTAAAGAAATTGCAGATTCCTCTATTTCGGCTCTGATAGTATGGATAGCAGAAAAGCAGTTCTTTTTCAGCGGCTTCAGTTTTTCGTCTAATGATTTAAATATGTTGTTATTATTTGTACGATGGCACTTGTTACAACAGTATCTCAGTCTGCGATTTCCCAACAACTGCGAATAGTTGATATATAAAGAGATTTTACATCCAGCTGTATCACGGTTTATCTTTGCTTTAAAATTTACCATTGTCAAAAGTGCTTCTACACTTGAAACCAATTATGTAATAATATTATTATTTTATTAATTTTAGAAATACGGACTGGTACGGTTCCAGACATATATTGTTATTCTTTTAGATTTTCCATTATACAAGGCGGTCTAGACCCCCCAGCCCCCCGCTACCGCACAATTAAGGAACGGCATAAAATTACGGGGATATGAAAGTTAGGCCTTTTCTTTACCTTAATTAGATCTATCTAAAAAAATATGCAAATCGGTCAAGTTGTTGGCGAAACCGGAGAAAAAATCGGTTTGTTTTAGTAATTGAAAATCTTTTTATTTAGCAATGCAGACAGTATCGTTATAAGAAAATATTAAAATATATTGGAAAACGCCAGTTATTAATAGATAATTGAGAGGTGTTCATGTTCAACTTTTTTGTCTCAGGGGTAGCATCTGAGCTTTATAATTATTTGTTACCTATTGGGGTTAGTTTTTATGAAAAAGATGTTATTAGTTTGCAGGATAGAAATAAATTAGTCTTCAAATGTTTAGAAGACGTTTTATTTCAGAAAAATAATAAGAGAAAAAAAGTAATATTAATAGGGATTTGCAGAAGTGGGCATCTGGAGATACACGGTGTTAAACTTGAAAGTTTTTAATTTCTTTTTTTGATAAAATTCCTATTTTTCTAGAGATTTTTAAACAAACTTTGGAACACTGTTTATTAAGACTAATATAAATAGAGGAAATAAATACGTTTTAGAAAAATCGTTATTGTGGTTTTTCCGGGCTGCGACTCTTTTAACCTTACCGAAGTTTTTATTACGACATCACTGACCATTTTTGCAACAAAGTAACATTAATAAGTTACTTAGCAAAATGTGCATTCATGCTTAGCTAATTTGCATCTCGCATATGATTTAAATCAGATATGCATCAATAGACATTTTGCTAATTAATTTCTAAATGGTGTAAAATGATAGAAAAAAATCTAAGAGTTCAAAAAGTTACAGTACCCGGAAATAAATAACAGCTTGTAAATTTTTCTAAAATGTGTTTAGTCTTACTCGTATTATGCTAAAAAAGTACAAGGTATATTGAAAAAATCGGTAAATTTCCTTTACCTGGACTTTCCATTGTTATGAATTTTCCTGTTATTAAGAATGGTGAAGTGTAATCCAATTTAGTTCCACACCTAGTTATTTAGTAACATATATATGTTATCCTCATAATTGGGCACCATTTTGTTCCACTATATTGGTTTTGTACCAATATTTACCAGTTTCTACTTATGCCACACTTGATTTTTTCATATAATTTTTTATTTAAGGCCCAAATTTTGTTCCACCATGGTAAAATGGTACCACTTTATCCTTATATCACTTTTAATTTTTCTGTACAAAATTTGAAGTCAATTAAATAAGATTTTTTTAAGTTGACATTTTTTAAACATTGCATTTGGCGGCTATTTTTGTTCCTCCAGCTTAAATTGGTACCACAATTTTACCAGTTTATCTCTATATCACTTTTAATGTTTGCACAAAATTTGATAATAATTTAATAAGTATTTTTTCAGGTTGATTTTTTAAACATTTTATTAAGCCGCCATTTTTCTATGTAATAACTGATATTTGTGCCAAATTTGAGGTAAATTGGATAATTAGTTTTTTAGTAATATTTTTTTTAAATTCCGCGTCATTTTGATGAGATTATGGTAAAAATCGTATATGGCGGAATATTTGATTTTTACCGAAATATCATCCGCATATTATCCTTAATTTTTGATCAAAATTGAAATCAATCGAGTAAGCAATTTTTACCTACGCAGTGAACTGACAGACAGATAGTCGGACTGAAAAAATAGATTTTTGGCATCTAGGGACATTAAAACGTGAAGATATAAAAAAACCTGAGGATGATTCTATTCACCTTTACAAACATTCTATTTGGCCGCTATTTTCTTCCCCCATCTTAAATTGGTACCAAAGTTTTATCAGTTCATCTCACCACAAATAATTTTGGAACAAAATTTCATCTCAATCTAATGAGCAGTTTTTTCAAGCTCAATTTTTAAATATTTTATTAAGCCGCCATTTTGTTTCGACATCTAAAGTTCGTACCAGTTGTTTCCTACGTAATATTTGAGTTCTTTACAAAATTTGAGGTAAATTGGATAAAGAGTTTTTTAGTAATAATTTTTTAACAGTTAACTAGGCCGCCATTTTGTTTCGCCATATTGGACCAAAATATGAAGTTAATCGAGTAAGTCGTTTTTTTGGCTATGCAAGTAGATAGACAGACCGATAGACAGAATCGAGAAAATATATTTTTCGGTATCTAGGGACGTTGAAACGTGAAGATATGAAAAAAGTCTCGGAGGGTGATTTTCTCATGATTACAATACCCTTTTATGAGGGGATTAAAACAGAAAATATTATCTTTTTAACAGCCTATATCTCGAAAGAAAAAAATATTTGCTGACGCCTGTCTATATAAAAATGCTTTTCTGTTAGAAAGAGATAATTCAAGAGTTTTGTATTATATTATAGTATGTTTCTATTTTTCCAACACAAAAGTCGCATCCAGATAGTTCCTTGCTAAAAACTTTGTTGATTTACTGTAATCTAGTGACTCTGTAGCAAGAATGACTAATACAAAGGAGCATTTCCTGGAAAACATTTTTTATATCTGAGGATCCGATTTCTTTAAGCATCCTCTGTACATAATGCAAATCAATGACTTATATATAGGCAATACTTTTTTAGGAATCAGCAGCCATTTCCATCTTTCGTTCCTATTTTGGAACGTAACTTCCTCATGTTCTTTATAATTAGTTCA
This sequence comes from Kuschelorhynchus macadamiae, assembly GCA_030620095.1. Lineage (NCBI taxonomy): Eukaryota > Metazoa > Arthropoda > Insecta > Coleoptera > Curculionidae > Kuschelorhynchus > Kuschelorhynchus macadamiae. Next base: position 2,621,020 of record JAUTXW010001165.1, on the reverse strand, counting down.
AGATATAAAACAGATACCAGCGTAACTTCTTACGCTTTAACCCACACTTCCTCACTTCCGTTTCCTTGTATATCTAGACAAAAAACGGATCCCTCTGAAGAGGATTATCGACTGCCGGAACTTCGGAATAAAAAGCGTCTCGATCTTGTACTGTGTAGTTAAATGTCCCATCTAATAACCTTATAATATTTCAATTAGCAAAGGAGCAGCCTGCATGACTAGTGTGTACGGATATCAACACATTTTAAATGCCTGACTTTATTAGTTCATTTCAGCCTACGTGATTAAGCGATGCATCGCTGGATTAGTGAGCAAGCTAATTAAACTTATATTCTCTTTATACACAGCGGCACAATTGTAAGATTAATTTGTAAGACGTTTCACGTTTAATGTATTATGACTGTAGTCTATCATACATAGAATGCAAAGTAGGAAAGAAGTTATCAGCGGGGGTCAGCAAACTTGTCATTTGCATAACAGAGTACCTACTTATTTTAAGAGTCAATATTTTATAGAAAAATAAGGGACATTTTTATACGGATTATGTCACATGAAGTAAAATTAAAACATAAGAGCAGACTAACATTTTGACTGTTTTGAGTCTTTGACTGAAATGCACATTTGCGCATGCAAAGAAGGGAAATATGTATATGTATGTAAGTATCCATTATTTGTTACTAACTACAAGTTAAGTTAAACGTTGTACCAAATGCCGAATTATAATGTACAGGGTGTCCGGATTTGGTTGCAACAGCAAGTTACTGCAAAATTTGGGATGATAATTATAAAAATTAGGATTTTTGTTGTTGTTTATTAAAATAGACCCATACTATTATATATTTTTGAGAAGCTTTTAAAAGGACAAATCAATTTCTGGACAAATATACAGGGTGTCCCGTTTAAAAAAACAAAACTTTGGGTCATATCTAAAAAATAACAACTCAAATGAAAAATATGAATACGCCACTGGATCCAGTGTAAAAAACTGCATAAGCAGCAATTTTTCCCTTTGCGTTAAGTTAAAGGATAACCGAGATACGAGGGGGGTCCCAAAATGCAAAATTTTCTATTTCGCCCTGTATCTCATAAACGAAGAAGGCTATGAAAATTTTGTTTACGGCTTCATGAGTTTCACAAAATATTAGCTCAGGTTCGTGAAAACCGCAAGGTTCTATCTTTAAAAATAAGCGAGATACCCTGCTTTTACAACCAAATCCGGACACACTGTACTTAATATAATAAATAGACGAGAATTGGTGAATCGTGTCAAACATGACATGGGAGAATACGAGGAATTCAGAAATAGTTTTATTTTTAATTTTTGCTTTATATATAGCAAACCGGGGTACACCGTGTTTCACATAAAAGTACCCAAAATACTATCTGGAAATCCATATTAAAAAAAGTTTCATACAAAATTTTCTTTAAATTTTAATTTCTTTTAAAATATAATGTTTCCATGTCTTCAAGGTATCCCAATTTTGCTGGGACGACATCAACTATACAATTTTAAATTGGACGCCCTGCATTTTTTTCGATTACTTGATTCCTTGTCAAAAATAAATATAAGTTACCAATTTAAACTATAATCGATTTCTGGGTAGTTCCCGAGGAAACTAAGGTTATGTGTGATTTTTTGAAAATAGGAGCTATTTTTCAAATGACTATAAAAAATAGCACAAATCTAAAATTGGGCATTTGGGTGTTAATTTCCAGTTTATAAAGCATCAATACATATACGAAATACAAAATGAATACAAACATTTTGTCCACACCTATACAGGGTGGACATACTACGTTTTATACCTAAATTCAATGATTACAGAGAAAATCGCAATTTAACAGAAAATATTAATTATTTTTTGAATATTGTGATGCAGCATACTCAAAATAAATAATAGGAGGCCATGGAATGGATAATATTTCTGTTTGCGTAACTATAGTCCTAATTTTATTCTAAATTTATTTATTGCTAAATTTTAAATTAAAAAAATTTAAAGCCACTATTAAAAATTAATATTAGAAACAAACTTCTTGAGTAAGATAGCTATCAACATAAACAACATATAACAAGAGATTACACGGAAATAGAAAAACAGAAAAAATTTAAAACAAATGACTATATAATTTCCACATACTGTCCGTTTTCTGCTATACACAATGTATATCGCACTTGAATGTTTGCCACAGCGTTTCGGACGGCGTCACTTTTATTAAGACTAATAATTTCTTCACTATTTTTTTGTTTTAATTCATTTACAGAATAATTGTTTCGATTTTTATACACTCTATCTTTAAATGTGCCTCATAAAAATAATCTGAGGGTGTCAAATCGGGACTTTGCGGCGGCCATAGAATCTCACGGTTAGTATATATATTTAAATTGAATTACTCGTTTAAAAATGCTCTTATATCCTCTCTACATTTTTTCCATAATTTGATTTCTTAAAAGGTTTAACAATGTTTGTCTCTTCAAATAGATTTCAAAAAACTCATACTCGCCTTATGCGGTCGTTTATAATACCATACCACACTTTAACACTTTGATGTTGCCTTTTAATTTACTACTGCTATTTATTTCTGTCAGAATAGTAGTGAATATTTTTCTCGTTAAGCATTTCCGAAGTGGAAAATATTGCCTTATCCATCCAAAGGATTTTATTTAAAATCTCTCTCAAAATCCAGGTCCATCATTTGCATACAAACATCCAGTCTGGCCTGATAATCAGCTTCACTTAAAAATACATAAAAGAGACATACCCAGGATTCAAAATTGTATAGCTATTTATGAAACTAGTGTGAAAAATACATGAACGGAATTTTTCCACGAATATCATACAAGATTTTTTTTACGAAAAGTGACTCTTTTCAGAAAATATCACTATCACATAAGGAGCTAGTACACTTGAGCCTTAAAGTGAAATTTTGTGCACTAGAATAAGTGTGAAAAATGTCTTTTCGTACGCTCATAGAAAATAGTATTTTATATATAGTAATGGCTAAAAGGGTGTTTTTAGCGATAGGAGGTGCTATAAAGCACACGGGTAAAATAAGTCAATAATATACTTTATCCTATAAATAATGATAATATAAATAGTTTTGAATACATTCTTTTATCACAAAAACTGAATAATATATAGGGGGTGTTTTGCTACTATAGAAACATAATATTGTGATTGATAATTAGGTGTCAAAACTTTAAAGTTTAAAAGTGTTGTTCGTGTCAAGAAATTGTGGAATTTTCGGAAAGTTGTTGCTGAAAGTGTTTGAAACTGTTAAAATAGTTCCAGAGGTACAGTTTGAGCATTGGTAAGTACCCCTAATGATGTATTTTATGAGACTTTTTTACGAATCCATGAGCGGCATCATTGCAACCGTAGGTTTTAAATAAAGGGTTTTTGTGGTAAAATACTTAAAAATTGAATGAATTAGTAACGTAGAGCTTCTTCTGGTATTGGGCATTAGTAAGAAAGGTTTTAATGTAAAATTAAGTAAATTTTTAGTAGCAATGGGACTTTATTTCAGAAAAAAATTGGATACTGGGTATTGTTGCTCTTGTTGGGAAACACATTGTTATACATGACTTTTTAGCGTGGTAACCTGTCAAGTCGTTTTTTATTTAAAAATTTAAAAACTTGCAGAAAAAGTTTTTAGATTAATTAGTTGGATTCGTTATTAATCATGTTTCGTTACAATGTTCTTATTAATAAAGATCTGTATTAAAAATTGAGAATATGACAATTTTTTTAACCTGGAAAATAAACATAAAATTATAAAGAAGGGACATTTTTATTTCTCCAAAACATTTAGAAAAATGAATCTCTACATCCGACAAAAAAACTGTAGCAACAAATTGCAACCTACATTTTTTAAATCTTCACATTTATGCTATCTGTTCGGGGCACGGTTAAATACTATATTGTATAACACGTTTTCAAAATATTACTTTTCAAGCAAATGTAGTAGTTAAATACACTATCACTCTCTATTTTTAGAAGTTCAACAAGAACATAAAGTTTTAAATATTTTTTAGACATACAATCCTCAACCACATGAATAGAACAGAAGGTAGGCTGGATTTATTACTCTGGAGTTGACCAAATGATGAACGAAGTGTTATTTTTCAATGTTTTAATAGCAGTCGTAAAAATTAAAACTTCGTGTGCATATTTTGGATGTAATGATTAAATTTATCAAAATATATTTATCGCATCCACTTTAAAAAAAAAAATTATTTTTTTGAATACCTAAAAAATATTCGTAGGACAATTAGGAAACTAAAGGCATCAAAAAGGAACCCGCCCTTAACATAGGTGCTCAAAAGTTTTACGCGGGACTTCCTCGGTTCTAAATATTTCCTTTTATTAGGAATACTGAAGTATGATCTGATTTAGTTCAGCACATAGTCATTTTCTTTTTGCGTTTCTATTAAATAACGTAATAGAACTTTATAGTTATTAAGGTATCAAGGGTATTATAAGGCTAACAACGCTTGAGGTCGTTAACCGAAATCATTTATAATACCCGTGGTATCTTCAACCTTTAATTTAATGTCCATGTAAGTAAAATACATATAATGTTGGGAGTTTTAATAATAAAAAACAAATTATTGTTTTGAATGCCCAAGGGCGTTATTTGTCATTTAACTGACTTAATATAATAACAATGTCGTTATTTGTCAATAATAAACTAGTCGGACATGTAAAAGAACCTTATTATTCTAGAAAATTGTTTTTTCCTATGAGCGTGTGGGAAGTAAGAATTTTTCGCAAGCATGTTAGTGCGGAAAATTAGTTTTTGCCGCACTAGTGCGGAAAGTAATTTATTTTCCGCACTAGTGCTTGAAAAAGACAAATTATTTTTATCAGCTGTATCAAAATTATTAGACATTTTTTTTCAAAAAGTATAAAAAAAAACCTTAACAGAAAGAAGCAATTTCTCATCTAGATTTGTAATTGTTCAATATCCTAAAAAATTCAAAAATTCATCCCATTATTTATATTATAATTTTGACTTACGTCGTATTATAATCTCAAATCATTCCAGTTAGCTTGCTTAATGCATGCATCCTTAGTTACAACTGTTTCAGCAATAGTGTTAATAGTCGGTTGCGATGGCACCAAAAAGCAATAACAACAATTTATGCATCTGTGCGAGATTCAGTTTGCGTAGTTATTGTAATTTTGTGCTTTAAAAAGACGGTTCCGCTACTCAATATGAAAGTATTTTGGAAGAATCTGCAGCAGTCAGCTCAAAGATATTACCCGAAAATCCCGCCATGCCATAGGTAAGAAAAGAATACAAATTTTTTACACAATGGTGCGAGAGGAAACAGGGAAAATCTCTTAAAAAAGAAGTATTTCTAGTCTATTTTGGCGAAAAATCTGAAACCTGCAAAACTTCTATTGCTAAATCTTTTTCCGAGGCACCTGATGATGTCTATTTGTTGATTCAAGTTGCGACCATTATTGGATTGGCAGGTGCATGTCGTCGCCAAGATCTTACTAAATTAACCATTGATAACAAAGAGACCTACTAATCATTAAAATTCCTGGTACAAAAACTCATATTTCCAGAACATTTGTAATTGTTGGAGATGAAGTTTACCCTCAACTTTATAGGAAATAATTAACTCTACGTCTTTCGAACACACCTTATCGTAGTTTTTTTTTGTAAACTACAAAGAGGGAAAATGCACAATACTTGGGGAAGATGCCATCCAATATTGCGGGATACCTGGGATTGCCACATCCAGAAATGCCGCCAGAATGTTAGCTGATTCAGGAGAAAATATAACTAATATCAAGAGGCATGGTGGATGGAAATCCACTACCGTGGCAAAAGGCTATTTGGAAGACTCAATAGAGAACAAAAAAAAATTGCAAATAAAATTTTTACCGAAAAAAAAGTTGAAGGTGAAGCTGTTTTATTTCCATTATCAAGTAGTACAACTCATAATAAAAACAATGTTTAGAGTTGACATCTCCTCTAAATATAAACAATCCGACAAACTATACATTCAATATAAACGTTATAATCAACAATAAATAATTGTTTAATATCCAGAAATGTACATGGGTCACAGTTTTCGCCGATCTTCCGCCACAATGTCAGCTGATTCAGGAGAAAATATAACTAATATTAAGAGGCATGGCGGATGGAAATCCACTACCGTGGCAGAAGGCTATTTGGAAGGCTCAATAGAGAACAAAAAACTTGCAAATAAAATTTTTACCGAAAAGAACGTTGAAGGTGAAGCTGTTTTATTTCGATTAATCAATAGTACAACTCATAAAGTGCGGGACACGAAAGAAAACCGGGCGGTCCTTAAAATAAGGGTTCATACTCTTAAGCAAGCGAAAAAGTAAAATTTGTGTACGCAAATATTTTATTTGTTGTAATAGTTTGCCGCTTCACCTATAAAGTGCGCCAGCTAAGCGGTACGGAAAATTAATCGAGGATTTAGTAAATTTCGCACTGTCCACTTGTCCACTAGGGATGTGCCTAGAGTCTCCATGCACTTGGCGCTAGAAGGTTCTAGCTATTTCCAGTGGCGTCTATACATTTCGAGCATTTGTTTTCATTTCTATATAAATGCGTTGCGTTGAATTTGAATTATTATTTTGAAGTAACGATGGCGAGTAAAAGAGGAAAAACAATTCGAAGCTGTGCAGGTGAAGTTATTGCTACGTTATAGAGGCCTGTACTAGAGGCTACTGCATTTTACACTGGTGTTTCGGAAAGTAGTGTAAGAAAAATTCAAAGAGAACATAATGATCGCTCATGTTCTACTTCACCTCTAAAATCTCCTGGTAAAAAAAGACCCCAATTATCATACAAAGATAAAATTGACCATGGTGATTTTCAAGTAATTCGACGAACAATAGAGGATTTTTATATAAACTTGAAGAAGGTTCCAACCTGCAAACCCCTACTTCGCGTTGTAAAGAACAAAATAGATTTTCCGTATGGGTATAAAACCTTAAATCGGCTTTTACGATCAAATGGTTTTGTTTGACGAAAATTGCTCGTTGAGAGACCAAATATTTTTCACTGGCGGGTGAAATATCTATTAACTGTAAGGCAATATAGGCAAGAAGGATTTGTTCCTCGGGCATACCCGAGTAGCCCAAAGTCGAACTGCATAAATTAAAATTTTGATAAATCTCGTTCACTGGATCTTATGCTGCCTTTGTAAAATCTGGACTTGTAAATCGTGTATCACTATACTGGGTGGTCTTGAACCACGTCTGGAATCGTTAATGACAGAACTCAAGAAAAAATATATCTATAGGTAAATCGATCAAGAACAATCAAAATGAAATCATTTTAAAATTCGAAAGTTTGCCGCAACACAAAAGAAATATAGAAGTGCGGTACACAAAAGAAAACAGACAAATATAGATAAAGGTTCATTAAGCATAGTTACATTTTTTAATTATCTGAAGTGCGTATAGTCAAAAATGAGTGCCATATTATTGAAAGACCGACGGGACGCCACTGGTTTAAAGATATTTCTTGGCCGACCTTCCTAAAAGGATTGACTCCGCCCGGTTTTCTTTCGTGTCCCGCACTTTAATAAACAATGTTTAGAATTGACATCTCCTCTAAATATAAACAATCCGATAAACTATACATTCAATATAAATGTTATAACCAACAATATATAATTGTTTAATAAATGAATAACTTAAAAATATATTGTTATTTTTATTTGTGAATAAATTTAACATTTATGTGCGTTTTGTAACTACATATTTTTGAAAGTCGCTAAAGGTAAATCCAGCTTACGAATTCTGAAAATCACATATGCAATTTATAACTTCTAATTTGTGATCAAATCTAATCTGAACTAATCAATTCTAATAAATAAAAATTTAACACACTTCATGTTACCCCCTCACTAAATTGCATTTACTAATACATATGGGTACGTAATGCAAGTATGCACATAGGAAAAATTAACTATTATCACTATAGCGTGGTGGCATTTTCTAAATTGAGAGCAAAATCCATACTAGATTGAATAATAAAATAAAAAAAAATAATAACAAAAAATTGAAGTCCGGGTTGTTTAATTTGGTATTGGGATTTTCACTAGAATCGAACTTTTTCTTAATTTTTTTTTTAAAGAGGTTGAATTTTTTTTTTCTACGAAAGTTGCGAAAAGGCAAGCAAAAAACAGTTCATATTTTTAATAGATTAACCTGTATTTCACGAGGGAACTAAAAACTTCTTCAAGTAACTCACGGACACAAAACTTATACTATATATTTAATACTAATTTGGGGCGGAAGGGGGCCGTCCCCCTGGCTACGTGAGTGATTAGTTCCTATATGAAACCAAAACGTGAAGCGTATTCTGTTCTCCGATATTCAACAGAAATTTTCCTCAACAAATTACACTATTTTAAACTTGTAAACACCGCTTTGTTTGCACAATCAAATAACATGAAATTTCTATATTTCGTATTGTCGTTTCCGGTCAAATAGCTTATAAATATCCAACGTTGTATAGCGCTTAAGTAATGAGTCCTATTTACTCAATCATTTAAAATTAAAATTGATATTTAGAAACAAAAGCGCAGCACAGTGACTTTGCATTGCACTAAATTATTTAATTTTTTTGTCACGGGGACATATTCCGCTAAAAGTAAATATTACGTGCAATAACATTTCTGATTTCACATCTACAAGTTTCACAAACATAGCAAAGAGAATGCATTAGCGTATTATTTTAACTTCCATTGGAAGAGGATATAAAGCAACCGTAAATCTGCCCGCGAAAGTTTGTAGAGCAGGGCTTTTAGTACCAAATTAAAAACTGAATTTCTGTTGTACCCTCAATTAGAGTTGTGTAGCTATAAATGTTGCCCCCTCCCTCACAATTCTCAACATATGTACAGGGTGTCCCATTTTGGGTTCTTTTGCGGGGTATCTCCGATATTTTTATGGATAGAAAGTTGAGGTTGTGCGCTACTTTTTCGTAAAACTAAAGATGCCGTTAACAAAATTTTCATAGCCCTTTTAGTTTTTACGATACAAGGCTAAATTGAAAATCTCAAATTTTCAGGCACCATTCGTATCTCAACTATCAGATAACTTATCGAAAATGTGAAAACTGTTTCTTATATACCTTTTCTCGTAGAACTCAATTTCGCCTTCGGAATTAGTATACAGGGTCAGGTCAAAAAGTTATCGGACCCTACTTTATTATTTTAAAATTACTGTTTAATATACTGAATATATTAAACAGTAAATTTGTAACATTGGTATATAGCATAAGTAACCATATAATAAACTCAAAAAAATAACATTATTAAAAAATTAACAAATTTTTAAAGGTGATATTTAAATTGACGACCATTTTCTCTAATGCAAAATTGGCACATTTTTCTAATTCTTTCATTAGCGTTAAAAATAACCAGTGGTCTCATTCGCATATTGTGTTTTATATACTTCATTTTGTATATAGCCCCATAAAAAAAATCTAAAATTGAGAGATCTGGAAATCGTGGAGGCCATCTAATAGGTCCGTTGGCACCTATCCATCTTTGAGGAAAGTTATTATCAAGAAATTCCCTTAAGAGCCTAGAGTAGTGACTTGGAGTACCAAAATAAAACATGACACCCCAACTCCAAACGTCCTTGTTGTGCCCTTTCAAACATTAAATGCTGATTTTCACTATACCAGTTCCTGGTATTATGACGATTAAAAATTCCCGCACTTGAAAAAAAGCATTCGTCTAGCCAGATAACAAGTCCGCCAAATAAATCGATTGCATCGATTTGTTGCAAATACCACTGGCAAAACAGTGCCCGGCGCTCGGCATCGTCAGGACGCAAGTGTTGTCCTATATGTATAAATGATACTTATGTTTCTTCAATATTCTCTGATCGCCAGTTTTTGGGACACCAATTTTCTTCGTAATTTTTCTACATGAGAATGAATTTGTTGCTTCTATATATCCCAAAAGAGCTATCTCCTTTCTTTCCCTGTTCTCTTTGCTAGTATGTCTCAAAAAACGGTTGACTTCTTTCTGGATATCTAACAAGCAAAAACTTAATAAAGTAATAATTTGACCTGAACCTGTTTACTAATTCCGAAGGCAGAATTGAGTTACGTAAAAACAGTTTTCACACTAATTTTATTATTTATTTATTTAATTCACGATAAGTTATCTAATAGTTGAGATACGTGGGATGCCTAAAAATGCAACATTTTCAATTTAGCCCTGTATCTTAAAAACTAAAAGGGCTATGAAAATTTTGTTAACGGCGTCTTTAGTTTTACGAAAAAGTAGCACATTGTCGCGAAAACCTCAACTTTCTATCCATAAAAATAACGAAGATACCCCGCAAAAGTACCCAAAATGGGACACCCTGTACACACCTATAGAAAAAAACCAATGTCTAAAAAATTGTTTTGCATAATTTCAAATTTGCCAGGGGGGGGGGGAGAATAACTGATGACAAAAAAGTCATCCATAGTTTTCTTTGTGCTCCATTGCATATTATCGTCGGGACCCCTAGCATCAGGGCTCCCCGCATTGCGGGAGCTGACGGGGGTGTAGCTATGCCACTATCTCAATTGGTTTGTTTGCATTGTGGCTCAAAAAGATCTCACCCCAATTGTATATACAAGTCATGTTTGGTATAGACATAAGTAAAAGTCTTCCTTAGTCTGGTCAGCTAATTGAGCCTTCTTTAGGAAAGTAGCGTCAACAAATAATCAAAACTAAAGAAGAGTCATCAAAATAAAAACAGACAAATGATCTTTTGGTCTAACCGAATCTATCCGTATAAGGAATCCTTTTTATTAAGTAAAGCTTTTTTTTAATTAAAGCCGTTGAAAATTGAAAAAAGTCTATCCTCGAGTAAGATTCGAACTAAGCTATCGAAGAACCCGATAGTAAATTGGCAAAGCGAGGCTATATAATTCATCCCATCCACGGCAGACTTGCTCCACTCTTCAACGCCCTATTCGCCAGCCGTTCGTTCCAATGCTCTTGTCACATGATGCAGGAAGTTTCGTCCATGTGTGTTAAAATTTCGTATGTACGTTAAGCAACGCAAGCGGGGAAACTGTAAGTAAGAAAGGTGATATTTGTCGGTTAGGAAACCGAAACAAGAGAAAATTTAGAAGTTTTTTTTCTGTAATTAAAGAATCATGTAGCTCCGTTTTGCCAGTTTTGCTATCAGGTTCCTTGATAGCTTAGTTAGTTAGTCCCAGCAAAACAAGAGGTTGTAAGTTCAAACCCCACTCGAGGGCAAACTTATTCCATTGTTCATTGTCTTTAATTTACCAAAAAAAAACTTCTATCTGCAAATCTCACTTTCCTTAATTGAAAGATGTTTTATTTATTTAAAGTGATTATTTTGAGTATGAAATTATTTAGAGATAAAGTTTGGCGCACAAATCCGAGGCTATGAAGAACTTCTTTCCTATTATTTAAAAAACAAATAAACAAAACTAGATTGCAAAAAGAAATAATTAAAAGTATTTTTTTAAAATAAAATATTCTTTAGCATCTATCTCAACTTTTTCTGAAGAGAAGAAACATATTTCATGTAGCTAATACTTAACTTCAATTGTTTTTGAGATATTATTTACTTTTTCAAATTGAGCATTTTAGACTTTAAGAGGCTATAAAATCTGAATTGTTTTACTAGAATAAAACGGATTGCACTGACCAGCCATCTTCTATCTTCGATACAAGATACAATGGTATCAACTTCTAGTTCAAACAAATTTTTTTTTTTCTTCTTGAAAAAAAAAACGTAAAATAAGTTTAACCTCAAGTTAAAACTATAAGTCACACAAACAATAAAGACCATAAAAAACTAGAATTGGATTGTGCAATTCATTTAGAATTTCCATTCTTCGAAGTATAAAATTGTCAACATTGAAATAATATCTGGAAGAGTTGAAGTTGGGTGAAATATTTTTGCGATGTGATTTTGTTTTTTTTTTGGCAGGACCAAAATATATTAGGAGAATACAACGTCATTACAGCGTGTGTCAAATTTCGGCTTTAATAATCCAACCGTAACGTTAAAGGCTGCGTCGTCACCATTAAAGGACGACTTTGAATCTGAAATTTGATTAGATTTTTTTGACAAAATAATAATTGTCATATGTAAGCAATAATTTTCAATTCTGTTAGCCTAACTACAGCTGAGGACATGGATAAATGTTTAATCTGGGTCCAACTAAAAAGCTCTTATAGCCCTAGAGATATTGTATTGTCACACAAAATTTAGTATATTTAGTATTTTTCAAGTCACCGCTAGCAACAGAACATATGTTAACATAGGCTAGAAATAGAACTAGGAAAAAGTAATTCAAAGTTTTAATTTAATAACATAAAAAAGGTCAATATTTAAGCACAACTTAAACTAGTGAGGAATTATGCATATTTGTAACAACTATTTTTCACATTATATGTTGTAACCAGCCTCCCGGTTCTAGTATATATACCAGTCCCTATCGATGCCATGGTTAGCTTGTATTTATAAAAATATCAATATTTGTTTTTCGATTTTATGGTCTCAGTTCTGCCGTGCTCCGTCGGTACCGATCCACATGTAACTAACGCTATTTAAAATTATTCCTACTTTGTAATAAAAATGTTAATTTGTCTTAAAAGTTTATTTTAATATGCAAGGTATACAATACCAATAATTAAAATATTAACATAAACAAGACAAGAAATAGATATATCAAAATGTGTATATCATTTTGAATAAATACGTCCTCCGAATATGCTGAAGCCATTTGTGAGCTCATAATTGTTTTTATTTAAAAGTCGTACGTACGTACCAAAAGATCATTTACCTCCCACAGAAGCTTTCACAGCATGAAAGAAGGCATCTGTTTAATAATTTTAGCGAATTCCAAATAAATCTCACAGTGGTTAAATAAATGTGTGACATGATTTACACGCAAAACTTTTTAGTGACGATATACATTATTGCGCTTTGATTACAAAATTGGTAGAAATATTACGATTATTTTATCCTTTGTCTTTTGGTAAATATAAGACAAACTAAGATTATGTTTATCTGTTTACATATCATTTATAATAAAACTTGTGTGCACTATTTATTTTTTAATCAAAAAATTATTTAATCTTATATCATTTCTTGCTATTACCTATTCAACTTTGTTTACTATCTTCAAAAGTTTTTGATTTGTTGAAAATAAGTTAATCTATAACTTCATAAAAGTAAGGTTCCATTATGGATTAAATGCCTTCACTGGTTATTAAAATATTTTACTATATAAGTATTTATTTTCGATTTTTACCAAATATTTCTCGAAATGTAATTAGATTCCTCCCGAATATATAAACAAAAATTCTCAAAGGCTTTCATTTCTTTTTCTTCGTTTTTATTTTTTATCTCATAACATTTTTTGCAAAGATTGAACCAGTAGTAAAGGCTTCGGCATATAGGCCTAAAAGGCTCTTGTTGCCATCCCTTGTCGACACAACTACTCTCAGCTCATGAAGGCCACCTTATACCTGCGATACAAGTCGCCCTTCTGATGAATTCCTGTATAGGTTAATGTGGGTGCTTGAAACATATCCCAATGAAAGGTTCTGTCTTATTTATCGCATGTTTCTAATTACTGGTAATTGGTTTCCTCCCCTGTTCTACATTTAGGGCACAACAGAGAAGGCAACTCCATACATCGTAATAACGAGTGAGACCCCCGGCTACTATAGTTTTAAAATTAAGTATACTTGAAAACTTTAAAGTAAAAAGTAAAGCTTCGACAAGACTTCGGAAAAAGATGTTTTGATATTTAAAAACTAGTCAAATAACTTCTTTGTTTGCGAGCTTTGTTGCTATTAGCAATATTTATATCCTAATCTAGTCCTACTATATTTCAAGTTTCAAATCTTAATATAAACACATAATAAATTTGTAATCATACTCCTATAACGACTCATATAGTATAATGGAACTAAAACCTCAAAACACTAATAAAATATATCCAATAATGAAACTTTCAATAATCCCCTGTCAGCGTATGGGACTTAAATGCAAAATCAATAGAAACAAATAAACCCCATTCCAAATAACGAATGGTAGAAAATAAATAAATTTCTCTGATTTACATACGTATTATCTATATCTAAATCTTAGAATAGACTCAGAATCAACTTTTAATCATAAACCTATAATGATCCACCTAGTATAATAAAACTAACTAGTGTTTGGACACTAATAAAATAGAAACAACTATGAAATTTAATAAACCCTCTGTAACTAATCCAGAGGCTAAAGAGGATAACGTTACGTCATGTGTCACTGTTTTCGACCTAAAAGTAAAATTAGTACAAACAATTAAACTCAAATCCAAACAACGAATGGTAGAAACATTAATTTCTCTGATCTAAACTCGGCGTTAAATCGAAACCTGTTGTCAAATGAGCACAGTGTTGTCCCGTCTTAGGGTCAATTCACGATTCACTTTTAAGAACTTTCCGCCAGTAGCGCGGTAGTGCTTTCACTAATTTATTTAATCTTTGTCATGTGAAAACTATAATAAAAATAAGTAGTGAATAAATAAATAACTTATAAATTGTAAATAACATGTCAATGAGTAGAGAGCTTCAAGTATACAAATTGGTCAAGTGGGAGCTGCTGGACATTTTTACTTCCTATCAAACATTTGAAATAATGATTTTTCATAAAAAAACTTGGGATGATTACCCATTTCTACCCCTATGGTATGTTTAAAAGCAATAAATGCAATATTTAAATATGGGGTTGGGTTGTCCCGAAGAACCGGTTTTTACCACTTAAGAAATATATCAAAATCAGCATTAAAAAATCAATAGCCTGTATCTTTAAATCTCTCAATGTATCTTTAATAACCAACACCTTGTGATCTTTTTAATTATAACATATTCTATAAAAGATAGTCAAAATATTTTGACTCAGTTAAATCATTGGTACAAGCAAAGCTTTTTATAAAGAAATATTTTTTTCATATTTAATATGGACCTGAAAGCACAGATGTTTCAAATATTTACACTAAACTGAGCAAAATTAAAAAGAAAGATATTATTCATTCTTTATTTTTACGGGTTTGGTCAATTAAAAAATCATGGTTTTAGCGATTGGACCATGTATAAGTAAAATTATTTTTCAATAGTATGCCTTATATTCCTAGTATGATTTATATGAAATGAAAAAATAAGGGTATGACCTGGTAATATTTTAGTAAAAATCCAATATGCTGGAACAAGATGGCGGCCCAATGAAACGTTAAAAAAATTATTACTAAAAAACTAATTATCCAATTTACAAAAATCTGTTTTGGCTTTTTCGCAACTGAATAAAAATATTTAACTTTAAATTAATTGTAGCAAATATTTAATATAATTACATACCTCAACATGTAGACTAGTCTGTCTACGGAATGTTTCGATACATAATATAAACAATATTATTTAAGCAAGCATAAGAAATTATATCATTTACCTTAAGTTTTTATAGACACATAGTAATTGTACAAATACTTTCATCCTATCGGGACTCATCAGTGCGCCGATCGTAAGAGAAAAACATTAAATAATAGAAATGAATTGATTTCAAAATTTTAAAATGTGTCAGTTTGTTTGACATGTAACCTAGATATGAAAAAAATGATAGTTTGCAGCCATCTATAATGTTATTTTTAAATGTGTTCAGATTATTTGTTGCGTATAGATTGACAAAAATCTTTTTTGGCTTTTTCGCAACTGAATAAAAATATTTAACTTTAAATTAATTGAAGCAAATATTTAATATAATTACATACCTCAACATGTAGACTAGTCTGTCTACGGAATGTTTCGATACATAATATAAACAATATTATTTAAGCAAGCATTAATTTACCTTAAGTTTATTATTGTTTATATTATGTATCGAAACATTCCGTAGACAGACTAGTCTACATGTTGAGGTATGTAATTATATTAAATATTTGCTTCAATTAATTTAAAGTTAAATATTTTTATTCAGTTGCGAAAAAGCCAAAAAAGATTTTTGTCAATCTATACGCAACAAAAAATCTGAACACATTTAAAAATAACATTATAGATGGCTGCAAACTATCATTTTTTTCATATTAGGTTACATGTCAAACAAACTGACACATTTTAAAATTTTGAAATCAATTCTTTTCTATTATTTAATGTTTTTCTCTAACGATCGGCGCACTGATGAGTCCCGATAGGATGAAAGTATTTGTACAATTACTATGTGTCTATAAAAACTTAAGGTAAATGATATAATTTCCTATGCTTGCTTAAATAATATTGTTTATATTATGTATCGAAACATTCCGTAGACAGACTAGTCTACATCTTGAGGTATGTAATTATATTAAATATTTGCTTCAATTAATTTAAAGTTAAATATTTTTATTCAGTTGCGAAAAAGCCAAAAAAGATTTTTGTCAATCTATACGCAACAAATAATCTCAACTTATCCAATTTACCTTAAATTTTGCACAAAAATGAAATGTTACATAAGAATGAAGTGTTACATAAGAATGAACTGGTAACATTTTGGTATGAATATAAGATAGCAAAATAAAATGCCCTAATAAAATATTTAAAAATTCAGCGTGAAAAAAATCACCTTATGAGATTAATTTGAAATTTTGTGCATGCATTATGTGTGATATAGGGATAAACCGGTAAAGTTAAATAATTAAAATAAAATTTAAAAAAAAAACAATTTTTATTCAAATGGCTTTGAATTTTGCACAAAAATTAAGTGTGATATAGGGATAAACTGATACGAATTGAGCATGACGTAACAAAATCCCGGTGTCAATACAAAAACTACTTATTAATTTTTTTTTTAATTCTACCCAAAAATCAAGCGTGGGTAGGCAGAAACATGGAAAAATGGAACAAAATGGCGCCCAATAAAAATGTTTAAGAAGACAGTATATATGTATTATTAAATAACTATGTATTGAACTAAATTGGGCCACACTTCACTTCACTATTCCGAATAAAAGGAAATATTCATAACGAAAGATGTTCCGGGTAAAGGAAATTTACCGATTTTTTTCTCCGATAATCATTTCTACGCCCGGTTTTAATAAGTTAATCAGTCAATGCGAGAACATGCAACTAAATCAACTTCTTAGTCTACTTATGGTTTTTTTCTCTGTTTAGGGTTATTTGTATTTATATTAGTAGTATTTGTCACTTGAAATATCGAATATCAAGTGATGTTTCTTACTGATAACGCAAGGGCCGACATTTTATTTGGGTTGCATGGTGACAATATATTACGAAGTCTTTATATAAGGTTCTGATTAATAAAATCCCTTTGAAAAAACAATTACTAAAATAAAGATTTTATTGAAGTTGATCCGAAATAGTCCGCTTGCTGTTTCATTTTATTGTAATAATTCGTTTATACATAATATGCTAACATATATGTTTTACTTATAACGGCTTGCAGTTCTATTGGCATGCATCGGCAAGAAAATAAAATGCGACTCCTTTTAATCAGCAGAAAAAGTTAGAAATTTTGCAACATTAACGAAAATATAGGTGCGCAATAATATGTAGATTATTTAGTCAACGTTTTAAAATGCCTTGTCAGGGTTGAATAGGTTTATTCGTCGCTAAATTATGACTTCGAACTACTGAATTTCATGATGTAAATATTTTCAAGGTGGTGTTATAGTCCAGTATCTAGTCAAACCTCAGGAGAAAATTAAATAAGGCTATTATTTTATAAATTTTAGAGAGAGCTCATTTGAACTAGTCAAAAGTTAAATTGGTATATTTAAGAAATCAGAAATGTAAATGTAAAGTGGAAAAAGTCTTTCTTCGAGTGGAATTCGAACTCATAACCTGTGTCTTAAGAGAACCGCTACTTTTACCAAGATTCGATCTTTCAATATTTTTTTTTGTATTTCACTGCATCATATCGAACACAATCAAATCTTTAAATCATTTCGGTCGTCATATAATAAATTATCGTTTTGCTCAAAGTACACAATAATGCCGATTTCTATTGAACTTTTACAGCAACCTGATGCATACGACCCAAATTCACTTCAACAACCGCGCCCGGCCGATCACAGTTTGTTTTTATTTTTTTATTTTCCAGTAAAAAAGACATTTGGTACCAAGATACTTACGAAACTAGCCAGATTTTGGGAAATATAGATGACATAATTTTAGCAAATATCTAAGAAGCAGGGTTTTGAATTGGAAAATTCAATGCAAATGGCATTGTCATTTTAGTTTTACAGATACATAATGCAAAACAGGATTTTGGAATTTAGACATTTTTTAAGTTAGGAAGTAGTTAAAGGTGTTCAGCAGCGTGTACATGTGGCGGCTTTTTCACTTGTTATCATGTTTTTCGCGACAGGCTTTCTTGAGGAATATACTAATCATATATTACGAATCTATTGATAAGTAAATAACTAAAAATTGTACTAATGTAATCGAAGTCCTGCGTTACCTTTAGAAGCAAAAAATTAAATTGAGGATACGCAAATAAATAATAAAATTAAAATGGGTAGCATGGAATATTGTTGGTATTTATAACTTTTAGCGAATTGCTTTCTTCTTTTCCCCTTATCCCATCTTTCTACAGAGTTTGTTCTAATGCAAAAAACATATTTTAAAAGAATGATTCGATATCAAACCCACTGCATGCTCCACTTTTCAACGCCCCACTAATTGACATTCCTACTTCATACAAGCATCTCATCACTTTATGCAGGTTTCGTCCGTGTGTTAAAATATTTCTTATATCCGTTAAACAACATAAGCTGCGAAAGTGCAAGTAGGGAAAGTGGGTTTTGTCGCTTAGGAAATCGAAACCAGAAAAAAGTTGATAGGTTTTTGAAAATCGAGACAATGGAAAGTAAGTCTACCCTCAGGTGGGTTCGAACCCACAACCTCTGGCTTGCCGGGACAACGCAACACTCTAGGAAAACCTGCAAAGAGGGGCTATATAATGTTAACGAGGACTCTAGTCATATTGTGTAAGTTTCTTCCGTGTTTGCAAGTTCATTGCAAAAACCCGCAAGATGTGATTTTTTTGTCAATATCTGCCTAAATATTTTAGATAGAGCAATAATATAAATCTAGAAAATAAAGGTGAGGATGCTCTAAACAAAAACGGTGTAGAAGAAATAATATCCTGCCAAGCCATATTATAAGCGATCTACGATCAGCCTATTCTTTGCAAATAGATAAACACCCGTATAGGAAAGATGCCGACCTAATTGTTGAGAAATTCCAACGTTCCACGTTAAATTTAGAAATTAAAATAACAATTTAGAAGATATATTCACTAGAATAAAAACTGCAAATGATAATCATCAGTGGGACCAAAATTTGGAGTACCTTTAACCCGAGATCAAATTCCAAATTCCACCATAATTAAAGATATTGAGTATTGTATCTCTACCTTTCCCTTGGATGGAAATACACAGTATCGGTTGGCTATATCAGGAAATAAAAATTGTTTAGATTATTATATAGAAAGAATTTAGTGTTTATTTGCTACTATTTTGCTTATAGAGCTATATAAATATAAGTACACTTAAATGAAAAACAAAGACATCCAACCCGCGTGAGGTATTGGTTAGTCAAACATTACGATTTATTGTGTGTTAATGTTTTTTGATTATTATTGTTCCTCATTGTTTTTAAAAACGGTTAGGTATAATTTTTGACGTTAGCTAGGTTTCTTGTAGTACGACCGAATATTATGTGTCTTCTTTTTCTATATTATAGGCTCTTGAGAAACTGGAAATTAACCATGAAACGTTGGGACACAAAATACTATAGTTTGTTTATTTGTCCACCCTCTTTCCACTACAATCCTCTACATTGAGTGATTGATAGGATGCTATACAAATTACATTATAAAAATAAAGTTTTATTCTTTTTATTTGAAAAGGAATTAACCGAATATTTAAACATTTTGTTGGGCCGCTATTTAGTTTTGTTATATAGGACTCGCATTAAAAACTTACCAGTCTATCCTTGTTTAATACTTCAACTTTTTGACATTTCATTAGGCCGCCCTTTTGTTCTGGCATTAAGGATTTAAAAATTTTACCGGTTTATCCCTATATCACACAACATTTTTACGCAAATTTTGAAGTTCATTCAATAAGTAAGTAGTATTTTAATAATGTTTTATTTTGTGATGCAGCCGTTTTGGATTTTAACCCTTGATTCTTTACCATAATTTGAAGACAATCGAATAATTAGTTTTTGAATTATGCTGCGTATAGGCAGACCGGCAGAAACATTGACAGAATAATGGAAATGGGAGAAATTGTTTTACGAGGGAAGTAAAAAATTACCTGCTTCCTAATTTTTTTGAACTCTTTTTTAAGAAATGGCTTTGCTTCCTGGACTATTATTTCAAAGTTTATAGGAATAGTATAGTAAAAAACAATAGCATTAATGATAAATATAACAACTGGGGCATTATATTCACATTATTTTGTATTCTGTAAGAATGTGTTGATTTGAAAAAATACTATATTGCAATGCTGCTACATATTCTAACCATTAGTTAAACCGGAAAAAGAACTGAATATATCGAAGTTATGATTAAACGTTTTGTGTTAACTTTAGCACCTGTATCTTAAAGCCAATTTACTGTTAAATTATTATAGATACTAAGTGTTCTCTGAGTTATTTAAAATATTTATTTTACATACATTTTACATTATAATAGTAACTTTACTATGTTAATATCGGAATTACTTATTATAACTTGCCTGAAGGATCGTAACCAAGCCCAGGTTTTCAAATAATGATTATCTATGCATTTAGCATAAGATATTCCAGGTAATCACATTGAATTGCAAAATTAAAATTATACTACTAAGATAGTAATCTTATCTCTTATAAGATAGAAATGTGTTTTTAAAATTAGATTATTATTTTGTTCTTGGGGTATTAATGATAACCAAATGTGCGTTAAGGAATCATGGTTGGTATTAGACGCTGTCAAATTGAAATTACTATCCGACGTTTCGTCTTCGATTGTACGGGATATTTTCAAGAATCTTTTATGTAAACGTGTATTATACTGTTATAAAACGTCATTGTCAATCCTAACAAGTCATTTGCTGTGCAAAATATTTCCATTAAGTGAAAAAGCTAAACGTGTAATAATGTTTGCTTGAACTAAGTCACTAAAACAAACACAAAAGAGATTTAGGAATATGTCTGATAAGGATCCGCCTACTTTTAATTCGATTAAGTTATGGCAAAGAAACAAAAGTGTACCCTTGTGTCAAACTATAAACATTTTAATAAGAAATAATGGAATTTTATGAAAAATGTCTGATGAAGCTATATTTTACCTAAATGGTAAAGTAAATAGGTTCAACTGCAGAATAAGGGCATCAGAAAATCCCTGATGTTTTTGAGAATTTCTCAGATATTCACCCAAGGAAGAGTTTGGTGTGAAATATCTAAGCAACAAATATATGCGTCTTTTTTGCCAACCCAATTATTAATGTTCTATTTAAAATATATATTCATATGTTGGAATTCTTTATAATTCTACCTATTTTCAATAAGATCGGGCTAGACAGCATTGCGCAAGAATTACTAGAGGGTCGTTTAATAATGTTTTTGTTTTTGGGAACCCATCGATGGCAAAAGAAGGCCCTATTTCAAGCCCTCCTCGCACTCCGGACTTATTCGTTCTAGATTTTGTTTCTTTGGAGGTATGTAAAGGACCACGCTTATAATCCATTACCAAAAACCTAACATGAAATTGAATATACGAAATGTACTAGAAAATATACCCTAAGATTTTTTGATACACAGTTCTAACAAACTGATAAATAAACTAAATGAATGTAATGAAGTTGACGAGACATTTCAACATTTGCTATTGCTAATAATCTAACAAATGTTAATAATTTTTATGTTTTTTTTTTTAATCGAAATGCAGTATTTTTCTCGAAGATCAATAAGTCCACTATGTTCACACATAATTATAGCTTGTATTATATTTTAAAAAAAGAGGCGGATCAAACTTTATGATTTTGGAAAAATATACAGAGCGTTCGATTTAAGATAACAAAGTTGCCCTATACTTGAAAATCGGCGATTTTGTTCTCGGTGCATCTGGTTGTCAAAATAGAATGACATATATTAAAAAAAAACTTTCGGTAAAAGAAATGACTCAGTGAAGTTAGACACCCAAGATTACTACTTTTAAAATTGAAGACTTGTCTCCCAGCACTACCCTCTGCGATCTGCCTCTGAAGTAAGAAGATACAAAATCAACTGATGAAGACCATAGTATTTGAGCTTGAAACACATCAAGTCATGGTTAATGGTGTCAAATGCCCTAGAAAAATCAAGCAGTACCAAGGCCGATATCTGTCCCTTCCTATCGTATCCAAGTCTCCCAAAAGAGCAGTAGCAGTACTATGCTTTCTACGAAACCCAGATTGTGTTCTGATTTTTACAAATTATCTTTGCTCTGTCTATAGACTTCACAACACACTTTTAACCATATTTGAATGATTAGAGTTAAAATTTAAACATCTGTCTGTGTGTGTAGGTTTTTGGTTTCTATTGATTCAACATTGGGTATTCTTTTCTTAATAAGTATGTCTAAAAACTGAAGTGCCTTTTTCAATAGTCTCTTTGATAGGTGGAGAAATATTGATGAAAATCTATATATCTAAATTAAACAAGTAGTGTGTGATCGTAATTTTTAACAATATGTAAATAAAAATATAAAGATAAAGGAGACCCGAATAGATATTTTGTTTTAAACATCGGCATCGCTATAAAGCCAATGTTTTAAATCATGAATTCGAAACAACAATTAATTATATTTTAAATTAATAATTATCGGTCTTTTGTATGTTAACATTTTTTGCGTTTGTTTACAAAATATGTCTTAACCAATATGTTATCGAATATCTTTTAATTAATCTTAAGATTTTTCGTAATGAAACAAGTTGTACTCGTAATCAAATGTAAATTGAAATGAACTGGAGATCGAGAAACGAACAGGACTGACAAGAAGTAAGAGATACCGTGTAACAGGTCAGTGCGATAAAAATGTAGCGGTCATTCATTAAAAACTTCTTCTGCATCCTGTCTGCGATGCAAGATGGCGGATTTCTTAAAACGCAAGCTGCTGTAATTACTCAAAGATCAAGTAACTTAAAATAATATCAAATGACAGCGAAACGTTTTGTGTGTAAAGTGATACCGAAGAGTGGATTGGGTGTCTTTTTCAGAATTTTGAACGCAACATTATCAAGAGAAAGAGCAGAAAACAATTAAACTTATGCAGAAATATAAAATAATTTTTTGGGCATAATCAGAAAAACAAAAGGGAGCTAGTGAAATCTTAGAAACACCTATATTTAATTGGGAAGCTGGCCACTGAGGAATGGCCGGTATACCCTTGACATCATGACCAATTATGCCCTTTTACCTTCTTTAAATAATAATAAAACTAGAATATTAATGAAAGCAATTTTTGTACAGTATAGTCCCAGAATTACATCTTCAAAAATATAGACTTTATTTATTCAAATTAATATTAGCTATTAATACATTTTTTTGCGCCTATGACGGTCTATTTGTTCTTTAATTCGCTTTATGGACTTTACTTACTGGTGGTGCCACCAGCGCCTGCTGTGTCGTCGCGAGTGTAAAGTTTTTCTTATGTGTTCGCTTCCCTGTTTCCTAGTGTAATTAAGGAGTAAGCTTCTTTTAATAAGAATAAAAAAATGTACAATTTTTTGTGTCAGTTTGGGCAAAGTTAACTTGCCTTGGCACTTAATGTGTCTCTTGGGTGTATTAATGTTATAATCCAGTTAATATGTGTGAAAAAAGGTTACCTATGTTGCAAAAATAGGGGAATCCAACATTATTGAATATGTTATACAGGTAGAGATATTTATTAAAAAATCAAGTTTTCGGTCTATTAAAGACGAATATTTCAACGTTTTTCATTAACTAAAACCTAAACTTTAAGGCAAAATTGCTTTTAAGAGAAATTAACAAGACTATATGCGCTATAATTTGGTTTTCGTGTCATCTTTATACACTTAATAGTCCCCAAGATATATTAAATATATCCTTAACTGCAGGTTTTACCCCACAAGTCTTTACCAGAAGTATAACCTAGACTAACTGCGCTACAATTGGTTTTTTAAATAATATTTTTATACTTAATAGTTCCCAAGATACGAAACTTTAAAAAATTAGCTGTTATTACTAATTCCACATCGATTTTACCGGGCCAAAGCGAACTATAGCCACAAAATTTTCTTTATACACGGTACTTATATCAGTTGATTCAGACGAAATCCGAGGCCAAAAGAAATTTGTGGTTGTTCGTGTGGCCGCGCAATGCCTACCAAAATGAAGTTTTGTTAAATATTTAATGACACATTATGGCTCCAATGTAGAGGTACATTTTAAGGTTATCTTTCTGATGGTGCTCAAAAGAGCACTAAAAGCGCTGAGCGCATTGCTCGAGTTAAGATAGGCGCAAGTTCGAAAGTAATATTTGACGAAGCGACGGTCTCACAAATCGCTCAAGAATACTTTTCAGCTAGCGAGAATAAAAAGATGCGTTTGATTGAGTTCCAAGTCTTTGGAAAATATGTAAGTGGACCAGACAGCAGAAGATACTTATGAAAACATTGTTAGCACGGCCATCTCTGTAAGCACCAAATTCGATGTGGATCTGTTAGCTCTACTCATAGGATTAGCTGGGTGGACATCATCATACAAGAACATATTTTTTTTTAAATGCAGAAAAGAGAAACAAACAGATATTTTTTATTCGGAGAACTTCTTCAAATATGCTGTTTTAACTGATGTAGTTCCTTTTATTCAAGCTTCTAGTGAGTCTGACATAACACCAACTCTATCCCGTCACGGTAAAACCAAAAATTTGTTTTCTTCTTCAGCAAAGACCCGCATCTTAGAGGAGATGCCACACAATTCCTGGAATGTGATGCAACTCCTGAGTGACACAGAGTGGCGTAATATTTAACCTTTATTAGTTGCAGTATATGGGGTGTTCCTGATACTCAAAGCATTAACGAGTTAAAAATAAGTTTAACTCTGCCAGGATGTTACCAACTCCAGATGCGACACGTTTTCATTTCCTAAGATCTTACCAAAAAGTGCAGAAATGTGGTTGGATACGCAGTCAACGTAGTCTCTCTCTACTGGAAACCATGAGGGACCCAGCTCCAGAATTAATTCTCAAAGTAACTATGTGGCTTTAAAAAAACGTGATAATGCTTATGAGCATTTTGTATTGGTCAATCTGGTGAAAATGTACTAGATATTAAATGACGATGACAATAATGATTTTGGACGATCAAAGCACGATGACATAAACAGTAATGAAGCAAAAGACGACACGCCAGGTTACTCTAAGGGTCGAAAATTATAACTTTTCTGTTCTGCATAACTGTCGTGTACATTCTTATTGTTGGTTTTTAGTCTTATTAATCACTATAATTTGATATTATAAAGAAATAATTATCCTTTGTATGTAGGGGATAATCTCTGGAACTACTAAACTGATTGTAAAAATTTGTTCACTGATAGAAAGCTAGAATATCCCTGGCTAACAAAGCTATATATTATTTTGTAAAAAAAAAAGTTTTCAGTTTCAAATATAAATATATGAAAATCAATTGACCTTTTTTCCAAATTTGCTGAAACTTATAAGTATAAAAATATTATTCAACGATCAAATTATAGCATATTTATACGTTTATACTTTCGGTAACCACCTTTACACTAAGGCCTATAGTTCAGAATGTGTGTTCGAAATTTTGTGGAATTAGTCCTAACTGCCATATTTTGAAGTGTTGTAGCTTGCTATGCTATTAAGTATATAAAGATCTTTCAAAAACCAAATTGTAGCGAATTTAGTTTTGTTAATTTCTCTTAAAACAAATTTGCCCTAAAACACAAAGTTTAGGTTTTATTTAATAAAAACTTAAAAAACGCCGATTTTTATTAAGAACCTTTACGTATATAATAAAACTATAAATGGCAGACACCCAACCTTTTGCAAGGTAATTAGTACTTGTATGATTTATATTTTAATATGATAAGAATAATGCTTTTTTTGCTCTTTTATTAGTTTTACTTCTTCTTTTAGGCACTTTATTAATACTAGCTGGCCCGGCAGACCTTGTTCTGCCTTTTCCGTTATATGGCGCTTTGAGTTTCCAGTGGAACTATAAGAATTCGCGCATTCACCACATTGAATTTCAAGTCATTGGTTTGACAATTGGTTTGACAATCCTCGTCAGTGGCCAGTGGCATATTATCTCGAAATGATAGATCTTCTGTACTTTAACAAAAAATATATTTTACAACGTTTTTATTAGCTTCACTTCTGTGTGCGTTTCTGAGCATTTATTCCAGTAATCGGGGGGTTGGGAACGTGCAAAATACTAAAGTGCACTAATTTTTTTTACAAATGGTACATCTTGAGGGGCTGCTTAAAAATGTGCGGAGCTCTCATAAGGTTTTCTGGTTCACAAAGAAATGGCCAAAAAAATCGGTTTTTGCCCACTATCTGCCAAAATGTTGCAGATAGAGCCAAATTATTTGATTAAAATATGTAGGGTAGACAATTACATACAAAAAAGATTATAATGATATTTTTCGGAAATGTAATATTTTTTTAGTTAAATTAACTGATAATTGATTTCCCTTCTTTTCGGACCAAAAGAAAACTTTTTGGATTTATTAGGGGTTAGACAAACTTTGCTATAACTCGAAAAAATTATTCTTTATTTATAATCCAAAATGCATTTGGAGAAGACATTCGTGTCTGTATAATGTAACACTAATACATTTTTTTTCAAACCCACCTTTTTTGTAAAAACTATGTGAACGCAGAAAAAAGATAAACACTTTTTTTGTAGCTAATAATCTGACCTACATTTTTTAATTAAACAATTTTGTTTTCTCTGTACGATAATTGAGAAAATTTTGGCTTTTTTTTGACCATTTCGCCATTTTTTATTGTGAACCGTACGACCTACTTGTGAGCATACTGCACAATTCCTAAACAGCCCCTCCAGAGGTACTACTAGTGAAAGCATACAATTATATCATATTCCTATGACAGCCTCCAGAACCATCTCTGGTGACTGGACTAACTGTCTCAGAACCAGTATCCATACAGTATCCTGGAAGGTGACTGCATCTAAATCAGCAGTAAAATCGTGACACAATTATAGTCCCCAACCTCCTCCCCCAGTTCTTTCAAATAACATAACAATCCATAGTTTTATTACTCTTTTTGGATTATCTTGAAAAATCATATATGGTTACTAATAAAAGAGTTTTGCAGATCTAAAGTTGGGCTTAAGTTTGCAATATAAAGAACCCAGTTCAATTTTAATATACCTCATTAAATATCCTATATAATGTCCCCTTTGTGAACACAAAACTCATAAAAAAATAAGAAATTCGGACTCGACAGGGTTGGCTGATCGCTTTGTAATGTCAGGTCACGGTCTGTAGGTTAAGTATGCACTTAAAAATTATGTTAATTTTCTTGTAACAGCAATCAGAAACCATATAGCGTTGCACGTTCTATAAACTCTATATTTACGTTTCTATTGGACAAAACACGCATAACGTGATATCAAATGAAATAGTGAAGGAGGGGGTATCTCATTATATAACAAAAAATACGAAGGGATCTTTTTATGCGATTAAACGTATACTAGACATCCACAATTATTTTCTTGCTGAAAGTATAACGGGACTGTTAAGTATATCGCGTTTTCTATTAAAACTATAGATAATTACTCCTATTTATATATAATTCAAAAGTTTTGTAGAGAATATGGTGCAAAAACATGTTAACACACACAGACAAGCACGAAGGAGTTATATTTGCAAAATAGTGTTAAAATCACTCATGGATGGAATTCGAAGTAATAAGCATTTAAATAGCGTGATAGACATAATGAACCAAAAAAACCAAACTATTAGAATTTATAATAGAATGGTATTTGATGTACACCACTTACTGAGTAATTTCTAGGTACCTTTTTCCGTATCTGTCGTTTTTATTGTTTTCTTTCGGTATTTTACGATACATACAGAATACAATGGGGAACAGCAGCATTGTTTGTTCCTTCCAACATAGTTTTTGTGTTGATCTTATAATTTGTTTTTTTGCCGCTCATTTAAATTTAGCGAAATGTATCTTTGATCTTCTCATCTTTTTAGGCAAGTTTTCAGAAGGACAGGGTTGTTCACAATGGAATTTTGTTGCATATGCATATTGAGTTAATATAAAAAAATGGATCAAAACGGAAATAGCAACCTTCGACAGATTCTACCAGGTTGCTCTAGCGAGCTTAGTGAAAAAAGTGTTTTCAGATTTGTTGGTGTTTAGTTTTAAATTTCCACTTATGCGCCTAGGGTTTGCGTCTGGTTTTGAGACTATTCGTCACTTGTCTGTCGGTGATAATTGCCCGGTCGTAGTACAGTTTGAAGATATTATTTTTAAGCACTGAACTTGGTTGATATTTGGCACAAAGGTGTTCAGAAACACGTATCGTAAGCTTCTGGTGTATGATATTGCACACCTGGTTATGTTGCTGTAGGTAATCCGTGTTTGCAAGGTAAGTGCAGCCAAATGTTATATGTTGTATAGTCTCCGATCTCTCGATACATTTTCGACACTTACCGGATTCAACGGACGGGTCTTTGATGATGAATTTCGTGTAATTCCGTGTTTTAATAACTTGGTCCTGTATTGTCATCATAAATCCTTTCAAATCTCTGGGAATAGTTGTCTACCCTTTAGCCACCTGTTGGATGCTTTCTTATCTATGTGTGGCTAATTCAAGTTATTGTGATGTCGGCAGTGCAGTGCCATTTGAGCCCACTGTTCTTGTTTCTCGGGGTCTGAAAATGACTTTAGGATGATGTCATTGTGCGATGGAGGCTTGATGTTTGTGCCTTATTAGTGAAGAAATCTCTCAAGTTTTGCAGTTGTCGGGAGTGCGAACTGGTCAAGTCAACAAGGGATCTTCCAACTACTCTTCAGAGAGTTGATGACCTTGGGTGGTGTGACTTGTACTTGTTCACCATTATGCGAGTAGTTTGTTGTAATCCTTCTAGCTTCGTGTTAGTTCATTTCAAGATTCCGAAACTGTAGGTCAGCACGGGCATAGTATTGGAGTTAACTGATGTAATAAGATTTGCGGCGTTCAGTTCTGTCTTCAAAAGGTCTAGCTTGTTGCAATCCTAGTTATTTGTAGGTCTCTCCTTGGTTCATCGCTAGAACTATTTCTTTATTCAGTAGGGCTACATCACCATTAATGACTTTGCCTTTTACGATGTTTAAGGCTTTACATTTTTCCAATAATATCATTCATAAATAGAAGATGTGATATGGTGCGGGAGTTGTCTTTATTGGCTTTGATGTTGAAGCCATGTCCTGTATTGATGAGCAACGTGGATAGGGGGTTCATGGCTAAGCAGAACCAAAGTGGACTTAACGAGTCTCCTTGGTAAATTTCCCTATTGATGTGTATCTCTTCGGTGATAAGAGATTGATCTCCATTATAGATCCTTAGGTTCGTTCTCCACTGGTGTTTGCTAGTTGCCAGGAAATTGATGATCATAGGGTGAATTTTTTATATTCGTAGTACGTCTATGAGCCAGGAATGTGGTACACTGTTAAACGCCTTTTTAGAATCTATAAAAGCAGTGTGTATGTTGCGTTGTTTTTTCTGTGCCTGCTCAAGTACCGCAGAGTCGATGATAAGCTGTTCCTTGCATCCTTGATAGTCTCGAATGCATTCCTTATGTTTTTCGGCTAATAGTTTATAACTGTCAATATGGTGGTAGATACGATTTGCAGTGAATCCTATTACTATTATTATTATTAATATACGTTCCTTTAAATGTTATTGCCATTATAAATACCAATCACATCAGGTAGTAAGTCTGACCGATTTGCCCTCAAATTGCCCAACTTTTTTTAAATGCTGTAAAATTCCAAATTATTTAGAAAGTATAAAAGAGCTGTACCAAAAAATTAATTTTGAAATATTTAAGTCTGCTACTTTCAGAAATTCATAATAAAATTTGTCAAACGGATATAAATCTAATTGAGTTTAATAGTTATCAAATTTTAATTAATTTTAAAACACAATGAGTGCAGTGTACAAAATTAACTTACAAACCTTACAATCAAAGCTGGTTAACAAGCAGGATTTCAAATTTTTCATTTAAAAGGTGTCCTAACAAAAAAAATATTTACATATTGATTAGTCATTGCTGCAAAAAATAAACAGAATTAGTAAAAAGTTAACTTACCATATTAGTAAAGTGCACATAAATCATAAATCTCTAAAAACCAGATTGACTCAAGATATGTTAAACGTGTATCTAAAACTATATGTAAATTAGCTTAACATACTTTGCCCGACTGAAATATTTAATTATGTACTAATATTCACGATTAATAAAAATGTGTGAGAAAATTCTGATACGGCTTAAGCTTTAAAATTTAAATGACCATTTATGTTCTCATAATGACATACATTCTTAAGAGATACCGTGGAAGCATGGAATTAAATGTGAAATATTTTCATGGGATATCATAAACTAATATCAATAAAGGTATCGGTATTTTTTGTTTTGATTTATAATAAAATTAAGTAGTATTTAGTATTAGTAGTACAATTTGACCAATTGATAAATTATTATAGCTAACTTTCTTGTCTTACGCCATGGGTGATATTTGAAACATTTTTATGTGCCCATTAATATTACCAAAGAGGATGGTTCATAATAGGGTTGCACCGACGCACTGATTCGGCTTCAGTATTCGGCCGATTCGGCCTGTTTTTAAAAATTCGGCTTCGGCCGAAGCAACTGACGCCACCGACAAGAATATTC
This sequence comes from Kuschelorhynchus macadamiae, assembly GCA_030620095.1. Lineage (NCBI taxonomy): Eukaryota > Metazoa > Arthropoda > Insecta > Coleoptera > Curculionidae > Kuschelorhynchus > Kuschelorhynchus macadamiae. The sequence goes on along the minus strand of JAUTXW010001165.1, from coordinate 2,590,047 downwards.
CTGTTAGTTCAGGTAATTATGTGCTGTGTGAAAATCAAAAGTTTGCCAAATGTAAAAAATATCACTAGACCCATGATAAATCATTTAAAGCATAAGCATACGGATGAATATAAAAGTTATCAAGGCTAGACTTCAAGAACAAGAGACAATCAGCTGACAATAGTGGAAGCATTTCGCAGGAAGTCAGAATGGGACATTAATGATCGTAGAGCAAAATCAATTCATTACACTATTGGGGAAATGATTGCTTTGGATAATTTGATATATTCTTTTTCTACGAATGTTGGATTCAAGCGTTTAATGAATCAAGTTGCCCCTCAATACAATTTATCAGGAAGAAATTATTTTAGTGATACAATAATTCCCGATATTTATGACCGTTTAGTGCACGTGGTCACGGAAAAGCTTGCTGGCCTCAAGGACATTTCTTTCACTTCAGATATATGGACTTGTCAGCACACAAATGAAAGTTTTATTAGTTTTACGGGACATTGGTTTGATAAAAACTTTGTGCACAATGATCTTGTAATTTTCCTACAAGTCAAACCTTTTTTGATATGTTACAAATGTGGAACATTGACATATCGCAGATTCATTTAATGGTGAGAGACAATGGTGCTAATATAATTAAGGGCTGCAATGACGCAGGAATAGAAAGTGCATCATGTTTTATTCGTATCCTACAATCATGTGTAATCGAAACAATGAACAGTCAAAGGTCAATATTAGCTTTAATAGCAGCGTGCAAAAAAATTGTTTGACATTTCAATCATTCCTTGGCCGCTTGCTCCAAATTGAAAGACATACAAACAGAATTAATAATTGCACCAAAAAAATTAGTCCAAGATGTGCCCATCAGGTGGAATTCCACATTCTACATAAACATAAGCATACAAGATCAGAAAAGAGCCTTAACTATCTATGCAGCAGACAATAATTTAAAAACGTTGATTTCAAATCAGTGGATGCAGATAGAATCATTAATGAATTTATTAGAATCATTTAAAGAAATAACAAGAAAAATGAGTTCCAATGAGGTTCTTATCTCTGAAGTCATTCCAGCAATCACTTTTCTCAAAAAGCTTTTAATTTCAGGTACGGAAATGAGAAATTAATTTTTTTGGAGTCGGCACAATGAAAAATATTCTGAATGAGCAAGTTTTAAATAGATTTGATGTTGCATTTGAGAATAAGTATTACGTAATTTCAAACTTATTGGACCCCAGATACAAAATTGCATTTTTTCCAACAGAAAATAATGAGTATGTGAAACAGGTTCTAATAAATGAGTATTCCCAGTCCTGATGAGTCAAGTAACATGGACTCGGAGAGTGATGACCTACCCTTAGCCCAGCTTCAAAGTGTTTTAAGTTCAATTGAAGCCAAAGAAACAAGGAAGAGTAAACTTAGGCAATGCTTCAATGAAATAGCACAATGTTCTTATAGCACTCCAACATGGCAGAAGATGGACATTTGTAAAAACAAAAATCCTATTAAAGAACTGAATATTTACGTAAATTCTTCTTTAATTAGACGAACTGAAAATCCGATCCGGTAGTTTGGTGGAAGAATAAGGCAGATAACTTCCACTTTTGAGTATGATGACCAAAAAATTTCTTTCGGCATCAGCTCCTATCGTTTATAGTATTCTCGGAAGCTGGAAATATATACCGAGACTCTAGAAAACAACTACTACTTAAAAATGCCGAAAAGCTGCTATTCCTCCATGATAACCTACCACGTCTAAATTTTCTGTATAAAGTAAAAAAAATCAGTTATATTGTATTTATTTAGCTAAACTCTAATAATATGTTGATAAAATGACGTTCCTTCTGTTTTCGTTTTACTATAATTAGTTAAATTTATTTTGTTAATATAATTAGTGTGTTTTGTTACAGTACCTATGATTTTTTTCGGATTCATATAATTAGGCAGGTATGTAAGTCAATCAGTAGGTATCTGTAGACGTGGGCTTAGTTTTGAAGTATTATTCTCTGCTTTGAAATTTATTTTTGTTTCTTTATGTAGGTGCAATATATTTGTCATATCACCTGTGATGACTCAGTTGATTCTGTATTTTGTTATTTTTTGGTGTTTTTGTAAGTTATATATGCAAAGCTATATTATTTCATATTTCGTTTGATTGTTATTAAAGTTTATGCTAAAGATTAGAATGTTTTATTGATATGTATATGTCTCTAAAGATTCGGCCGAAGCTTCGGGCTTCGGCCATGTTTTCAAATGACTATTCGGTATTGGGCCGAAGCAGAAAAACCCCGTTTCGGTGCAACCTTAGTTCATAATACCGATGCCCTGAAAAAATGAACAAGCATAGGTGCTGTATGCTGAGTATTCCAAATGTGCCCGCTCAGCAATAGAGTACCTTTCTTCAAAGCATATCAAGGTAGTTCTGATTCTGATGCCTCTCGTAGCTCAGTACTGGAAACTCCTACATGTTTAATTTTCTAGTAGACGTGAGGTGGTCTGAAAGGACCTCTAAGTTCAGTTTTCCGCCTCTTTGTTTTGCCAATGGTGTTTACAACAAATCCACACTGAGGAATCTTTTGGCAGACTCGTTATCTGGTCCGATGAATCTAATTTTTTAAATGTGGGAATTTTCAATCATAATACAAGAAACTGGTCCGCACAAAATCACTATTTAATTTTTGAGAGGGTACAGCAAGGACGCTTTGGGGTTGGGGTTTCGTGTTTCATTTTTGGAAGACGCATAGTTTATAGAATTTTTGAAGGAGGTCTCACAACGCGTCGGTACCTAGAAATCCTTGAGGAAGTTTATCATCAACAAGATGGTGCCCCAAGTCACAACTTTGCGCTTTTAAGACCATTTTTTAGACGATAACTTTCCTCAAACATGGATTGGTATCCACGGACCTGTAAGATAGACCCCTTGATCTCCGGATCTTTCGATTTCAGATCTTTTCTTATGGGATTTCATGTAAAATAACATATATAAAACACGATACCAGTCTGTAGCTTCGTGCGGTAATCGATTTAACTTACTTTGACTTAACTTCTCGAAATTTGCAAGGAAAGCCTATGATTCTTTTGGACGCTATTAGAAAATGTCCCAATTTTGCATACTGGACATGAATTTTGGTTTTAAAACATTTTAGCCATAGCCTGCTACCTCTTATATAAAGAACAATTTTTGCCATTTTGATAAGTTATCAGATATATGGGAAACCAAAAGGTCTATGAAAATTTTGCTGGCGCCACCTTTAATTTCACAAAAAAAAATAGCATACTGTCGCTAAAAACTCAAAATAAGGGAGATAACCCACAAAAATGCTGAACATAAGATACCCTGTAATTTTTAACACTTTTTCACTCACCCTGTATAAGACATTCACGATTGGACACCATAATATTATATTATCATCGGGTTTATGTATGTATGACAAATCTTAGTTAGAACTGCTTTAAAAGTTACTTGCAAACTAGTAATATACTAACTAACATACAAGTGTAGTCAAATAAAAGCTTTTAACTCAAAATAGGTTTAATTTGTCTCATGACCAAAATTTGTGTTTTATTATTATCATTAGATTATTTTTCGAATAATATATCCTTTAGGAAGTAGTACAAGCAAATAATTACTAAATTATACTCGACTTAAATATTTTAAATATTGTTAATCAAAACTAACGATAATTTTATGCATTGTAAAATTACGCAAACACTTATAAATATTTATTTTGTTACTAGAACCCGTAAAAGCAAATGTAAACAATTGCTCTTTCATATAAAATTGACAAACTAATCTGCAGTAATTGCATAAACATGGCATGATTAAGGCAAATTATTGGAAACGTTTGACAAATTACAACATATACATATGTTGTAATTTGTCTATCTACCTACCTTTAAAACTCTTATAACATAAATTCGTCTATAGGTAGTCCATTTTAAGAATATATTCCAATTTCTCTGCACGTATAAAATGTTAACATGTCAGGTGTTTTTACAGTATACGTTAGTGTTATACTTGTTTGAATTTACGTGATTTAAATACATATATAATTGTAATTTTATATTAAACGCTTCACCAACTCAACGTAAAATAGTCATTTCACGATTCTGCCGTGCCTATTTCAGATATAAATCAAGTATGGTATAACAAGTTCAGTTTTTCCATGTAAATTTGTTTTTAAAATTTGCATTCCTGCTCCTTTCCATTTAAAGTAAATTGTTTTTATTGCTTAATATTCTCGATAAACTTCAACTAAGACTTGATTCCTTTGAATAATAAATCTGTCCCAAGTTTGATGACTTTTAATCCTTGATAATAATATATTTATTGAAGCATATGAAACTTGATCTTGTCTGGTTTGTTTATTAACACTTAAGTGTGCAGTTAATTTTTTGCTGAAGGAACGATTATTCGAATGCGGCAGGATATGTTTGGTTGTCCTTATTCTTGTTTTCTACACCGCTAAATATGTATTATGCTAAGCATTGGTCCTAAACTAATGCAAACTTTTATTTCATTTCTTGTTAGCTGGAGGAAGAAAAATTAAAACGAAATTGTAGAGCTTGAAATTTGTAACGTCTTCTGTCTAGAAGCGAACTTACTGCAATAAGTTTAAAAAAAAATTGAGGGCGTCAAAAGTCCCAAAAATACGTTTGTTCATAAAACTTGTAGATTTCTAAAAAAATCTAATAAAAATATCCACTAAAAAATGTTTTTCATATTGATGTACGTTGCACAATTTAAAAGTTAGATAAAATAGAAAATTTAACTTAAGTTTTTCTGTTTCAGTTAAAAGCTTCCGCTTTTTGATTCTGATATCTCTAGAGCTGGACAACGTCAAAAATGCCGTAGCGGTTATACAGTGTATATCTAAAGTAGCCCTCTACAAGTTGCATCAAAATTGAAGAAGTATTATTATTACTGGCTATACAAAATCCGTTATTACCAATTTTCACATTAATATCTCAAAAACCAAGGATATAATTTTAAAAAATCGAAAATAAAATTTTAACTTAATCACCCCGTATCTTTCCTAATATTAACTTTTGGACTAAGGCAAGTATGGCTATTTTGCGATATTTTAATCAAATCTATGTATTCCTAAATTATTGGTAGGACCTTTTGGGACATAAACATACACACTCACTCAATATATATATATATATATATATATATATATATATATATATATATATATATATATATATATATATATATATATATATATATATATATATATATATATATATATATATATATATATATATATATATATATATATATATATATATATATATATATATATATATATATATATATATATATATATATATATATATATATATATATATATATATATATATATATATATATATATATATATATATATATATATATATATATATATATATATATATATATATATATATATATATATACATATATATATATATATATATATATATATATAAATATATATATATGTATATATATACGCCAAACACGTTAAAAATTAAAATCCTGATTTTCTTTTTTCTTTTCGTGCCTTTGAAATAATTTAACACACTATATACACGTAGAAATTCTACTCCCCTCTTATGTCGGTTATTTTTTAAAGATATTCCGATAAATTTTTGTTCATTTAAAAGCTTAGCTTAAATACTTTCTGAAGGTGTTGCAAAGTTTTATTTCAAAAACTGCATTTTTTTGGCTACTTCTTCAATAGAATTTAACTTTTTTATTTGACGTCTAAAATACTGAGAGTTTTTTCTACCAGAATGTCTAAAAAGTTAGTGAAAACACTACTTCATAACCGGATATTTTGCATTGAAAAAGAATAAAGCTAACTGGTGCCCCCGTAGTAAGAGTGGTTTTACATTTAAATATTTTTTTTTTGTTAAAAAGGATACCATATTTTAGATCAAGATTTAGTTCAAATTTTAATAATTTATGGAGAATGTGGCCAAAACATTTACAAACAGAATATGTAGGCTATTTGACGAAGGGTTCCCCGAGAAAGTCCACAGACAATCAAAAATGTATTTCGGCTGGGGGGGGGGGTCCAAACGTTCAAACCTCTAGACAATTAATAAAAAGCACGTCTATATCAACATATTTTCAAACTTTTGGGGGGGAGTCCAGGTTCCCAGGACCCCCTGGGTACGTGCCTGAAAGCCCCATTACATAGGAAAACAGTAAAGTACGGCTCATTCCGCAAATCACTACAAAGAAGGAAGCCAGTAACCGATGAAGATAATTCAGCCGGAGTCTTGAGTTTCTCACAGGGTTGAAAAAAACATGTTCTTTTATTTCTAAACAAAACATGTGTTTTTTTTTTGTTTAAAACTGTTTTTTTTTGTTTTAAACATGTTTTAAGCTCCATGATCAAAATTATGTTTAAAACGTCTAAAACACTAGTTTTAAACTCTGTTTCAAACTATATTTTATAATGGCGACTAAATCCTTGTCAATGTTTTTTTATCTACCATCAATAATATATTGAGGTTTTAAACGTAACATCGACAGAAAATGGATGTTTGAAATCAGTAACATCGATGTTTTCAATACATCGATGTATATCGGCCAGGCAAGTTTGGAAGTTCCAGAAGTTAAAAATAATATTACAAAAATATGCAAATATTTTAAAAATAATCCGCCAAATATAAATAAGCTAGTGGATCCACACTGAGTTTGGTACAAGACGTTCGCTTGAACATTCTGGCAGACTGCTTAGAATGTTATCTAAAAAACTGGCCACTAATACAAACTGCCTACTCTAATATAGAATGGTCATTGATAAGGTCATTCTAAAATCAGTAGATGATATGGATTTAAAAAGTAGCGCCCCAGACTATTAAAAAAGTAAAATATATTGCAACTGCTTTAGATAGAGTACAACGAAAAATATTCACTATCGGAGAAGCAACATAGATTTGGACTGGTTGTATGTAACTGTATTTCTAAACGATCTTCAACCATCTTCACATTATTTTTGAAAATTAGAATTATTTAGAAATACAGTTAAGCAGCGCAATGGAGTATGCCAAAGTATATTATTCAAAGGCTATGCCAACAATTATAAATTTTTGTGCACAGGGCGCGCCCTTTAAGCTATATATGTTTTCAAAACAACTAATTGAAAATGTGACACCCTTAGCATGTTGGAGCTCCCTCAAATGTTTAGAACCACTGCCCACCCAATTGATACAACAGCTGCAATCACTGTTGCATTAGCTCCAGATAATGAAAGGCTTTTTTTCTGCTATGGCTTAATATATTCCAAATTAAGAAATAGGCTAAGCAATAATAAGTCAGCAAAGCTGGTCTCGATTTTCAAAGAGCTTAACGGAAATTGCCCAGACCTTAGTAAAGAATAGTAGGTGGGTTATTATCACATCACATATTACTAAATTAACCTTTATGGGTGGAATGTGATGTTTTTTCGTTTATTATTATTGTATTTGAGCTCCATTTCAATATTTAAGTAGCATTTTTATTAAAAAGTTGACAGAAATAAGTTTTCTAAATTTTCATAGAAAAAAGACCTTTGAGTTTTAAACAAATACTGGCCGACAAAAAAATTTTTTTGTTACAACACAAATCAGAATAACATAATCTAATAGAATGCATCTAGCCGAATACGAAAATGACAAATAGAAAGTTGTAGCACGTAGGGTTTTCTTGTTAGAGTTGTAGAACCATATCGAATGTTACGATATTTAATATCTATAGAAAAAATTATTTCAGAAAATTCTTAACCCTGTTTATTGACTATGTTTACAGTTTTCGCCTATTAAACATACCATACATCTAAGAGAAAATCAAACGAGAAAAACATTAATTTAAAACACTAATTAAACTTTATTTTTTCCGTTTATGAGGTGTCCTCTCTTCAAAAACCAACAGTAGTCACCCATCATGGCGGGTCCCATCGTCCTTGGTGCCGAATTTCCTCCATTGTTCTGATATCTTGGTGAAACCTTTCACCCTGCTCATCACTAATAGCTCCCAAATTTTTAGGAAAAAATGACAGATGGGAATGGAGGAAGTGAATTTTTAATGACATTCTGGCACCAAGCGCTTTATAGGCATCTAAGAGTTCATTCACTAATTGTTCATAATTGTCATCCATATTGTTGCCTAAAAAATCCTCTTACTACATTAACAAATGAATTTCATGCTCTGAGTTCCTGCCTGGTAAGATTTTCCGTAAAATTGACGTCGTCCAGCAATTTCCTGATTTGTGGCCCAATAAAAATGCCTTCTTTTAATTTGGCATCACTTAACTGGGGAAAGACTTGTCTTAAGTATTTAAATCCATCACCATCTTTATTCAAAGCCTTCACAAAGTTTTTCATCAGCCCAAGTTTATTGCGAAGAGGAGGCAAAAGGACATTTTTGGGATCAACAAGATGTATAAATTTAACATTTTGAGATCACGGTTGAAATTCGCTTCTTTCTGGCCAAATTTTTGTCACATAATGCTGATTTATTGCACGACTGCCCTATAAACAAAGAAAGCAGCAATATTTTGTAAATCCCCCCTGAAGTCCCACTAAAATCGCTATAACTTTTAAGTCCCCACATGTATCTGCCATTTATACCTATTGTAGTTTATTTTATCCCAAATCGTGCGCATATTTTCATAATTTTCTTTCAACTGAATGGGCAACTGGTATAAAGGGTTTTAAATGTCCATTATTCAATAACACAGCTTTTAAGCTATATATTTAGATTAGTCTATAAATAAGCGCCACTCACGGGGAATGTTCAATATCAAGTTCCTGCATTAAACTGTCTATATCAGTACACGCGCACAACGAATTTTCCATACTGAAGAATTCAAAAAACATAGCATTTTTTTTTCTGAAATTAGTAATTACTGTTTCTTTGGCAATAGGTTCCATTTCTTAAGACGGGAACCCAGAAGTTCTGACTGTTGGTTGGATAAGCCCAAATCAAGTACTAAATCATTTAATTCACTTTGAACAATCAAATGTGGCTCGCTGGAACTGGGACCTGTGGTAAAAGTGGGATCGGTGCACTGTTCTTCTGAGCTGCCTGATGATGCATTATCTCCATTATCTCCCAAATCAATAGCTTGCCAACTTAAAGGCGCAATCGGCACTGGCAAATTTGCACTATGAGGAACAGGTCGTATGGCAGATTGCAAATTTGGATATTCTATATTGTGCTTTCCCTTTTTGGAATAACCTTCCGTTTTTGTCAGACAAAAATAACAATCGTCAGAATGATTAGTAGGTTCTCGCCATACCATTGAAACTGCAAAAGGCATACTTTTTCTCTTTCACTTCATCCACTGTACCAATGATACACTACAACTAACACAGCACACATGGGAAGCCCACAGGTTATCTTGATCCCCAATTAACACACCAAAATATTTAAAGTAGGCTTTTTTTACATTTTTGGAAAATGCCCTGGCTTGTGATTTCACCAGAAATTCTCCACAAATATAATAAAATTTGTCAGGAGAAATTTTGCAACTTTGGCGCGTTTGACTCGACATTCTCGTCTTCACATACACTTGCTTATCGATACACAGAGAACCACACAATTCCAAACTCAACAGAAGAGTGATGTTTAACGTTTATTTTATGTCTAATATTGTAACAACCCAGTCTAGGTAATTTTTCCGTTGTCAAATGGACCCATTTTAGCAGTCCCGCAATAAAATTGTTTACCTGCCAATATAAAAGGTTCTAATTAGGATATTAAAAAATGGTAAGTATTAGGGCTTTCCGAATATTTTTTTTATTGTCGGGAGGGTATTTCCATTGTGAAAATAATGAGCTGGCCTGTGTTAGAAAAATCTTGCCGGCCAGTGAATGTTTAAAACAGTTTAAAACGAATATCGGTGATTTGAACACTTATTTTGAATCAAAATGTTTAAAATATAACATCCCTGGTTTCTGCCATATTGATCGGAGAGTTCTACAAGATCAACAGCCGACGCGCGACGCCAGTGCAATATCATGGTTCTTGGGATTAGGCCGTACCGTGTCAAAATGGAATCACTTTCCGACATTTCGCCTTTGATTGAACGAAGCATCAGGGATCTTTATTTCAGATTCAGTGTTTTGATCTAATCCCAAGAACCATGATTTCTTGACCTTTGTCACGGTTTGTATAATGGAGATGCTGAGGAACGTTTTAATTCTTGTGAATTCATTTTAACTTAGCTGCAGGAAAACAATTTTTTTTTTAATAATTTTTTTGGGGCGGTAAATTGGGTTTAGTTCCGATGGTATGTTTAACCGGCATAACAAGCATTATTACGCATAACAAAATTAACACATGGTGTGTATCAGGGATGATCAAAGGAAGCGGAGATGTAACGGTTAAGCGGAGATTTAACGGTTTGGTTGGAATTTTAAAATCAACGATAGTTGGACTTTGAATTTTTTGAAGAAAATTTGTCTGGCAAATGGTACATAGAAATAAGTCTCAATAGTGTTTTGGCTATTAGCTATTTTCCTGAAAACGGTTCCTTTGGCAGTCCTTAATAATGTTTGGCTTTAGCAGAATTGTGTACCGGCTCATAATTATGGTAAGGTATATGAAATATTATATTTGAGAGCAGTTGGATGGTGACAAACTGGCCCATTATCTGGACAGCACGGAGCCCGGATCTCTCACTAATCAATTTCTTTCTTTGGGGATATTTCGAAGACAAGGTGTACCGTGCGGAAGTTCCTTGTAAAGAAGAGTGTTCAGAAGAGTGGAAAATGCTAGGCAAAATATTTCTAGAGCAGATGTTAAAACTTTCACTTATCGAAAATCCTTAAAACATGTCTATTTGTGTCGGGCAAGAAGAGACATTTTTGAACAATTTTTGAATTAACTGATAACGTATTGCTTATGCATATTTAATTTAATAGGATTATACATTTTGAGCAAAATATTGATGATTAAATTTTACCATTCTGCGTGGTTTTCAATTTGATATTATTAAAAGTATAAAACCATGGCAACGAAAACTCGATAACTGGTATCTGCTTACGCTCTTGAAAGTATTTAAGCTAAGCTTTTAAGTGTACAAAAACTTAATGAGACATCTTTTAAAAATAACAGAGATAAGGGGGTGGTTCTTTTAAGTGGGACACCCTATATTATATAACCAATGTTGAAAGCGGAAATTCTCAAACGAAGAGGTAGTTAGCCGAGTGTAGAAATTCTTCGAGTTTGAAAACGATCGCTTTCACACGAACTACCATACAGAATCTTCAGTAAAACTTTTATTTTTATTTACATTTCAACAGTAGTATGTAAAAACGTCAATATTTGCGATCGCAACATATTAAAAAATCAGCTTTCCCGCAGAAGAAACGATAGCAAATGTCAGATTTACCGTTCTAATACCCGTTCCTATGACATTCCTCTCTAAGGCTTTTGTTTTTCGTTAATTAGGCCATTTTCTCAAAATTCAAGCCTTTCTTTCAATCTTTGTTTGAACTTTAGATACTGCAAATATATATAATTCAAGGTGTCAAAATGATATCCAACTCGTATTTTCTTTCCTTCATCAAATTTCCTTTTTATTTATTTAGCTGTAACCCATCTGCGATTTGTTCTAATTAGTTTCGCATTTTATTTATCTAGCGAAACTAACGTCTGCTATTTAACATCGTATAAAAATGTCTCGTGTTGTGAAATGAGGTTAATTGGTTTCATTTTAGATCGGACTTAAAAGCAATAATAAATTATTTGGCAAGCCAAAATACGATTTAAAGACGATATTTTAAAAAATGGCGCTACCTAATCTAAATTATCCAATTTTTAAAGAAAGCAGAAACAATTTTATCGGATCTATTATTTATTTTCAAAAATAATCATAAATGTGTTGTTCAATCATTACATTAATACAATAAAAAGAAGAAATTTAACGAATATCTTTCTCGGGGTCAATGTAAGATTCTATATATATATATATATATATATATATATATATATATATATATATATATATATATATATATATATATTCTATATAATGCGGTCTTAGTCCTGGTCAAGACCAAGAGCAAGCTCAGTCAAGACATCAATGACTTGTTTTTTCTTTAAACAATTTTATTTAGACTTACGCAAAAAATTATACGTCATTTCAATAATTGTCAGTTTTGGCCTAAGCAGAAGCAATGCAGTAACGCTTCCTATTCAAACATTTTAAAAATTTAGAAAATGGGTAACCAAACATATTGAAATGTCACTTAGAAAGAATTATTTTTACAGAGATATACTAACTCACAAATTATTATCTTGAGCTATCATATTGTAACCAAAAATGTTGTTACCCTCATTGACACAGTGCTTTAAACGCCAGTGAAGATGCCCTAAAGTTAAACTTTTTTGGGTCTAACAGTATTTCCCTACTAACTTTTATATCCCTACATCTTAGAACTAAACCTCATAATCTCACTTTGGTCCCCAGCATGGAATGTATCTTGGCATCTTTAATTATGTCCAAAGAATCTAAAGGATATCTAGTCGTTTAATTGGTGATTTAGATATCACGAAGAAAGTTGCTCAACTTGAATGAAACTCGCCGGAAGGTACTTCTAAAGTGACTCTACAACATTAAAACAATTCTAATATCCCCTTTTCTTTATATTCTGTAATGTCCGGCTCAGAGTTGCTAAATTCTATTTGACTCCTTATACATCCTCTTGGGAAATATCCCCAACTAGCCCATCAACAAGACACACTTATCGCTGTAGAACAGCGCAAACAATGTTTTAACTTTTACTGATGAACTAATGAATCAATCGCAGTATGGAAGTCAACAGCGCAGAGGGAGAATTTCTTCCTTCCTTACCCATAGCCCGCCAAACTGGCATTTTTGTCAGCTTCTTTGTTGCCTCTGCTCTTAAAACCCTTCTTACCCTTCTTAATCTAATAAATCAAAACTCTGAATTTATCTACCATTTTTTTCAGGACAATCCCATATAGACTATTTTGTTTTTTTGAAGCTCTTTACGGCTAATAACGCTTATCTTTATCTTGTAGATTTTTATATTTGAATGCCTCTTTTAGTTACTCATGCGCTACTTTTACACTGCCATTACAAATACTTTCTTTTTTTATTTCTTTGTGCGCAAGCGTCTCCAATTTTGGAACCACTCTTTCCCCTTATACCTTTGTCACTTTGTAAGCCTTACCGTTTCTATTTGTATCGAGATTTTATTTGTTTAAAAGAAGATGACAATTACTTGAAGAAATCTATGCGTTGCATGACGTTAGCGTAGTATAGCACATTATATTTAGCGAAATTTTGGGTTACGTTTGTTTTCATTTTTACTAGTCGTGAAGGAAATTCATTATCCCTAGCATAACAAATAAACAGACTATTTTTGTTTAAAAACTATTATTTGCACTTTATGATTTGTTTTTTTTTTATATTTTCCCCTGTTAGTGCCAGTTTTTCCGGTATATGTTAATGTGTTAAACTTAATATTGTTATTAAAATATGTTAATGGGTTAAACTTAATATTGTATTGAGTATATAAAATTGAGTGCTTTGTTATATTGTTTTTTATTTACAATTTTGTCTATTATGGTTACGTCATAACCATTATTAACTACAATCTGTTTTTAACATTAAGTTCTTTATAATAATTTTCTGTTGAACAGAAACAGAAAATTATAACAAAAAACTCAATATAATAAAACAGATTGCAGTTAATAATGGTTATGAACCATCATACTGTAAATAAAAACGGTATAAAAAGCACTCAATTTTGTTTGTCCTAGTCATAAAGTATCTTTTTATACAAATATTACTTCAGGTAGATATATTAAGATTAACAAGTCTAATACAAATTAGGACCAAAAGTCTGAGGTATATAGAAAAAGTATATATTGATCAAAAGAACAGATCTTTTGATAAACGTATAAAACAACACAAAACATCACATATTAAACAAAAAACAGATACTGATTGTGCAAAATACTTTCTAGAAACGTATCACAATTTTAACAATGAATTTAAAATTTTGCATACAGTCAATAAAAGTCTAGAAGTTATTAAGAGGAAAAACCATAATATTTCCTTAAACGATAAAATGGACCTAAACGGCTCCCAATTGTTGAAATTTTATGCCTAATGCCTGCGTAGGTCAATAGGTAAACACTTTACTCTTTTAATATTTTAAAAAATTCCAGTTTTACTATCAGTCTTGAGTTGATTTTTGAAAAAGGCACAGAGTGTCCAAGCTGACAAACTAAAATAAATTAGTAGAAATTACTAAACAAAAATAGTTTGTTTATTTATTATATTAAAAATTCATCTTCTTAATTTCTCACAGTTGAGTTATTGGTCCATCACCGTTAATTATTTTTTTGTTAAAATAAGGCATATTTACGCGCAAGCTCATTGTGTAAAAATATTTAGTTGATAATTTTTTGACATCATAGATCTTCGTGAAAGTAACACTGGGGATCAGCAAAAATGTTTCCGAGACCAAAAAAGCAGAATGTTGCTTATTTTGTTATGATAGTTACAAGTCAAGTCAAACTTGTTATGATAATTTACCTATCTGTCCTTAATGTCCGACTATTAAATGAGAAATACCTGGATCTATTATATTAGGTGTACTTTATAAGAACTTAAAATACACATAAAATAAATCTTAAATTGTTAGTTGTATTTCGACCAGGTGATCAAGAGCTGTTCGTATTTAAGAAATTAGAGACTTTTGAACAACATGTCGCGAGTTTGTGTAAATTAGCCCGATCATTTTTGTGCTGTATGTAGTGAAGTGACTTTTGTAGAACAAAAGCGTCCTCTTAGCCCTTTAATAAAAATGGCTTACCACTTGTATTTTGCTGCAAAGTTGGATGGATAAAAATTGGGCTCCCCATAATTGCTGCAACAAATGTGCGTTGAACATTCGCCGCTGGCTAAGTAGCAAAAAGCGATGCCCTTCTCTGTTCCTATGATCTGGTGAGAACTGAAAGACAACGTTACCGACTGTTACTTTTGCTTGATATCTCTCATCAAAAAATACTTTTCGGAGAAAAAAAGGTCTGCGACACAGTAACCAAATTTACAATCCGCCATACGCCCTGTGTCTCATGATGACTAATTGCCTGTACCCAATTCACCTCAGGAATATACCTTTGATGATGATAATGATCAAAGGACTTAAACTTCCCAGTAAAAAGTATCATAAAATAAGTCAAGAATTAAGCGACTTATATTTAGGAGGATTTAGAATTACCCAAGAAAAAACCCAACGATTGGCCTCTCGATTGCAATAATGGAATTTACTTTAAGATAAAGTAAAAGTTTCTGGGTACCTTTAAATCTGGACTATGATTCAAAAGACTGGAGACTTTTCATTGATTCCTCAAAAGTAAGTCTTGAAGTTGTGTTACTCCATAATATAAAATAAGTTGCCTTCAGTCCCAATTAATCACGCAGTCCACATGAAAGAAACTTTTCCCTGGAAAAGAGTTTACTACCTCCACTTCATATAAAATTGGGACTTATGAGAAACTTTGTGAAGGCCATGGACCAAGAAGGACGTGCTTTCAGTTATTTAAAAGAAAAGTTCCCTAGAATCAGTGACGCTAAATTTAAAGTGGGAATATTTGTGGGTCCCCAGATTAAGAATTTTTCCGGAGATGCGCAATTCGATTCCAAACTTCAAGGCAATTAAAGACGCTTGGGATGCCTTTAACATGATTGCAACCAATGTTTTGAGAAACATAAAAGCAGAAAACTATAAGACTGATTGCCCAACTTCTTTTGTGTTACCAAAACCTAGGGTGTAATAAGTCGTTGAAAATTAATTTCCTGGATTCTCATCTGGATTACTTGCCGGAAAATTGGGGTCTTGTAGGTGAGAGGTTCCACCAGGATATTTCAAACATGGAAAGAAGATATCAGGGAAAATGGAGCTGTGAGATATTAGCCGACTACTGCTAGAGTATTACGAGAGATGCCCGAGACTGTTTTTAAAAGGCAGGCTAAGAAACTAAAAATGAGTGTCTAAACTTTATATTCAATTATAAAAATGTACTATTTAATTGCTTTTGTTGAACCAACAATTTATTGTTATCTATCTTTTGTATGTTCATGATATAAATTAAAATTTTGTAACAAATAAATCAGACTTTTTTGCGAGCCAACTAAATTCTTTATTATTTTTGTGTTACTTGGGTGTAAAAATAGGTTTTGTTCAAGAAACAAAAAAAAAGTTGAAATTTGTTTTCAAGTGAATCCACGTAGGGTTATTCCAGTACCAAGAGGGTGTTAAAAAATAGAAATTTGATAAAATTGGTCAATACTATAAAAGAAGTAATTAAAAATACTAAACTATAAAGAGATTTCCTGGTATCTCAAAATAAGAAAAAGACGTTAACATATTAAACCTGACAAAAATGCAAAGGAACAGAGAAATATTTGTTGTGAACTTATATCGATAAACAAGAAGTCCGTGGGTAATTCGCTATTTCCTGCGGAGGATTCGTAGTAGTCTTAAACATAATAGCAAGAGCAACTCGACTGGCTATCGTGAATGAATTTACAGCTTGGTGGCAGCAATCTCACCTGACATTTACTCAGGTTGCGGTTTATTGACCTTTTTACCGTAAAATTGCGTTTTACAAGGCCATTTTGCACCGCACACTACAGCTAATTGATATAATTATACAGATTTTTAGCATCAATATTGCTGTATTTGTTGCGACATGCGGCAAGGTGTAAAAATTATGTGGAATGTTTTTTTCTTTGATAATTATTGCTTCTGTAAAATTGGCCGGCAAATAGCAATATTATTATATTTTATTACAGAAATTGACATTGGTTAGGGTTGCGCAAATAGTACTGAATGACTTTTAAAAGTTATGACTAATGAAAATTCATGTTATACCATCCATAGACATTTTCAACTAGCTCTACAAGCTTAATTTTCGGGATAAGAAAAATGTTAAATACGAAAGTAGCAGGATTTTACCTGAACGGCTAAAATTCGCTCAAAAACACAAACGAATTACGATCGCGAATTAAAACAAAATATATGCGTCCACTTTATTGTTTTAGATGAAACACATTGTGAGTCTTTAGTCTCTTGAAAATTTTATTTTTTCTCGATTCCAAAAGTATATAATTTCTTTATTAGAAATAAAATATTAATAAAAAAATAAAACTTCAAAATCTCGAAGAAGTAAAAATTAATATTTTATTTATTCCTTAAATATAGACATTTTCAAGCCGACGACAGCCTCACCCTGCCATTACAAAATATAATTGATGTATTTTATATTACATTACATATAAACGAAATATATAGCTAACATTATATCTTTTAAAACTAATGCCCGAATCACTTGCTCTCAAGGCCCTTACGACAATTATAAACGTCTAAACAGACCAATAACGGACTCGCATTTCGAGACATGCGCAGAAATATTTTAGGGACTTTGCAATTATTTATTGGTTAGTGCTTGAAGATTTTATTGACGGCCGTGTTATAGAAGATACATCTAGGTAAACTAAATATAAACTATAAAACAACTCCAACACCAGCAGCGACCAAATTTACTGGGTAGTTCAACTTCAAAATAGTGACTTGACCCTGTCGGAATAACATATTAAAATCTGTATTAGGCTAGTAAGTTTACACTAACTACTGGGTGTAGGTTATACGCGTATGTATATTTTTTTGATTTATATTGTCACAGATTAGTCATTATTTGGGCGCCGACTTCAAAATATCTATATTAAGGAATATTTAAAGTATTATTTTTTACTTTTTAGCGTTTTTTTTTAATATTTTATTTCTAGCATTTTAGTGGTTTTTTATATTTTTAAGAATATTATATTTGTAGTAAATATATATCTAATTGTATATAACGTAAAACAAAGAGTGACAAATAGAGAAATAAACGGCACTATTAAAATTAGATTTTATTAAATTATAATGAGGGTAGTCGGTTAATAACGTTTTATTCATACCGAATTAAACGAGTTAATTTTTCGAAAACGTCAAGTAAAATACTAGTTTTTGAGGTTGTATATTTTCAGGGTTACCCTATATAAAAAAAGATAGTTAAGGAAGGAAGGAAGATAAGTTAGATCGTAAATTCCGTCGATTTATACTTTCCATAAATTTTAATAAAACCATGACTTACTACATATATTGAATTTTTAAAAAGCACATGAAATATCAATATTTTCTAAAATAATTTAATTAAATTCTGTTTTCCAGGCGAATGTCTTCGCTATTTTCGAGGTGGCTACCGGGAAAGATGTCGTAGAAGGGGGGGAGGAAGAAATCTACATTTGCTACGATAGTCAAGCAGTCCTTAAGGCAATTTAAAAACCCAGGTTAAGCTCTAAGCTTCTTCAGGAATGATGCAGGGACGCTATGGAGCGACTAGCAAGACGCAGCGATATCGAGAGAAATGAATGAGGTGATAACTTGACAAGACAAGGCTCCTCGACACCGCCCTTGGACCTGAAACTCTATCTAAGCGAATATAAAACACACTTGTCAAACCTCAAACAAATGAGTCTGGGATTAAATAAACAGGCATTCCAAAGAAATTCTTTCACAGAGATATGGCCAGATTACTGACTGTTGCCTGTAGACTAAGTAGGCACCTGTACCCATTATTAAGTTCTGATTATACAACAAGGGATACCAATTATTAAGGATCTGCGGTAGGTGGAGGAGATTAGGAAGGAAAACAGATCAGCCGCTATACCTGTTAAGGAGTTAAGGACCGTTGATTGGGATAAGTTGCAAGCCTTCATAAGAAGACTCAAATAGAGGGCAGAATGTTATCCAAGACGGGAGTGAGCGGACAGGGGATTTTCACAAGGACCTTTTATAGTCCAAGAGCTCGTTACAAAAAACTGCAAGAATTTTGTAATGGCTCATACTTCAATATGATATATTGATAGGATATTACATGAGTAATACTCATTAGCAAAACAGATAGTGGGAAACTTGATAGTGGCGCGCTTTGATGTATTTTAAATCATTACATGCGCCAATACAAGTGTTTCGTAATAGTGGATAATTGGCGCTAAACTTGTTTATAGCACAACAAAAATGCGATAAAGTGGTCAGACCACATAGTTATGGAACGCGCGTAATTGGTCGCGATAGTAATGTCAATACAAAAATTTTGTAGTGGCTGAAATTTTGTTTACTTCTTAATCATTATATATAATTTAAAAAAAAATCTGTTTAATGGAACAGACGCAGTCAGCAGTCGCTCGAAGTGGGGATATCGAACGCACACTACTGCGTTCCACTACCTGATGTTGCGACGAAGTAGGGAGGTAGGACTCATGTACACCCTTAATACTACAACATTATGAAATATGAGCCATTTCAAAACCTTTGCAGTTTTTATAACTCTCTGGCTATTAGGCTTTCATTACTATATACTAGTTAAATTCTTACACCTTATTGATAATAACTGAAAAAGCTATCCTTTTTTAAGTTATCAATATTCATTTGCTTCAACGGAATATTGATTCTATTTGACATTCATATAAGAATGATGCGCAATAAATTAAATCGATAAAAACAAGTGCAATTGAAACATAAGAAACAGTAAATAAATATGGTATTATAAAAATAGAAGTAACCTTGATTCAAATGGTAGTAATTAAACATAAATGAACAATCATGCTGCAACAATCTTATTGCATTTACCAGTTCTGTTGCCCGTCGCGCCCCATCCCGCAAAGAATCTATAATCGTCCAGACCGAGTAAGGTTCCTTATTTGGAAAAACTTCTTAAGGTCTCTTGCATTTTTATTCTCTGCTTATGGGTACAGATTTAAATACGATATTATTGCTATTTGTAATATGCATGATTATGCAAAGATACACTTTACTAAAATGGAGACACAAAACTGACAGATTGTTAATACTACCTGAGAGATGGAACTGGGAACTGGACAAAATATACTACTAATATTACAAGGCACGCGATGTTGCTATTAGTTTTGCATTTGCAAAAACATAATTGGTATACGGTGACTACTTATTTACGTTCTTTCTTACTAGACGCACAAAGTTTACGATGTACAGATAAAATCACTAAAATCCGGGCACTTATATAACATTTGGTGTAATTTGCTCTAAATTTTTGTAAATCAGGCTTGTATTACCTAAATAAACATCATAAGATAAACCGCATTTTTAATTAGGTAAATCATAGTTTAACTTTAAACGATTTATTTAATATTGCTTATTTTAATATAAGTAACATATTACCCAAATGCACTCATGGCGCGGTTTTTTCATTGCAAAAATATAAAAGCAAACGTTGATATAGCATGAATATTATTTTTATTTTAAACTGTGTGAAAATAATATTAAACTATTATCTGGTTGCTGTACCATAGAAACTAGTCTGTTGGGCATTGAATGAACAAAATTCCTAGTGAACTTTGGAGTAAGGTCATTCCAGGCTCCTGAGTGCTTGCCTATAACTCTTATACATTTTATAGCCCACTTCACATTACCTTTAGTGATAACGACTTTGTCGGCCTTAAAACTAAATTCTGTTACTGTTGTAATGATATAGATTTGGCAAACCTATATCTTTAAAATAGTAATCGAATTTAGTTTTTTATATGGTCCAAAGTGATTTATAGTCCACACTACTTTCAAACAAATATATTTGGCAAATCTATAGCTTAAAAACTGTAATCGAATTTCTGGATATAGAATCTACATATGTGCCCTGAAGATGCAACAATAAAGTTGCGAAACGTCGACTATTTAAAAATAGTCTTTTTTTTTTACTGGATCCTAACCCCAAATAATACACCTCTCTAACATAACAACAAAAAGATTGTTAACGAAAACCTTTTAGAAACTTAATATCTGGGTAATATGTGCCGGAACAACGGAGTAAAAGTACTGATAATATGGGTGTCATGCAGGATAGAACATCTATATATGAGTCCTGATGATGAGAACAATTAAGTTGCGAAACGTCGAGAATAAAAAAAAAATTAATCCCAAATATTAACAGTACTCTAACCAAAATGTACTAATAATATATTAATAAAAAAATCGGTAAATTTCCTTTTACCCGGAACTTCCCTAGTATGATTTTTTCTATTTGTTCCGAATAGTGAAGTGTGACTCAGTTTACTTCAGTACAAAGTACGTAGTCACAGTATATAAGCGTTGCATATACTTTTCATTTTTATTGGGCGCCATTTTGTTTCATGATATTGGATTCCTACCAATATTTAACCATTTTCTTTCTACCTATGTCTTAACTTTTGGGCATAATTTAAAATAAATTCAATAAATAGTTATTTTATTAACACAACGCCATTTTGTTGTGTGTCAAGTTGAATTCGTACCAGTTTATCCCATTTGCACATTTAATTTTTCTGTAAAATTTGTAAATTGAACACATGTTTTTTACGATTATTTTTTAAAAACTTTATTTGAAGCCATTTCGTTTCGCCATCTTAAATTGAAACCCATTTAGAAACTTAATATCTAGAAAATAACTACGGACCAACGTAGTAGATAAAAACTGATAATATGGGTTTCTTGTAGGATATAGTATTTATATGTGTCCTGAGGATGCAACAATAAAATAGCGAGACGTCGACAGTTTGAAAAAGTCTTTTGTTTTTCTACTGGATCCCAACCCCAAATAATACACCACTCCAACATAACAACAAGAGGATCGTTAACGAAAACCATTTAGACATTTAATATCTGAGAAATATCTGCAGGCCAACGGAGTAGGTAAAGACTGATAATATGGGTTTTATGCAGGATATAGAATCTATGTGTTTTGAGGATGATACAATAAAGTTGGGAAACATCGACAATTTATAAAAAAGACTTGCTTTTTTTACTGGATCTGAACCCCAAATAATACACCACTGTAACAATTTGTCTTTAACATATTACTAGATCATCCTCATATGTCAGTCAGGTAAGTAGTATTTAAGCTATGTCGTGAACTAATAGACAGACAGACAGACCGACAGACGAAACGACAGAATTGATAAAACATGATTTTTACAACTATCTACAGAGCAATATCTAATAGGCATATTGGCTCATATTTGCCAAAAAAAAATATTTTTTTTTGTCTCACTATATAGCACAATAACAAACTGAGACCCGAGCGGTACCCAGAATGTACCAGCCGGGAATAGGTAATCGAGTCACGTGTTTAAGTGCTGGAACTTATATTTTTATTCAGTAAACTTTGCTATAACAAATATTTTTTAATATTGCTCCGCCATATTGCATTTTTACCAAAATATTATCAGACGATCTCCATATGACCCTTAATTTTTGGTCAAAATTTGAAATCAATCGGGTAAGTAGTATTTAGGCTATGTCACGAACTGACACACAGAAAGACAGACGGACCGACGGAATTGAGAAATCATGTTTTTCGTCATCTAGGGAACCGGAAACGCGAATATCTGAAAAAATCTCGGACAATGATTTTTTCACGATTACAATACTTCCCTTTTACTTGGGATGTAAAAACATACTGGGTGTTCTATTTAAAAATGGAGTTTTTTCTCTTTAAAAAACTGATTGATTTCGTAGTATGTCCACCCTGTATAGGTGTGGACAAAAATTTTGTATTCCGTATATGCATTGATGCTAGAAATTACCAGCCAAACGCCCAATTTTAGATTTTTGCTATTTTTTATAGTGATTTGAAAAATAGCTCCAGTTTTCAAAAAAATCACGCATAACCTTAATTATCTCGGAACTACGCAGAAATCGACTAAGCTTAAATTGGTAACTTATGTTCATTTTTGACAAGGATTCAAATAATGGACAAAAATACAGGGTGTCCCATTTAAAATTTTATAGTTGATGTCGTCCCAGCAAAATTGGAACATCATGTATGCATGGAAACATTATATTTTAGAAGAATTTCAAATTTAAAGAAACTCAACTAAACTAGAAGAAAACCACTAAGCTGCCTTCCTTGATTTACTTCACTTGTTTTTATACCCTAGAGCATGGAGATCGGTTTCTGTAGACCCTTTTCCCCTTCGGATGCATTTATAGCCCACTTCACACCACCTTCATGGCCCGGCAGATTTTGTTCTGCCTTTTCTGTTAGATGGCGCGATGAGTTTCTAGTGGAATTATAACGTTATAAGGCGCATTCACCACATCGTCTAGATATGTTATTAATGAAAAATATATTGGTTTTTTAGAAAAAATTCGGAATAAAACAATACAAAAATTAGTGTTGAAAGGTCTCCAGACGATCATTTCACAAAAAAAAAGTCATGTAAATTGATGCAGTACACCTCTCTCACGAAATTGCTGGAAAAATCTGGTTTAGTGTTTTAAATATATAGATGTTTGGCAAATCTATATCTTTAAAACAGTAACCAAATGTAGTTTTAAGGTTAACAAAATCGTCACTGAAGTTGGTGCGAAGTGGGTCATAAACTAGTAAATATAAGGCGTTAGGACCAAAGAGTTATTCCTTGCCTTTCTAAAAAGGGCCTATCTTGCAGATAGTAAGATAAGAGAGGGATGCAGATAGTCTTACCCTGAATTACGTCGCTTAAGCATTATTAGACTAAGAGGACATTACGAAAAGTTTCTTTTTGTCAATAAAAGAGATAAATAAATAAAAAAATAATAGTAATGCAATTTTCGTAGACAACAATCGATTTTTCAAAAACAACAACTTATTACAAAAAAAAGTTTTTTGTTTATACTTTTTGTATTAACGGTCTTACGCTCCCGACTCATGATATTTATCAGCATTATCGTCGTAACAATAACTTTTTCTGAAATTCCATTTTTAAACCTATTTTGAGAACGCTACACGCAGTTGTGTATTGTAAAGATATTTTTTTAAATAAAATAATACTATTAAGCTAAGTAATTTAAAGAGTACACAGTAAATATGCATAAAATAAATAATATTAAAAGCTCATATTAAAAAAATTGCAAAGTCCTAAATAACTGCTATTTCCACCTTACTAATAGTTTTCAGTTCTTAAATCAAATATAAATTAGCATATATCTTAAAGATGAAGGTCCCAAATATTAAATTAGTATTCACTGGATAGCAAGCTTTTACAATATAGACGAGTATTTCTTGTCCTTAAACTCTTTTGGACCCAACATGTATTAACAAAAAAAAACTGAAACTCATTTTCTATTTCTACTTTTCGCTTTCGGACTTTATTCCTATAAAGTTCAATTTAATGTATCGTACATATCCATTAAATACTTCTAGTGTAGTTTTGGGATCAAAACTACAGATAAAAAAGACAAAAATGGTTTGGTGTTTAAATAAACATCAAATAGGAAGAAAATGTTTCGTTTACATTTCTTCGATAATTGCCTTTTCCAAAGTCATTTTTATACTTGCGCCTGTGCATTGCGCCTCCTTCATTTCCTTTAAAATAGCTTCATTATTTTTATACAGGCTTTATGACAAACAAGTTACACCTATTTTCATAAAAACAGAGCCGTTACTAAAAGGGGGGCCAGGAGGCCACGCCCCCTTCCAATATCTTGAGCAGTTGGCTAAATTGTGGTTGAGTTGACTATTAGTTGACAAATTATTATTATAATTTACCAACAAGCAGAACCGGCATTTATACTGTTTTTTTGTCGTTGGTAGTGTTACCAATCCAAAATTATAAGACTTTTTTTAGCCAGTTGGCTTTTTCCTAAGTACCCCCCCTCCCATCCCCCAATAACAAAATTCTAGGGACGCCCCTGTATAAAAAGACGAGTTAAACGAAATAAAAGAAATGCCTATTGCTGATTTGTTTCAAAAATCTAAAAGCTGAAATCTGGAGAATTTTTATCCGAGGTTTTTCATTTACTAATAGATATATGGCGCCAATTCCCGTTAAACAATATGTAATTAGTTTTATTATTACTTTTATATTTCTTCTTTTTATTATTTTCTCTGTTTTTATATTTATTTGCATAAGTTTATCAACTCTGTCGAATCAATCAATAAGCAACACTGAGAACGAGATTT
This sequence comes from Kuschelorhynchus macadamiae, assembly GCA_030620095.1. NCBI lineage: Eukaryota > Metazoa > Arthropoda > Insecta > Coleoptera > Curculionidae > Kuschelorhynchus > Kuschelorhynchus macadamiae. Next base: position 2,565,038 of record JAUTXW010001165.1, on the reverse strand, counting down.
TTATGTTGGAAAAATCGAGATATCAGAAATGGCATGTGCCTAATAACTAACTTTTAACTCGATGAGCTGTATGCAAAAATATGCTCTTGACCTATAGGTTATCTTCCCGTCTTGCGAAATAGGTGTTAATCCCACTCTATTTCTATTAAAGTATAATTACATTTTTGCTTACTCAGAGAAATTCTTTAATACATACAAATTATCCAGACAATAGTTTTAGTAAATAATTCATTTTCGGTAAATCTATCTTGAACTTGCAATATTTTTATTTATTCCAATTAATGTTTCGCGTTTTTAGGTATAAATAAAAGAAAGAAAGGAAACCAGGAGAAACTAAGAGGGCATATAGGATATGTAGGGTAAATCAAAAGGTAGATGCAGTAGTCGCAGGCTAAAGTTTTGCACAGCGAGCAGCATAGGCCAGAACGATATTTCACTACTCTCAGATACCGAATCTTTGCAAATGAGAAAGTTTATCCGCCATATTGACGTTGCCATTTTGAATTTCAAAATGATGACTAAAAATTCATCATAAAAATATAAAATTTGTACCATAAAATACCCAGATATCGTTTTTGGGTCAAATCGAGCGACAAATATTAATACTTATCCGCCATATTGATTTTTTGTAGGCGAAAGTCTTAAAATCATATTGTAAAGTGTCAAATTGTATTGTCACGAGACCTACAAAATTTGGCCTAAAAAAATCCGGCTAAGCTTTATTTTAATGTTCTCAGTAGATCTTAAAAAGTGCTTTTAATTTAAATTGTGGGTATTTAGTTTCTTGGAGGGTGAAAGAAGGTAAAGTCTAGTATTTTACAATTATTTCGAAAATTATCAGTTATTTGAGGAAAATAGGTATCAGAAAAATTACGGTCTATTCAACTCGGAATAAAAAACGATTCTTAAACTCTTTTTTGCAGAATCAATCGTTTCAAAGATACGGAGTGAATTATGTCTACCCTTATAATATTATATATGACCTGGAAGTACAGATTTTTGGCACACTAAGAAAAAAGTATGTTCTATTTGCTTTTCATTGAGTAAGCACGTTTGTATTGCAAGATTGTTTGTATGTCTGTTTTAGTGTTACTCTGTCGAAATTTTCTTCACTTTTTAATATTATGTTATGAAAATAATAATGATGGAATTTCTAAAAATGCGGCAAGAAGGAAAGGAAAGTTACTTTGATTGTAATTTGTTATCAAATAGTAAATCTATTCTGGTTGAACGTGATATAGAAATTTAACGAAATGCGGAGAGCGAAACCATGAAGAATTATACAGGACAATTTTTTGTTTAATTACATGCATTTATTTATTTTTTTACTTTAAGGCTAATTTATTTACGTTTTGTAAAGTGCGGGACACGAAAGAAAACGGTCCTTAAAATAAAGGTTCATAGTCTTAAGCAAGCGGAAAAGTAAAATTTGTGTACGCAAATAAATTTTATGTTATTTTATTTGTTGTAATAGTTGGCCGCTTCACCCATAAAGCGCCCCAGCTAAGCGGTACGGAAAATTAATCGAGGATTTAGTAAATTTCGCACTGGTCCAGTTGTAATTGGGATGTGCCTAGAGTCTCCATGCACTTGCCGTTAGAAGGTTCTAGCTATTTCCAGTGGCGCCTATACATTTCGAGCATTTGTTTTCATTTCTATATAAATGCGTTCCGTTGAATTTGAATTATTTCGAAGTAACGATGGCGAGCAAAAGAGGAAAAACAATTCGAAGCAGTGCACGTGAAGTTATTGCGAGCGTTATAGAGGCCTGTACTAGAAAAGCTAAAAATAATAGTTTGACTATTCCAATTTAAAATCTCCTGGTAAAAAAAGACCCCGATTATCATACAAAGATAAAATTGACGATGGTGTAGAGAACAAAATAGATTTTCCGTACGGTTATAAAACCCTAAATCTGCTTTTACGATCAAATGAATTTGTTTGGCGCAAGTGCCAAAATAAACGAAAATTGCTCATTAAGAGACTGGCGGGTGAAATATCTATTAACTGTAAGGCAATATAGGCAAGGACGCAATATTGTGTATCTAGACGAAACCTGGGTAGATAATGATATGACAGTGAACAAACGCTGGCAAAGTGAAAGTTTCATTCAGGGAATCCGCTCTAGTAGTCGCTTTATTATAGTTCATGCTGGTTCAGAAGCCGGATTTGTTCCAGGTGCTGTTTTAGTTTTTCGCTCGGGACTAACAACTGGAGACTATCATGGACAGATGAATAGAGATAATTTTGAAAAGTGTTTGCTCGAGAAGCTTCTACCTAACATTCCTCCCAAATCAGTCGTGGTAATGGATAATGCGTCTTATCATTCTCCCGTAGAAGATAAAGTGCCAACTAAATACGCTAGAAAAGCTCATATGATATCGCGGCTTAAATCGAACAATCTTGTATTGGATCCAATATCAGCCAACAAGCCTAGAGAAAAAAGTATAAAATTGACGGTCTTTTACGTAACTTCGGTCATACACCTTTAAGGCTGCCTCCATACATGTGCGAACTCAACCCTATTGAACTTGCATGGGCAGGAGTAAAAAAATATATTCGAGAGCGCAACACCGGTGAACTTTCATTTAAAGATTTAAATAAAATAACATTAGAAGCGATTGACTCAATATCGGCTGAAAATTGGAAATCGTATGTTAAACATGTTCGTTCTATTGACGATAAATACTGGGAAGTAGATGGCAAAATTGAAACGGTTATTGATGATTTAGTTATCATACTGGGATCTTCAAGTAGTGACGACGAAACCTCATCATTTTCAGAGGAAGACAACGAATTAGGAGGAATCGAACCATTAGAATCACAGCCGTCAACGTCAAAAATAGCTTAGTTTTTTTTTTTTAATTTTGTAAAATTGTTCATAAAGTAGCTGTCAATAAACTGCACCAAAATAATTAATTTTCTGTTCAATACCGGGTTTCAAAAAATATCTAATATTGCAATTAATATTTAAAAAACTAGAAAACTCATATTTTTCCAAAATTAACATATTAATGTAGTTATAGTAGGGGAGCAAGCACTGATTCCAGTGAACAATATTTATCAAAATTTTAACTTATGATGGTCGACTTTGGGCTAATCGGGTATGCCAAAAGTGACTCTTTGTCTCCGTCTGTCATATTAGTTTGTACGGGGGGGCGTCATTGTGAAGTACTATACAGGGCGTTTCCTAATCGCATGCTAATGTTAAAGGGGGGTGATCTTGGACCTTTTTAAGAAAAGAGTTTAATATGAACCTAAGTCTTAACTGGGTGGTCCAATAATAGTGGACGTAGGCAGTAGTCCGGGAACCGTTAATGACAGAACTCAAGAAAAAATATATTTATAGGTAAATCGACCAAGAAAAATCAAAATTAAATTATTTTAAAATTCGAAAGTTCGCCGTTTTTGCAACACAAAAGAGATATAGAAGTGCGGTACACAAAAGAAAACAGACAAATATAGATAAAGGTTCATTAAGCATAGTTACATTTTTTAATTATCTGAAGTCCGTATACTCAAAAAGGAGTGCCATATGATTTAAAGAACGACGGGATACTACTGGTTTAAAGAGATTTCTTGGCCGACCTTCCCAAACCGATTGACTCCGCCCGGTTTTCTTTCGTGTCCCGCACTTTATAAATGAGACCCGAATTTAAAACTAGATTTTTAATGAGTTTGCATCAACATAATATTATTATACAGGGTTCAGCGTTTTTGGACGTACAAAGTTTTCTAAAAATAAGTCTAGCATGAAATTTAAATTTTTTATCCGTATGTATGGTATGCAGATGTGCCTGACATAAGGGTAGCAATATTCAACCACTAAGCTATTAAATAAACAACCTGTTTAATAACAAAAATATACATTTTAGTTAGAAACTAACAGGAATTTGGCAGATTAAATTAAACAAATAGAAACAACGAAATTAAAAATAAAAATATTTTGTGTTTCTTAAAACTACCTCTCTAGCGTCCCGAACAGTGCTAAACCGATTAGACATACTGAGAATAAGATTGTTCAACTGTTGTTGAAGAAGGTTCTCCCATACATGGACAAAATACCTTTTAATTCATCAGTTGTAGCTGGGACAGGTTGAAGCGATCTTTTCAATAAAGACCATGCATGTTCAATAGGGTTCAAGTCCGGCATCAATAGTGGCAAAGGATAAATGAGCATCCACTATCGCTTCGAGAACATCCTAGAAGGCATTGTCGCCAACAAAAATAAATCTCTCACCAACTTCAAGTGGTAATGGCCGAGTTATATATAACTGATCCATAATAAGGATGTACCTTTTGAACTACGGCATGGTGGCGAAGAGTTTGCCTATTTCTTCAAAGGCTAAATCTTCGTGACTTCAATTTAGATGCTTACGATTCCAGTACACGCAGACGATTTCGAATAGTTTGGCAAGTTGTTTCCTAGAAGCCGATTCCTCAAATACACGAAAGGAGTAGTGGGAAATCTTGCAGTAAGAGTAAAATCACGATCCTCTCTTATATAGAACGGAAACTTTCGCGGCTTTCGTCAATTAAGAAATCATGGTTCTTGGGATTAGACTGCGTCAAATTAGACTAACAACATCATAATATCAAGTTCACAACTGGTCATATTATAAATGTAAGGAAACCAAGGTGCTAGCATCGGTTCCAGGATTTTATAAACGAAAAATTAGAGAATCTATTGAAATTTTTAAACATACAAAAAAGTTCAATAGAGATACGGGTTACGGTCTATATAACACGTGGAACCCCATCTGAAAGAGGGTCACGGTTTGGCGAACACAAGTCGCGTAAAAGCGCCCGCCTGATTCTCTTCGAGCTCTTTCAGTGTTCAGATCTCATAGAGTAAAGATCCCTGAAGATGCCTCGTGCAATCAAAGGCGAAACGTCGGATAGCAATTCCAATTTGACACAGTCTAATACAAAGAACCATGATTTTTTAATTGATCTTCTCTTCGAGTCGTTGATCTCTGTTATGCTATAACTAAGTATAAATTTTAAAATTAAGTTATTAAAATTATTCCTATTAGCGGCATGTGATGTATGTAGTCATGTCACATTGACATCTCGTGTTAAGGTAAATCAAGTGAACTTGACAAAACTTTATTTTAACAGACAAATATTTTACTTACAGCGTGTTCCCTAACTATCCATACAAGATGATACGGAAAAATGAGCTTAACACGTTCGTTATAATTGATTTAAATATTTTATTCTATTTGTTGGACCGCTAATTATAAACTGGCTACTTCTGTTTTTTTTTTTCGCTCTTTCTAAACCTCTTGCAATTTTTTAAGTCCCCTCACTGCATTATAATGACTTATAAGCCTTGTAAGATAAAATGTATCGCTGCATACATTTTAAATTCTTGTTAAAACTTAATTTGAATATGATAACATAAATCATCAACCACATGGACCCAATAATCGTTATAATATTATAATTAAATTGTGGACTATGTATCCGCAATAAAAACTTAATTAACAAACCAATGTTTCAAGCAAACATTTTGAAGCATTCTGGTTTCTGGTGAAACACTTAACGACACCCATATTTGGACAGATCTTCGCTTGTAATTTATAATACATATTAATTATTAAACAGGAAATAGATTTAATATTTTGATGATTTTTTTTAACTTACAGACTGGGTGTTTTTTTCACAAAACGTGAGTCGGCTGGTTTCTTAATAGCTGTATTTTTATTTAAAAGTATTTCAGGATTCGTGGGAATTTAACATATTTTTTTATTCTGGTAATTAATTTAGGAGAAAATGAGAAAATAAAAATAAATAAATATAAAGATGTCCAAGCAAAAGAATGATAACCCCAAAGAAAAACGAAACTTGGGACAAAAACTGCTCCAGAATTATTACATATTTAGGAGGGAGTAGAAGCACAAAAAATTGGAGAATACTTCTTCCAAGAACAGAACTTCCCAAACATAATAACAACTGCGTCCCCACTAAGAATAAATAACACCGAAGTAAAAAAGATTTGCCGGTCCCTTAAAAATGGAAAATCTCCTGGATCCAGAAATGTACCACCAGAACTTATCAAATATGGTATAGAAAAAATATTTGAACACCTGTCGGTACTCTTTTAGAACTGTTTAAACGGAATGGAAATTCCAAAGGAATGGAGGACGGACATATAGGACATGTCTCCAATACATAAAAAAGGAAGCAAAGACAATTGCGTCAACTACCTGGGAATCTCATCTTCTAAATTCAATATCGAGAATTTACGGCAAAATACTTAACAAAAAAAAATAGAGGGTGAATACAGCAATTTAGAAGCAGAGAAGCAAGCAAGATTCAGAGTTGGAAGATCTACAGTGGACCACCTTTTTTGCCTTAAACAAATTATAGAGAAGAAAATACAATCAAAAATTGCACATAGTATAGGTAGACCTTAAGAAGGCGTATGATAATACCCCACAGAGCAAACTCTGGGAAAACACTAGATCTAACAAATATAAACACCATTTAATTAAAACAAATAAAAACCTTTACACAGATAACACCATGGTTCTTAGGTGACCAAGTAGTGCTAGCCCAATACTATGATGATCTACAATATATGACCCGGAAATTAATCGAAGAATCTATTAAATGGGGCCTAGAGGTAAACCTGGCAAAAACAGGATATATGTGCATCGGTGGAACGCAACAAGATCTGGCATTAGAAAAACGGAAATAAACAAAAGCTGCAAAAAATACAAATATTTAGGGTTACACATCCCACAAGACGGCGCATTAGACGAAGCAATTTAGAGAGCGGAACATACAATGGAGAAAAGCCATAAGCCTACTTCATAGTATACTGTAGAACAAAAATATCTCGAAAACCAATAAACATCGCATATATAACAGTATAGTCAAAAGTTAACATACGGCAGCGAAATATGTGAGCTAAAGGAAAAAACAAAAAAGATGCTGAAAGCAACCGAAATGGACTTCGGCTGAAAGACCTAAATTGAAAAGAATCAGGAATGATTAAACTACGAGAATTCATGAATGTCACTCATACTATAACAGAGAATATTATTATTAACCAGCTAAAATTGTATGGCCACATATATATATATATATATATATATATATATATATATATATATATATATATATATATATATATATATATATATATATATATATATATATATATATATATATATATATATATATTAAGAGTTGCAAAATGAAGTTCTTTGAAATACTTATACTAACTTAGTCAGAGAGAAATTTAATGCATGCAAAAGTAATATTTCACTATAATATTAGCTAAATCAGAAGAAGTTTCTTTAACAATGTGTTAGCTTTGGCGTTTACTAAAATAATTGATATATTTTGGCCTATTTGACTTCTAATTATTCTCTTAATTAAGTATAGTAAAGTAAATGTAAATAAGTGCTTTCTAAGTAATCATTCATTAATCAAACCAACCTTAATGTAACATCGATTATCAATTGCTATTAATGTATTCAATTTGGACAGTTTTTACTCATCTAATCTTGTAAATTTGATTCGGGTTATTAAATACATCACCGTTGTTATTCTGCTTTTACTGCTTTTGGTTTATCGTCATGAAATATAGTGATTTAAGATGCATTTTGTTTTTCAAGTAGATTAATCTATTGTGAGGCATTTAATATTTGATTTTACGTAGTTGTTGACCTCTATAATATATATATATATATATATATATATATATACATAGTTTTAGATATTCTCCAAATATATTTTGTTTAACGAGTATAACCGCAACAGGAGTGCAGATTTTTTTAATTCAAGTTAGGAGTAAAATCTTATTTAGATTTTTGCCACCATTGGGATAAAACTACTAGAAATTACTTAGGGTCTTAGTATAAGAAATTGACTTTAGATCCTAATTTTGAAATTACAACAGTTGTTTCAAATTTATTAGTCGCGTCGGTAGAAATTGTACAGGGCCATCATTTATATTTCACCACCCATTTTCAGGGTATATTTTTGTAACATTTGTGTAACAAATTTTGGTTTTTTTTTAAATGAAATGCCCTATATATTCTTAATTTTTTAGATTCTCCTTATTATTTCATTTTCAAAAACGTGCGATAAGTCTATATTTGGATCGGTAGTTTTTGAGATATTCGACTTTAAAATTTCACTTATCCCAGTTAATTTACGTGAAATTGTGTCTAAGGTGTCTTGTTGGTACTGACAGTGTCAGATCTTCACTATCATTTAACTAACTATTTTGTTGGGCAATTCCATTGAAGACAAATTATATATAATACGCTTATATTATGTCAATGATAGAAAGTCTACCTACACTCAAATTAGTATCATAGACAATTTCTCGGTAGAACTGTCCCAACACGAAGCACAATAAAATATATAGTAAACAAATTTGAAGATACCAAAAGTTTAAATAGACGAAGAAGAACTGCAAATCCAAACGAAAACTTAAGCGTGTTACTATTCTCTACAGGTAAATTATAGTTGTTAGTTATCTATACTTAGGTCTATATCTGGTTCATTTTATTGCAGAAAACCCTGAACGATCAATAACTGATGCAGCGATTTATTTTAAATCATTTGGCAAAATTCAACAAACTCTTCATCGTTATAATTATCATCAGATAAATTTCTACCCGTTCATGGTCTAACTAAAGAACAAAATTCAAATAATCAAAATTTAAATGTTTGGTGTGGCATTCTAAAAAATAAGGTTATCGGATCAATCCTTGAAAGTCTTACTGGCGTCAAATATCTCCAATATCTGGAAAATGATATAAAACAGCAGTTAGATAACATTCCTTTAAATCAGAGATTTACATTCATTGGGCAACAGGATGGCGCACCAGCGCACAATGTTTTAAATGCTACTCAATTTTTGAATCGGCTTAATTTGGGCGAAATAGATATATGTATAAGATGGACAGCAAACACTCCAGACCTGACGCCGCTTGACGTATTTCTATGGGTTATCTAAAAAACAGAAATTACTGCAATAGACCCGAAAATATAGCTGTATTGAAACAGAGAATTAGGGAAGAAATTGCAAGATTAAACGAAAATCACTCTGAATTTATTTTCAACTGCATTAATTGCAAATTGTTACGAAGTACTGAGAGGAGCTTCGCCAACTAAGGAGGACATGTGAATAACTAGAATGTATGGTTTTTAATTTTATCTGTCATTTTTTCTTTCATTTTATAAATTTTCATTTAGTATTTATTGTTATTAAGTATTTTAATATTGTCATAATAAAATATTTCGTCTAAATTTACTTTAAAATCATAATAATCATTTTTTACATTATCATCAAGACACCTTAGACACGATTTCACCTAAATTAACTAGGATATTATATGTTGAATTTCATTTAAGGGGGAATTTTGGAGTCGAATAGCTCAAAAACCACCCATATCACACATTTTTCGAAAGAGAATAAGGAGAATCTAAAAAATCAAAAATATACAGGGCATTTCATTAAAAAAAACAAAATTTGGTATGGTACTAGTTTCTGACTCACCCTGTATATTTAAAATATTTTTTTTAAAGTTCCCTGAAATCGATACAACTTTTATATTTATTTTTTTATCTACAAAAATGAAACCTGAAAATGGGTGGCGAAATATAAATGATGACCCTGTACAGTAAAAAGAAGTACTTTTGCCCGATGTGTCAGTCGATTTAAAATAAATGTATAAACAAAATATATATTAATGGAAGTCTCTTTCGCCTGATTTAAGAATAACAGTAACACCATGTACTTTCAAACACACTTCTTTTCTTAATTTATAAATTCTCACATTTTCTTTTGACACTTTTTGAAATAATATTATGCTAAACTAATGTTAAATTATGATTATTATACTTAATCTTGTAAACATTATATAAATAAGGTAAGTTCGGCGGACTTTTTAAATTTAAGAACAAAATTAAGATTTACGGAAAAGATGGCAACATATAATTTTTAAATTTCTGGAGGATTTTTGATGTAAAAAAAAACTCGGTTTTTTAAAATTATGTTTCTTATTTAAACATATATAAAAATAATAGCTATTATATACTCTTAAATCAATAATAATTCAATATCGTCCATCTAAGCTAACATTTTCTGAGGGCAGTTTGGTACCTCGCATCTATCTCTACATTCATAATACCCAAACAATATAGGTCTCTGACAAAATTGACATTCCTTTCCGCATTGTAACCCAGTGAAAGGTATTTCTAACTTTTCCCAAACTTCTTTTAAGTCAGATACCAAGCAATCCATCATATCTGTGGTATGATATGGCGTAGGAGCTAATCTAAGTCTTTCTTGTCCCCTAGCTACAGTAGGATAGTTTATTGCTTGAATATATTGTCCTTTTTCTCGTAAAAGTGTGTCGCTAACCGCAGAGCATTTCACTGGGTCCCCAATCTTGATTGGAATGATATGACTGGGAGTATGCTCAACTGGAAATCTATTTCTTATAAGGTATTCTCTTAGATACTGGACATTTTCTTGGTGCTTTTGACGGAGTGCACGACCTTCTTCCGATGTCAGTATTTCAATTGCTCTTCTAGCTCCTGCTAACACACTGGGGAGTAAGCTTGTAGTGAAGATAAATCCAGCACCGTAGCTTCTAATCGTGTCAATTAAATTTGCAGTTCCCGCAATATAGCCTCCTATGTTACCGAAAGCTTTTCCAAGTGTTCCAGAAATAATATCCATTTTATGCATCATGTGGTCTCTTTCACCAATGCCGGCGCCGTGTTGTCCATATAGGCCTACTGCATGAACCTCGTCAACAAAAGTTAAGGCGCCATATTTGTGTGCTACGTCACAAATCTCCCCGAGAGGACAAACAGCTCCTGTCATGGAATGAACAGTCTCAAATGCAACTATCTTAGGTGTAACCCTTGCAATTTTTTTAAGTAATTGCTCCAAATGTGCAGGGTCATTGTGTCTAAAAATGTGCTTAGGCACTTGGCTGTTTTTAATCCCCTGTATCATGGAAGCATGGTTGCCAGCATCGGAAAATATGTGACAACCTGGTAGTGTTTTCGCTAAAGTAAAGAGGGTTGTATCATTTGCCACAAAGCAAGAGGTAAAAAGGAGTGCAGCTTCTTTTCCGTGGAGTTCAGCTAGGGTTTGTTCCAATTTTTCATGGAGAGTAGAATTGCCTGATAAATTTCTAGTACCTCCAGAACCTGTTCCATATTTCACTAATGCATTTCTGGCTTCATTTATCACAGCAGGATGACAAGACATTCCTAAATAATCGTTCGAACACCAAACCGTAATGTTCTTTTCGCCAGATGAATATTCAATGGCTTTGGGAAACTGACCTCGTTCCGCTAGTCGATTCACTTTCTTAAAAATTCTGTAAGAATGTTCTTTTTTCTTCTTTATAATCTGCTGGTGGAAGAACCGATCATAAGCAAATATTTGATTGTAGTCTGTTTCGTCCTTCTCAATAACCTCTATCACATCATCTTGTTCCATTTCTTTCACTGCCCCAGGAACTTTACTTAAAAAAGGGCATTTGCTTGCAACATTCGTAAATTTTTCTTGGGCTTCATTATCTCCCGTCATCTGGACAAAAGTTCTTGACAACACTGGGCACTGAGCACCATATATTTTGATTAATGACGAGGCATAGTTTTTCACAAAATTTTGGCTAAACATAGCCATAAAAGGGCACGGCATTTTGCGATTTGGTGAGTTTCTTTTTTAAATGTGCTGAGAAAATGGTATAAACTAAACCGAAGCTAATTAAATATTAACGCAGAACCAGTTACTCAACAAACTTTATTCAGTTTCACTGTTTTGGTTTAAAGAGTGACGTGACAGACAACTTGCGGGTGACAACTTTGTCACCAGCGTAACGAACCTAAATAACTGTCAACGAGAAATACCTGCCAAAGTACGGATTTCGTGGAAAGCGTCAGGAATGATTTCCTTCATATCGCACGAGTCGTATACAGGCGGGGATGTTTAAAGGTAACCAGTCGAAAATTCGAGGTCAGTATTGGGTCCACCCTTATTTCTTCTCTGTCTCAGTGCTAACACATTTGGATGTTTTACGATGTTTGCTCACCACTTCACAGTTGTGTGGCACGATAACAGAACGTTATTTATTTTTAATAACGCTATTTACGTAGTCTGCAAAAACAAATGAATTCACACCAAAAATTTTTCGCTCCTATCCCTGTTTAATACTTGATTTTTGTGCAAAATTTCAAGCTAGTTGGATAGGCAGTTTTTGGTACAGAATTTTTTAACATTCCTTTAAACCGCCATTTTGTTCCATCATAATGGATTTACACAAATTACCAGTTTATCCCTATATCACACTTTATTTTCGTGCACTTTTTCAAATCTACTCGATAAGTAGTTTCTTAATGTTTTTTTACATTTTGCAGTTGCCTCCATTTTGTTCCGCCATATTGGATTTTTACCAAAATGCAAGCATTTCATCTCCTTATGACTTCTGATTTTAGTCCAACATTTGAAGACGATCGTATACGTTTTTGAGCCTTGCTATGATCGACAGATCAACAGAAAGAGCGACAGACAGATCGACAGACAAACAGTCCAACAGACAAACAGACCGACATACAGACAGACCGACAGACAGACCGACAGACAGACGGACAGACAGACAGACAGGCTGATAAACGGGCAGACTTAGGGACGATCTGCAAAAATCTCGAATGGTATTTTTTTCAGAATTACAATATACTTTCCTCTTACGAGGGAAGTAAAAAAATGGTCTGCAAACGCTTACTTTCTAAAGTACCGACCTGTAAAGGTACGGCCAACAATTGGATTTATTTTTTAATTAAAATATAGCGTTCCAACACGAATACACTAAATTGGAACAGTGCTATTATTTGGTGACAGCTATCATATTTTGGCCAAAATCATACTAACCAAATTCTAGGAGGGGGACTCTATACCCTTATTAACTTGTCTAAGAAATTTTCAAACCCGATTGACTTCAAATTTTGATCAAAAATGAAGGGTCATATGGAGATGACCTGGTAATATTTTGGTAAAAATCCAATACGGTGAAACAAAATGACGGCCTAATGAAATGTTAAAAAAATTATTACTAAAGAACTACTTATCCAATGTCCTTCAAATTTTGCAGAAAAGTCAGCTGCTCTGTAGTAATTAAGTGGTAAAATTTTGGTATGAATCCAAGATGGCGAAACAAAATGACGGCTTAATCAAAGGTAGAGATGAACCGGTATAATTGTGGTAGGGATTCAAGATGGCGGAACAAAATTGCGGCCAAATAAAATGTTTGTAATAGTGAAAAAATCACTATTTTGTATATCTTCATGTTTTAGCCTTTCTAAATGCCAAATATTATGTTTTATCAATTCTGTGTTGGTCTGTCTGCCCGTCACTTCGCGGCATAGCTTAAAAATGTCTTACACAATTGACTTTGAATTGACAAATTTTGGACAAAAATTAATAGTCATATGGGGATCACCTAGTAATATTTTAGTAAAAATCCAATATGGCGCAACAAGATGGCGGCCTAGCGATCCGTTAAACATTATTACTGAAAAATATAGTTATCCAATTTACCCCAAATTTTGCACGAAAGTCAATTGTTACAAATAGCAAAACAAAAAATGGCGGCCTAATAAAATATTTAAAAACTAGCCTGATGAAACTACTTACTAAATAAATTTCAAATTTTGTGAAAGCATTCAGTTAGTATAGAGATTAGTAAATTTGTGGTATGAATTCAATAAAATTTTTAAAACAATATATAAAACTCTTCCTATTCGCTAGACTTGTTTGCACAAAAATTAAATGATACAGAGATAGACTGATACAGATTTTACATGACGGAACAAAATGGGGATGTATCATGTAAAAACTACTTATTCAATTTATTTTAAATTACGCCCGAAAATCAAGTGTGGCATAGGTAGAAACTTGTAAAATTTCCGTAGAAATCCAAAAAGGCGGAATAAAATAGCGCCCAATAAAAAACATGTGTTACTAAATGACTATATTTATTATCCTAATAAAGCGAAATATGCATAAAGAGGGAAGTTCCGGGTTAGGGAAATGAAGCGACTTTTTTTACTTAAAAAGGTAAAAGTACTATAAACATTTGTGTGGTATTTTCAAAATAAAATTATCATAAACGGTTTTCTCAGCAATTTGAAAAGGAAGATCAAGAAAGCAGATTTTTAGATTTAAAGGAAAAAGAAATAATATAAACGTGGGGTGGCAAATGCTTCGTTTCTGCGACACGTCCCTATTTTTGCTAAGCATTTTGTAATTATTATTGTTGAATGCGGCAAAAACAGGACTTCTCTGAGGAAAGGATTGTGAACATGAGGATACATGTTAGTAGGAATTTATTCTAGTTTTAATATTCGGGCGCTATTCCCAGATGTTTAATAAATAATTTTGAAAAAAAAATCGATATTCCAATATTACGGCAACGCTGTTGAGCATATATAAGTAAATGTATCGACCGTTAATAATTTTGCATTGTTTTAACGAATTCAAGCACACTTAAATTTTATTATACATTGTCAGCAGTTCGGCAAAGTTACATTGAACAGGGGTAAGTGAAAAACACCCTTATTTTTCGCTTTCAAGGGCAAAAATTAGTCCTTATTCCTATAAGGAATTTCAAAATTTTCAAATATTTTACCTAAACTAAACTGCCTAATCTCCAAGATCTTCAAGCTAATCCGCTCACAATCCTTCGCATTGTTGCTGGCTCGAGTAGAAATAAGCATGAATAAGAATTTCTCTTGATGATGTTTATAATTTAATACAATCTGTTAATTCCAATATATCAGAAAAGATAGATGGTGTTAGGAAGGACTTGGACCTGCTGTCATGCAAGGTTGACAATGAGATCGCTGATGTGAAACAACATGTTCACACTATTAATCAAGAAAATAAAGCACTCAAAGATCGTTTGAAAAAAGCTGAAAGACTGTTGATAAGAAACAACCCCATAATTTACGGTGTTCCTGAAGAAGCCGAGGAAACTACTGCAGTTGTCTTAGAAGCCATAATTAATATATGTGTTCATAAACTTAATATTTCTCTTTCGAACTCTGAGGTTTCAAATTGTTTCCGTTTGGGCAAGAAAACAGTAAAACCAAGACCTGTACTGCTTGTGCTCGTGAGCCAGCTTAAGAAGCGAGAAATTTTGGATAACAGAAGTAGCTTAAAAGGTAGTAATATCTTTATTAATGACGACCTTATCCCAGAGGACCGAGTTGAAAGGAGCTTCTTTGTAGAGAAAATTAAACAAGCCAGAAGCAATAATTTTGCTACTAGTCTTAGGGGCAACAAATTGATAGTGATACCAATATTCGGATTTCTACACCAATCAACCAGTGGCTTTCCCCACTGAAGGTACTGGAGATTTGCATTCCCCACTACCCAATAAGTTAACCCACAGTGAGCCTACTACCCCGCTAGTTGATCCACTTCTAGACGAAGAATTTCCTGAACATACAGTTGAGCCAAGTACAGATTAAGCAAGATAAAGTTATTTCGCTCCCACGTGCTACGAATAGGGCTTGTGATAAACCAGATTACGCAACTAGCGTATCAGTGGGTAAAAGAAAACTGGATCACACACCTTCTAAAGTTTTGGGCGCAGTTTCTAAAAAAAATCCAACCAGTTACCTTTCTCTCTTCGTTCTGCAAGCAGAAATAAAATAAATAATTTTATAAACATTTGCTTTACTTATTTTTAGCCTTAATAATTACTGTCTTTTTTTGTATTATCCTTATTTGTCTAATTTATTTTCTATATGTATATATATTTTTTCTATTTCTGTATAATTTCGTTTTACAACTGTATATGCTGTTTTAATTTATGTAAAATAATATGTCGTTAAGCATATGCCACGTTAATGCTCGATCACTTGTAGCGAATTTTGATGGTTTCAGGGACGCTGTTCTTAATAAATACGATATAATAGGAGTATCTGAAACTTGGCTACAAATAGGTATCCCTGATGAGATAGTGCAACTGACCGGCTATAAACTATATCGACACGACAGGGGTAATGGCAGAGGTGGGGGCGCAGCAATCTATTGTAGAACATCTATCATGATCCGTACGCTGACGGTTCTCGATGTAAGTGGCACGGAACAAATTTGGATTTGCCAACAAACACTATGTATTGGTACTTTATATCGTCCTCCGTGTTTTTTGGCCGCTGAGTTTTTTGATGTTCTCGAGAACGTATTGTCTACGTTGGATTCTAAATTCGATTCCCTAATTTGCATGGGTGATCTGAATTTCGATCTGCTGGATTTTAATAATAGTAACTCTAAAAAACTCATAAATATATCTGAAACATTTGATCTATTACAAATAATCGGAGAAGCCACTAGGCACGGTCCTACTAGCTCTAAACTGATAGATGTTGTGGCTATTTCTACAAATTAAAGAGAAAATTAAGCCATTTTTGTATACATTCCGTGACTTTAAGAACATTAATATAAATAACTTTAATATAGATCTGAATGACCTTGATTTTTCACACATATATATCGCCAATGACATCGAAAGTAGATATTTTTAATAGCATTATTCTGAGTCTTTTTGATTTTTATGCTCCAATAAAAACTGTACGTATATCAAAAAATAAAGCACCTTGGCTAAATGGATCAATAAATGTTCTTAAAACTAAAAGGGATAAAGCACTGCTTAAATTTAAGAAAACCAAAAATGTAAGTGACTGGAATTGCGGAACGAGACAAACTACGCTATTAAGAGAGAGAAAAGGTCTTATCTAGAATTCAAAATTAACAATGGTAGTAAAAACAATTTTTGGAAAGAATTGAAAAAGTTAAATGTAAATAATAAAAATAATTCTATTCTTACTGAAGATCTTTACGATCCGCACATAGTAAATAACTATTTTTTAAAATCTCAGAGTAATACTTCTCCGGACCCGAGTTTCCTTAACGTTCTGACCAATAATAAACTGAATGATCAATGTCAGGAATTCGAATTCAATCTAACGAGCGATAATGCTGTATATAAAGTATTTTTCTCTATAAAATCCAAATCTGTGGGACTAGATGCAATTAGTTCCGACATACTTCTCTTGTGCTGTCCCAAAATAATTGACTCACATATTTAATTTCTGCATTGTAAGTAATACATTTCCCTCGGTTTGGAAAAAATCACACATAATACCACTCCCGAAAACTTCAAACCCTACAGAAATGAAAAATCTCAGACCAATTAGCATTATTTGTGTTCTCTCCAAGACGTTGGAGAAAATCATTGAAGGAGGTCAAATTAGAGTCTTTACCGATAGAAATGGCATACTCCCAGAACATCAATCGGGGTTCCGTAAAGATCGCAGCTGTATAACAACTCTAGCCAGAGTCACCGACGATATTCTTATTGAAAATGATAAAAATAACTTAACAATACTCATACTGTTAGACTACTCGAAGGCATTTGCTTTAGATCAACCATTCGCTTTTGTTAAATCCCCTACATTATCTGGGATTCTCGGCGGGCGCTATTTCGTTCTTTTCCAACTACCTACTTAATAGATCTCAAGCCGTTAGAATGCGCAAAGGTATGTCAAACTTTGCACCTGTTTTGAGTGGAGTTCCCCAGGGTTCTGTTTTGGAACCACTTTTGTTTACTCTGTTTACGTCACAGTTTTGTACGGTTCTTCGGCATTGTAAATCCCACTTTTATGCAGACAATATGCAGATTTACATCTCTTTCCAAGTAAAAGATCTCTATACTTCATGGGCTCTGATTAATCAAGACTTAGAATCACTTTATAATATTTCAACAAAATACTGTTTAAAGCTTAACCCCTCCAAATCTCAAGTGATGTTATTTGGTAGGGGAGCTGCTCGCTCCAGTTGTTTAAATGGTGTCAGTGTTATTCTTAACAATGAAAGGCTTCACCTTACTGACTAAGCAAAAATTCTGGGAGTCGTTGTAGATTTTAGGCTCAAATTTTCCAGTCATATTACCAACATTATTAAAATGGCATTTTATAATCTAAGAATCATTTACTCCATACGCCATTTGCTGAATAAAAAATTTCGTATATTACTATGTGATTCGTTGGTATTGTCTCTCCTTAATTATGGAGATGTGGTGTATGGTCCGAATTTGCTTTGTGCTTATTCAGAATGCCTGCATTCGGCTAATTTGTTGCTTGCAAAGGAGGGATCACATTACCGCTCATTTGTATAATATTGGTTGGCTAGTGATGGGTAAAAGAAGAACTCTACATTATCTAGTCTTCCTTCACAAAGTGATAACAACACAGAAACCTCCCAATTTGTATCGAAAGCTTAGATTCAGAACATCAATCCACAACTCCAACATCAGATTCAAAAACATGCTAACTCCGCCTCAGCACAAAACCTCTCAATTTCGTGGATCATTTTCATATAACGTAACTAAGCTGTACAATAGGGTTCCTGATTCCATCAAATCGTTTAGTATCTGTAGATTTAAGCAAAAATTAAGCATATGCTTCGGAGTAATCATATCTGGTCTGAATTCGAACTAAGGTATTGGCGTACAACTTAGGCATTCTTTCTTCACTTTAGCATTCTGTATTAACTATTTTTCTCTTTATTTATATTTAACTATTGCGTCTTTTGTTTTAAATATTACGTGTTTATATATATTTTTAGGTATCGTTGTTTACTTTTAGACGCACTGGTCATATGCTAATGCGTTTTTTTTGTTTTTATTAATATTATTCTGGGTTGAGTGTAAGAGCGCTGCTCACTGGCTTGCCAGATGAGTGCGAACCCTGCCTTTGTCGATATTTTATTTTGAATTGTCATTATTAATTTTATTAACGTTGTATCTTGTCGACAATAAAAGCATTTATCATTATTATTATCATTAAAACGGCTTGGAAATACTTGCCTCTAGCAGATTAAACAAAGGGTGCCTTTCATATAAATAAAGAAATACATAACTAACAGAAACTTCAAAAATGTCTACTAAAAATCATTTTCAGAAGTCTAAAATTTAAAATACATGAACAATAAAACGTGCACCAAAATTTAAAATGGGATTTATAATGTCCTTAAATTTGTAAAAATGTATTTGACTGTATTCGCCATATATAAAAATTGAAAAATATTAAATTCATGTGACCGTAAACGAACAATTTCTAGACAGTGATTAACTATTTAGTTAACGCTTATCATGACGGATGGTTTATTCGTCCATATACAAACCTAAAAATGTAGTTTGGTTCGTCATTTTGATTTGGTTAATTTTTTTTTAATAAATTCATTACAACCTCATTTGGAAAATAATTAGTTATTAATGTAAGTACATAATAGTATCATATAGATAGAACATATTTTATTTCCTTCTGGTCAAATTTTAAATGGTTAGAAAATAGTGAAATACTAAATTAAAAAAAAACGCGTATTTACCTATGCAGGACCAATTTATCTTTGCTTAACAAAAAATTATATATTTTTTTAATTATAGGACATTTTTGGCCATGAAGAACCAACGATACTGATAAGAAATTAAAAGCTATTCATATATAAGATATCAACATTCTCATTTAAGTACATATATGTACTTATAAAAATGCAATAAAAAAAGTCGTGCTCGTAAAAGACGTGATAACATTTTTGCATATACGATAAGTATGACTAATTTGGCCGCTTTATTGCTTATTATGAAGCAAAGTTTTCCATTTTGAAACTTAAGCCTGCAGACATATTTCTTTTATCTTCTGTCGCTATATTTTGTTTTGAATATCACGTGTACTGTTTAGTGCTTGAGTTCATCTATGCGTTAGTCATTGCTATTGGAATTATTATAAAAAAACACTAAGTACATTTGCTTTCTATCACTTCTTTGAGCACGAATCTACATTTACACTTATTTTAATTTGTGTCGTAGTTATCTTAAAATTATGCGTCACAGACGTCAAGGAGGTCTAGGTCTGAGAATCGCACCGGCATTGTTAGACAATCAAAAGGTTGATTACTCGTGTCACCTAGTACTTTATACGATTTGATTTCATTCGAATTCTCGAGCATTCCTTTTAAATTGCTCTTAATGGTTGTAAATTAAAAAATATATCCAACATAATTTGTTCAATAAATGATAATATTTATTTATCTTGCGACTGGATATAGAAGTAAATTAATCTGGGCAGAATGTAGGATTTTAAACTGTTTAACTTTTTAGAGAGATGTGTCCGGGCAACATATTATATGTTTCAGTTGAAAAGCAATTCGAAAATTAATATAGCCATATTTTATTTAATATTAAGTATTTAATAGGACTGTGTCATTATTTTTTATCTGTCATTTTTAATATCATTACTAGTTTCTTAATGGTAAAAAAATAAGAAGAAAGTATTAAAAATATAAAATATTTAATAGCAATATCACTTGTCAAGTGCTTGATCTTAATATAATAACTATTTTAGCATGTTTAACATCTAAACATCTACATCCCCTGCCAGCCCCTGCGGGGGCGGGGGGGGGCACAAGGTTAGGGGACCCAGCGATAATTGCAGATGAGCGCAAGAGGATTATCAGAGTATAGATAACCTTTTTTCAGTCATCATATATTTTCCGGCTATGCTTTGGGGCTACATTTATTGACAATTAAAGAACCTTTTTTTCTCATCAGTTATTTTCCTCTTCTGAGAAGGGGCCCTTTACCGAAAACCACGAGAAGGCCCAAAATTTGTAGCTACGCCACTGTTTATATGACTCATAAGCAAAAAATCGCTTAAAACATAATTTTAAAGTTAGGTTATTGTTATTGCCTTCCCTACCTTTATATAAACCCAAGTAATAAATAGCTCAATTGTAAATATTGATCTCGGAAAATTCGCCTATAAAGGAGACACTCTAGAACTAACATTGTCATAAATATTTGCGGACAAGTATTTTTGATCTTTTTGTGAGAAATTATTTGCAAACGAGCCACATTTAATATAATCTTATAGAGAAGTTTTTGCCCGCCCTAATGTTCTGTTAGTTATCAAAAAATATTCCTCAAGGGGATATGTACCATCAGTACAAAGATAGTTGATAGGCAAAAGGGACATGATAAGCTTGCGCAGATCAGCAACTTCACTTTATATCCAGTTTCTTTGTTAGCAGATCCAGAGAATCAAATGTTTATAGAATATCGGCCACATTAAATAGAAACAAAATAACTGTAAAATTCTTACGAGTAAAATTGTAAACCTCGATTGTAAATATAATATTTTTGTAGAATGTATTTGGTAGAAAATTATTCTCCAATATAATTTTTTCTTTGGGATCATTATCCGAAAGGCTGTAAAAAGATAGTGACAAATAAGTTTTACAACTAGCGGATGATAAAACAGGAAACTCTTACAAGAAGGCATTAACTATTCCACTTCGGCTAGTAGGTTATTCTAATATAAGTTATGGAGTTCACCAATTCTGGATGCACTTATGCCATACTAGTTCTTCGACTTTTTGCATTTAAAAGTGTAAATATGTAGAGGTTCCCCTGCTTAATGATTGAGATCCTACCCGGAGCTGCACCACGTCAAAAGAAAAAGAACTCTTTCTTCCATACTGGTAGAAGTAACAAAATCGTCAGTATTTCAATAAATTATGCTTTTTACTTCCCGCGTTAGAGAGAGGTATTATAATCGTGAAAAAATCACCCAGCGAGATTTTTTCAGATCTTCAATAAGGCGGAACAATGCTTAAAATTTTTTGTTAGAGTGGTGTGTTATTTGGGGTAAAGATCCAGTAAAAAAAAATTTTTAAATTGTTGACGTTTCGCAACTTTATTGTTACACAGGACACATATTTAGATTGTATAATCTGTATGAAACCGATATTATCAGTCTTTAGCTACTCTGTTAGTCAGCAAATATTCCCCAGAGATTAAGTTTCTAAATGGTTTTCGTTAACGATCATCTTATTTTTATGTTAAAGTGGTGTATTATTTGAGGTTAAGAAATATCTGCGGATCAACGGAGTAGATAAGCACTGATAATATGGGTTTCATGAGGATATAAAATCTATATGTCTAGTATAGTATATAGTGTATATATGAGGATGTAACAATAAAGTCGCGAAAAGTCGACAATTTAAAAAGGGCTTTTGTTTTTTATTACTGTATCCCAACCCCAAATAATATAAACCACTCTAACGTAAAAATAAGAGGATCATTAACGGAAACTAGTTAAAAACTTAATATCTGGGAAATATTTGCTGACTAACGGAGTGGGTAAAGACTGATAATATAACGAGGTAAAGAATGAGTTGAGAATGCAACAATAAAGTTGCGAAACTTCGGCAATTTCAAAAAAGACTTTTGTTTTTTTTTTACTGGATCCTAACCACAAGTAATACTCCACTCTAATATAACAACAAAAGGGTCGTTAACGAAAACCATTTAGAAAGTTAAAACATTTTTACTAAAAAATTATCAAATTTACCTTAAATTTTGCACAAATATGGAGTATTGCATAGGAATGAACTGGTAACATTTTGATATGAATCCAAAATAGCAAAAAAAAATTGTGGCGTAATAAAAAATTTAAAAAATCAGCCTGAAAATATTATTTATTAAATTAATTTTAACTTTTGTGCAAGAATTAAGTATGATATTAATATAAGTTGGTAAACTTGTGGTACGAATTTAAGATCCCGAAATAAAATGGCAATATGTGGCAATGTAAAAACTACTTATTGAATTTATTTTAAATTATGCCCAAAAGTCAAGTGTGGCGTAGGTAGAATATTGGTAGAAATCCAATATGATGGCGGCCAATAAAAATATTTCAAAAAACAGTATATGTAACACATAACATATATAAACATACCAACAAAACAAACTTCAGTAATACATGACAAGTTTTTCATACTGGTATATTACAGGTAATGAACTATCTATATTCCCAGGTTCAATAAATACCAGTTCCGCAACACCTTGTGTTCAGTCTTTTATTTTTTTGTTGGTGCCCTCCTAGGTTTGCCACCTGTCCTTATTTTACCTTAATACACGAAAAAATGTCCTTACTTGTATAAAAATCTAATAAAAGGCTGTCGAACTTCGGAAGCTGTCAATATTATTTTATATGGGCATGCAAAACATTAACTATGGCAAAATCAAATGTTAAATATGTATTTAGAAATAAAGTTGCTGATTAAAGTAAACCGACAAAGTTTACGTACTCCCTTCCCTAATATTATTTCTATTAAAATATATAACATCTAGGTACTCAAAAGTCAAATATATGGTTGTTATTACATCTTGCTTTTTACAATTGTTGTAATTGCACATAAAATACAGTGTATTTGACAAAATGGTGAAAATGCGTGTAGTTTTTACATATTTACTACTTAGAATGTAGACTTGCTCTGAGTATGTTTAGATAAAATTGTTTTTTATGAAATTTAACTTTTTAATTTACTTGTATTTCTGAAAATGTGGCAACTCTATGTCTCCCTATGAAAATTTCATGTCAAACTAATAACTTTGTGCCTTTTTTATTCAATATTTATAACTTTAGTGTTACCACCTTTTTCATCAATCCAAATAATTTTTCTATTAATCACGATTATGCTGCTATACCTTAATCAGCGTCTCAGTTTTAGTTCCCTTAAGTTAGGTCTGAGATAATACACTAGTTACATCCCAATTTTCTTCTTTTCTATCCTAAATTACCTATTTTATTTTGAGCTGTAACGTTTTTGCTTCTTTTGATCTCATTTGATAATTTAACTTTTTGTGGCTAGGTCGCTTTCTTAATTTGGTTTGCTCATATTTAAATTATCAGTTTTAATTTTGTCTTTAATACGTTCGCAGGTCCGGTTCTAGAGATTATGCAAAAAGAATCTGCTAATATTATTTCACTAACAGTTACTTTATTAACTAACCTTCATAATGAGCTCCTAGCTCAATCATGCCAACACAAATTATAATGTTAAGAAAATGCCACAGAAAAAAATATACTACAGGGTATCAAACTTTGCCCAAGCCCCATATAGACTACATAGGGAAAACAGGATGACATCAAATTAATTTTTTCTACAACGAAAACGTATAGTATTTCCCAAATTATGAAAAGAAATTATATGAATATAGATCCGAAAACTCGTTAGTTCTGGGATAAAGGGCGAATAACGTTTACTAAATAACATCCTGTTCATATAACATTGTTTTCTTCTTTTGAGAACACTAATTTGGCCCAAATATTTTAATTGGATTTGGGCAAAGTTTAACACCCTTTATGGTAAAACTATTTATAAGATTAGATCGTGCCTATGCTATCTTTTGTTCGTGAAGAACTGGAATACATACAAATTCAGCCAATTTCAAAGAAACCGATTTTCCATAAGGTTTGTGCGGGTCGTTTATATACTGTAGAACCCTGGTTATAGATACCTCGATTATCCAGAACAGGTTGTATTATTTATTATTTTTTAGGATCGTAATTGCAGTCTTCCTCTGGTTCAATAAAGATCGTTTTGCCTGTTATTCAAATCAGTGTTCAGTACGTTAATAAT
Organism: Kuschelorhynchus macadamiae; assembly: GCA_030620095.1. NCBI lineage: Eukaryota > Metazoa > Arthropoda > Insecta > Coleoptera > Curculionidae > Kuschelorhynchus > Kuschelorhynchus macadamiae. Next base: position 2,540,500 of record JAUTXW010001165.1, on the reverse strand, counting down.
AAAAACTCATGGACAGATGCAGTGATATTTAAAAATTGGGTTCTCGGAAACGGACTCTCTAGAGTAAAAGGCTTTTTAAAAGAATACAGAAGCCCCAGAATAGCGAAGGTACCTTCCCAACCAAGTGAAGATCAGACGAAAAGTGGAGATGCACAAAGTTTTTCATCAATTATGGGCTGGAAACCTCCACCCTAACTGAACTTTTAATTATCCAATTGTATTTCGTGCCACATTAATTCGAATAATCGGGATTCTACTCTATATCTGTGCTATAATTCTAATTTCTACTTTTTAGTTCAGGTTATAAAAACGTGGTTTTTAAAATTTTTAATGTATTATTTACTTTATACTTTTTGGTTCTGGAAATAAAAATTCAAAGCTTGCATTCTCCCAAAACTCCCAGATACCTGTTTCTGTGCAGTAGAGTAAAATCATTCCAACAATGGTTTGGGACAGTCCGCCAAATATTCATTTACTATTAAGAGATTTTGTTTTTTCTGTCAGAACGATTTACAAACTCTTCTCAAATTAAGAGTTTGACGTCGGCACAAAGCTTGCTACGGATATCTAACCGCAATTATTTTTCGTGTGTATTGTGTTGTATTTGTAATTTTAGAATTTGGAACAATTTTTCATCCTCAGAAGAGTCGGTACGAGTCTGTAAAGGCCTTGGAATACTAGAGTAACTGATAGATATATGCTAGAAGTTCATGTATAGAGGTGGCTCTGAAATGGTATTAGGCAATGTTTTTTCGCTTTTTGCTCATGAAATTCTAGAGAATGCCGACACAGAATAGTTGATTTTACCGCCGCTATACCTCCTGATTAGAATTGCATTGACGATATATGGGATGTACTTGGGAAATCATTTATTGATAGTTAACCTCCAGTTCCGAATAATGCCGATCATCAATGTGTTCTTCGAGTATTGTGGGACGCTTTAGATAAATATCTAGAAAACAAACGAATAACGCATTGGTAGTTTTTTTAGTATTAAATTTGTTTTTTTTATTAGTAATATTTTAAGAATATAGATGTATATATTTCTCTACACTTTCAGTTTAAAAGTGTTTGACAAAAAATAATTTATAGATTTTCGTATTTATTATTATATACACTCTGTGTAATAAATTAATTAAATTTGATTACAAAAGTATATCTAAATAGAATTCAGTAAAATAAACAAAATATGAAAAGAATTTAGACAGCAGGACAAAGTTTTTTCTTTTTAATTAAGTACGTAAAAAATTGTATTGCGAAAAAATAGGAAAATTGTATTGCCTTCTATTATTTACTAAAATATAAGACAATTGTATTATATATGTGCAGACATTTTCATTCATACCCTTCATTGGCATTTGGATGATCTAAAGACTTTGTAAACGGTTATACAAAGAAACGCAATTTTTATTCCGTATTGCAGATTAAAATACGTTTTATTATAAGAACGATACTGTCTTACGAGACGAGACGAGAGACGGAATCTCTCGTCGCGGCAACGTCACTATGCAGCAAGAAGTTATCGACTACACTTTAAACCTTTTCTGTTACAACAGTTTGCAAGCGATCACAAATATATATTATCGTTGATATATATATATATATATATATATATATATATATATATATATATATATATGAGCAACGTCACTATGCAGCAAGAAGTTATCGACTACACTTTAAACCTTTTCTGTTACAACAGTTTGCAAGCGATCACAAATATATATTATCGTTGAATATATATATATATATATTTATATACATATATACATATACAATGAGGGCATAAAGTCTGGAAACCTTGAGATATGTCAAAAACTATACAAGTTGGGTAAAAAAGTTTCATATAAAAGTTGTATAGTTCCTTACGATTAATGATTTAAAAATGTCTTGAAATATACAGGGTGTTTTAAAATCAAGTTACACGTCAAAATTTCAGAATCTCTAATGGAACACCCTGTATATTATTTCATTTTAAGAATCTACATGGAATTCTGATGATATTTTATTGAGCATACCCTATCCCTAAAGTCAACTGTTTTTGAGATAAAAAAATGAGAAAACTGTTTTACAAAATTTTTATAATAACGATTAACAACGATAGTCTAAAATTCTAAATGATTCGTTTTAACGTAATAAATGCTGGAACTATTGTCCGTTCACTTCCTGACAATATCCTAATCGATTGATGAACTCTTGTTGTAGATTTCGAATGAAAGTAGGTGGGATTTGTCGGATTTCATCTCTTATACGATTTTTCAGCGCATCGATATTAGGAGGTCTGTTCAAATAAACTTTGCTCTTTAAATATCCCCACAGAAAATAAGTTAAGGGGAGTTAAGTCCGGTGACCTGGTCGGCCATTCGTAGGGACCACGACGTCCTATCCACCTGTTACGAAATATTTCACTGAGATACTGCCGAACAGGTAGCGCGTAGTGAGGTGGTGCTCCATCTTGTTGGAACCACATTGCTGCAGTAGGCATATCGAGCTCATTACCTGGATACAATTGAGCTAAGGCAGGAATCAACTCGAGTTGTAAAAAATCAAGATAAATTTCGCCGGTTAAATTTACGTCGAAAAAGTAGGGACCTATAATTCTATCTTGAAATTGCCAAAACATTGATTTTCTCGGGATATGAGAGATGCGTATGAGCCACTTGAGCCCAATGGGGATTCTCTGTAGACCAATATCTACAGTTTTGTCGGTTGACAGTACCATTAAGAAAAAAGGTGGCTTCATCGGAAAATAAAATATTTCTACAAAAGAATGGATCCAGGTTGCACCGCTCTTGCATACTTTCGCAAAACTCAAGACGGCGCGGGCGGTCAAAGTCGTCTTCATTTAATTCATGGATTAATCTTATTTTGTAGGGATGATACTTTGCCGTGTGCAGAATATTTTTTACCTATAATTGACTAAGGTTTAAATCTAATGCTACTTGACTTGTAGGTAAATGTGGATTTTCGTTATAACTGAGTAAAACATTCAATTTCATATCATCATCTAGTTTTGGTCTACCTGTCCTGGGAAGATCTTTTACACAACCATGATCACGAGATTTTTTGATAATTTTGCTAACTGTAGATTTTGAAAGCATTTTTATCACGAAAAAAGTAACTCTTCAACAATATGTTAAAAATCGACACAGTTTATTGTCAGTACATGACAGTTTCTATGGGAGTTCTAAAATAATCCACCAGGTTTCACTATGCATATGGAAATGTGTTAATTTTGTTTAAAGCCAAATTTCCATTTTCTCATTTTTGTATCCCAAAAACAGTTGACTTTAGGAATAGGGTATGCTTAATAAAATATGATCAGAATTTCATGTAGATTCTTAAAATGAAATAATATACAGGGGTTCCATTAGAGATTCCGAAGTTTTGGCGTGTGACTTGATTTTAAAACACCCTGTATATTTCAAGACATTTTTGAATCATTAATCGTAAGGAACTATACAACTTTTATATGAAACTTTTTTACACAACTTGTATAGTTTTTGACATATCTCAAGGTTTCCAGACTTTATGCCCTATATATATATATATATATATATATATATATATATATATATATATATGTGTATATATGTATATGTATATGTATATATATATATATATATATATATATATATATATATATAAATTAAAAAAATGTGTTTTAAACTTAATATTATTAATATGACAATTTTATAATTTTTAGAAATTTTAATGTTTCAAGTATGTTTGCATCTTTGTACATATTTTCGTTTATTTTTTTAATAAAAAAAATACTTTTTAGAAATTCTGCAAGTCTAAATAATATACACGAAATTGCAAACTGCCATACACTTGTTGATTATCAGTTGCAGCGAGCCTAAAAGCTTACTAAAAAATAACTTATAAACGTTCAAACATTGTTTCCTAAATCTCAACCGATCAATACAATACCCTTTCGAATATTTAAAACAAAAATAAGCATTTTTCTATAACTTTATATAGTTGCCAGCTTACGCATTTTCCCACGCTTCTGTTTTTAAGACAACACAGACATCTGTTGAACAGTCGAGCAGTGTACAAGTGGTTGTCTCTGGTCGATTTCTTATTCTTGTCTTGTAACAGAGACGCCAGAGGCATTATTTGTATGGCGTTGGCTTAGTCCGATAGAATTTTACATACTTCCAAGAGATAAAAACAATTTATTTTAAAACAGTAGTTTGATTTATAGAATAATAAAAAACTAATGTTTTTATAATATTCTTCTTTATTGTCAACACATATTGACTGGGCTCAGTTTTTGGTTCGTTTGGATTTCGGATACATGCTACACTTTATATACAAAGCTTACTAAAATATTTACAAATAATGGACCAATATGGTTTATTATTATTTTTATATTTCGTGTCAAAGCCAATTATTTTTCATTTTAATTTTTAAGTATATCTGTTTATATAGTTTTAATCTTGTTTTCTTTGCTGAAATTATTACATTTTTCAATAATATTTAGATACAGATATTTTTTAATTCTGAAATATTTAACACTTTACTATTATGACATTATAAAAAATTGTAAAACATTTATTTTTTTGTTTATTTCAAATTATATAATCAGAGAAACATTGTTTTAAATTTTAAATATTCGAAAATAGTCATTAATAATTTTATTGATAACTATTTTGGAAATGCATTAAGAGCACATAAAGACTTATTTAAACCCTGTATTCCGGGAATATCAGATAAAATAAAGTCCATTTCACATAACTACATATTTGCAACCCTTAATATGGTCAGAGAATTACTCGATACACCAACACATTGCGACTACTTTTAATTTACAATAATGGGCTCTTCGAGAGAAGTCCCTAATCAGACACTAAAAGAATTTTTTTGTACTATGAAATGGAAACAATTAAAACCATATGCCTTAAACAATCTCCAGTTTGGATATATATCCATATATATCCATCCATATAACTTATAAATGTCTTTAGTCTCAAAGTATGAAGTACGAAGATATATTCTGCTAAACGCTATTAATCAGGCAATACAATTTTATAGCAGTATTTAGCTGCATCTTTCCCACTTTGTTCAGTAACATAAAATAATGCAACAATTTCTTAAATCGTTTTACATTTTCGTACATATTGAACACCCCCAAAAATTCGACAAAGTAGAAACGTTTATAATAAAGTGCATTGTAAAAAATATGAACCTATTTGTTTAAAATTCACTTGCTGGACTTACATTGTCTTTAATTTAAATATTCAGATCGTTTTTATCAGTGATGTATCTGCAATCGTTTTTAACTATATAAATAATTTGTTCTTTATGAGCATATCGAGCCATAATCTCCTGTTTATCAAATTTTAAGGGACAAAAAGTTAAGTTTATCGTGATCAGATTTGATTGCTTTTTATTTTCCCCAACTTAGCAGTGAGGGGAATTTGTTACATATAATAGCTTAATGCATGAACTTATTTATATATATATATATATATATATATATATATATATATATATATATATATATATATATATATATATATATATATATATATATATATATATATTTTTCGTAAAACTAAAGATGCCATTAACAAAATTATCTTATTACTATTAGTTTTTTAGATACAGGGCTAAATTGAAAATGTTGCATTTTCAGGCACCCCTCGTATCACAACTATCAGACAGTTTATCGAAAATGTAAAAACTGTTTCTTATATAACTTTTCCCGTAGAACTCAACTCGGCCTTTGGAATTAGTATACAGGCTCAGGTCAAAAAGTTATCGAACCCTACTTCACTTTTTAAATGGAACACCCTGTATATTTATAGACTATAATATTTTTCTTTTTTTTTACCTTCTTCAAAATATATAATAGTATGCACTTTTTCTCAGAAGCAGGCAAATTAATAGTAATTTTCTAAAATTAAATGCATAGTTTAATAATAGGCCATGAATAATAATAATAAACAATTGAAAAGTACATATTGCTGACGAAGAATTGGATACCTTGCATGTAGGTATCTTCTTATATAAAATTACCTATAGAGTTTTTTAACAACAGTAGGTTTGTAACAACAGTTTTGTAACATAAAGTAACAATATAACAAACACAAAAAATGACATTATTAAAATGCAAAAATGGCACATTTTTGTAATTCTTTGAATAGCGTTAAAAAGAACCATTGGTCTCATTTGCAGATTTCGAAAGGCTATATGAATTTCCTCTCGAAGTTCTGCTGTGCCGCCATATCGTGTTTTATATCGTGGAGGCCATCTAACAGGTCCGTTGGTACCTATCCATCTTTGAGGAAAGTTATTATCAAGAAATTCCCTTAAGAGCCTAGAGTTTTGACTTGGGGCACAATCTTGCTGTAGGTAAACAACATTATATTGGGCTAATGGAATATTTTCGAGTTCTGGAATAACTTCCTTAAAGATTTCTAGGTATCTACGTGGTGTAAGACCTCCTTCAAAACATGACACCCCAACTCCAAAGCGTCCTTGTTGTGCTCTTTCAAACATTAAATGCTGATTTTCAATATGCCAGTTGTTGGTATTGTGACGATTAAAAATTCCAGCACTTGAAAAAAAGCATTCGTCTGACTGGATAACAAGTCTGCCAAATAAATCGTTAACATCAATTTGTTGCAAATACCACTGGCAAAACAGTGCCCGGCGCTCGGCATCGCAAGGATGTAAATGTTGCACTATATTAAATTTGTATGGATGGTACTCAGATTTCTTCAAGATCCTCTGACCGTCAGGTTTTGGTACACCAATTTCCTTTCCAATTTTTTTACAAGCAGATTTTCCTGTTCTCTTTGTTGTTTGTTTTAGGACCCGGATGAACAAATGATCATGATGATGCTCAACTAAATTTGCTTTTAAACGAGCAAATATCTCAAAAAAAGGTTGCCTTCTTTCTAACAAGCAAAAACTTATAACGATAATCCAGATTTTCATAACCATAATAGCTAATATAGCCTTAATAATAATTCCGAGGCTTCTTCAGAAATTTCATTATTCTGTATAAAACATACCGGCATATCATATTTTTCATAATTTTCATACGCTGCCATTATTCGAAGAAAGTGATAAATATCAATTAAATAAAAATAACAAAAGAACGTTTATAAACTGCTTTATTAACCAAAAGTCGACCCAAAAACCGATGAGACAGACAAATATATGACATTTATTTTTGTTTGTGGTCATAAACAATAGCCATAGTCTACTATTAAATTATGCATTTAATTTCAGAAAATTGTCATTCATTTGCGTGTTTTTGAGAAAAAGTGCATACTATTATATATTTTTGAAAAGGTAAAAAAAGCAAATTTTATAGTCTATAAATAGACAGGGTGTTCCATTTAATAAAATAAAATAGGGTCAGATAACTTTTTGACTTGACCCTATTTACTAATTCCGGAAACGGAATTGAGCTCTAAGGGAAAAGTTATATAAGAAACAGTTTTGACATTTTCTACATGTAAGCTGATAGTTCAGATACGAGGGGTGCCTGAAAATGCAACATTTTCCATTTAGTCTTGTATGTTAAAAACCAAAAGGGTTATGAAAATTTTGTTAGAATCTTTAGTTTTATGAAAAAGTAGCACACTCAACTTTCTATCTATAAAAATATCGGAGATACCCCGCAAAAGTACCCAAAATAGGACAACCTGTACAGGTACCGTTGGCAGTTTAAAATTTATTATGCTGATGCAAAAACGGAATTATCACAATTTTATCTGCACTAAATTGTATAAAAAATGTTTGTGTTAAAAGTTTTTTTGCAATACTTTAATGAGTGTTAATAAAACTTAGTGCATCATTAAAAATTGTTTCTAGAATACTATACGTTTTTGAAATAAATACGGGTTAAAATATCGATACGAGTAGCCTGATATTCCCATTTTTAATCTGGAATATTTTGAGAAAATAAGTCGCACACAATAAAGAATTGACTTATCCACATATTTAATTAAATAAAGATATCTACGGCTATGGTAAACTTTTTAAAAACTTCAAAACCATTACGAGAACATAAAGTTTTACTCTAATTGTGGAAGATAACTAACGTATATTATCCTCGTTGTATTGAAAAACAGCACAAATCTTTACAGAGCACAGATGTTGAGAAAACTTTATGCACGCCGCTGCAAACCATAAGACTCATGTTGAAAAAAAAAACAGATACTTTCATAGGGTATATATTTTAGTTGAAACTATTGCCTCAAGCTAAATATAAATAATTCGCTAACATTGAACAATTCTCTAAAAGGGATTTTTGAAAAAAATACAGAAAAGTTAGATATATATATTAAAAGAAAAATGTGAAAGATTTTTCTAAAAAACTGTTGTCAGTTGTCATGAATACTGGAAGAATTATATTTTTCTTATACAGCCTATTTAAAAAATTCACTTATAAAATTGGAAAAATATATATCAGATTGGAAAAATATATAAGTTTATTTTATTTACATAGACGCTTGCCGCTAAACGGTTCATTTTATATTCAAGACTTTTCATTCCTTACCAATATTCCATATGGTAACACTGCCTTACCTGAAACAAAAAAAAGTAATAAATAATTAATATATTGATCCTTATCACTAAAATTAAACATAATATTTACAATACATTCTCTGTAGGAGCATAATTGGGAATCTGAAAAAGAGATATAGGTATTTAGAGAATAACAAAAACATAATCACGCCCCATTTCTATACCCATTAAAATTATTGAAGCAAACTGAGTTCAGAATGCTGAAATTAAACATTTTCTTCTTATCATGTTTTCAAATAGTCACTCTGTATATACGTTCATCCTTAAATTGTACAAGGCACTTCTTATAATCTCGTAATCTATATCATTTAATAAAGCGAAAGAAGATTATTGGTGTCCTAAATTGGATATGACTGACCAAGGGCCTAATCAATAATGATTCCAAATTGTAGGGTCAATTAAAGCATAGACATGGACCCGTATTATTTTGGTATGTGTAATTTTGTTCGTTACTTGGAAAAACTGTTGATGACCAACACCATTTTAGTTAACTGTTTTTATTACAGAAATATTGATTAAAACACTCCAAGATAGGAAAAAATTAGAGTAGTAAATGGCATTCAATTGAGTATTAATCTGGTGGCAATAAAAATGAGTTCAAATTTTGAGTAGAAAAAAAACTAATTGATAATTTTTTTTAAAGAAAGCATATAAGAAACTTCAGAGTAAACCTAAGTGTAAATAAATAGCAGAGCATGTGTGCTCTATTTCCGTACAGGTTTAGTTGAAATACAGAATGCAATAATAATTGGTCGATACCAGATCACGATATGAAGAAATTAGAATAAGGGTAATATTCCATTTTTGCTTGGGATATGAAAACGACTCTGCAAAAATTAATAAAAATTATAATTTGCCAATCTTAAAAAATAATAACAGAAAATTATAAGTAGGTTAAGTTTTATTTCCAAAATATTCATCCTTACAGTACTGGGTCTTTAGATGCCTGTCGGACAATTCTAAATATTTTTTCTTTACTTACTAAGCTCCCTTCTCAAAAACAGGATACAGATAAGTTAAAATCGTTAAAAACGAGATTCTAATTAATAAAACGACGATTTATGCAAGCTAAAATAAGTAAAATAATGATCACAAATTCCTAAACCAAAATGTGCAACGGTTATGTTCTTGAATCATACTTCGATATTGATGGAGAATGATAAGCTTTAATATTCAAGCGAAAAATATTATGCAGAGGTTTGATTATACTTTTTTCTACGAACGATAAGGAAGTGCATTTGTTTCACGAATGAATAGTTTTATTAGAGCGACAAAAAGTGTACTTTTAAACTACTGATTTTAACGGTAAAAAAAGTGCTTTTTGGATAAATAAAAATTATACTATTGTCGATTAATATACAAACGGGTTTAACAAATACTGCATCAAATAAATGTGCAATTTTTTTCCACTATGATTTTATGATTTTAGCCTCCAACGCGTGAGTTAAAACTTTTTCTTCGTTAAAAAAGTATTATTTTATAATTTTCTTGTGTAATAGTTTTTATATACTTGATTTTCAAAGTGACACTCCAAAAATGTCGCAAGGCACTATTTGGGGAATAGTGCCGCCTCATGCCTATTTAATGGACGTCGATTTGGCAAAGTATTATTAAAATAAATTCCTAATCAAACATTTTAGTGGATTTTTCAAAATGAATATTTCCATAATGAGAAAAGATACTAAGATATAGTTTAGGCAACAAATCTGTCACAAATCTTATTTTGTACAGACCGCTTTATGCACACATTTTGCTTACAAAGAAATGTATTCGACCGAGCATGCAAAATTTTAAGAAATTTGGTTGCACCTAAAATTTGCTAAAATAATTTTAAATTTTTGGTTGCTATGTATAAAACAATCTTTATTAAAATTGCATAAAATAATTTGTGTGATTTTAAATAATTTGAGTTTTTTTTCAAAAAAAATTGGCTCTGTAAAAAATTCATTTTTTTACTTGTTAATATGTATCTTTTTATCTTCTTTCCTATGATCAATTTTTTTTACTAAATTGTGACCTAATATCTATTTTTCTATGATCTGTCAAATAGTCGTTACGCGACGTTTTTAGCTCTTAAAAAGACACCTCAATTTACTTAACTACTCAACCTAGAGAAAAAAATTGAAAACCATAATGGAACGATATTCCAAACTACTAAAAACTTTACTACTAAAATGCGCAGGACCAATTTTCGTTCCTTCTTCTATTAGTTAACTATCAGTTAGCACTACATAACGTTTACTTACAATCCATAATTAAAAATCATAGATTTGATATTAGAATTCTACATTTACCTTCTACAATTATATAGGTAAAGGAAGGGGTGGTCATTAGAGCTACACCATTTATTGTTCTCAAAAGAAAAATAATGGACCTTCTTCTAGGATCTTTCTTGAAGTTAACTAAAAAAATAGTTTAATTTTTGGTATCTCAGAGTTTAATAGTCTTAAGAATATGATTCTCAAACCTAGTCAATGATCATCACACATTCACATAAAAAAATGATTCTAATTTATTTTAAAACTTTGTTGCTTATACCTTTTTGCCAATTGGCGACAGAAACAAAACCTTGTTTAGAATATATTATTCTTTAATATGGAGTAAAGTATATTGATACATGTAAATTTAAAATATAATTTTTGCAATAATTATCTCTAGAACGTTTCACTCTAGTACTAATGAAGGATATCCTTTACCAATAATTGGCAATTATATGAAATTAGCTACCTGTGCGACAATAATTATGAATAAAGTGAAATTTATTAAATTAACGCAGGATATAATTATGTATTATCAGGTTTTATTGTTTATGAGAAAAGAAAGCGTTAATCAATCGAGTGTGTACGTAAGTTCAGGTTTATGTTCAGATTGTAGGTACTTTTGAAAGAAGATTAAATTAAACAATTTTGATAATTATCGGAAAAAAAAGCGAGTAAAAACTAGTCTGCTCTGTTTCTTTTTGTGCCTCCTCTTTCTTTCTTTCATTAACATTTTAATGCATTTCTCTTCATTTCTTTTTCACTAATAGGAAGATAAAATAGGCAACACTTGACATTTATTCATTCTAAAACCGAATCTGTATTTTTCGGAATATTATCAGAACCAGTAGCTTCTATCAATTGTCAGTAGAAACATGTTGTGTAGCAGGATATTGGGTTTTAATGTACACTATTTCTGGTTATATTTTAAACTTTAAAAGACTATTTTATTTAGCAAGCTTTGAAAACAGCTTTTTTCACAAGAATGTCACAGTTTGGTGTCTAGTCGCATGAGTAGGAAGAGTGATGTTGAAACGTGTTATATACTGTATTTTTCCAACGACTATATTTGGGGCTCTCACTAAAATTCACCGTGTACCTTACATATTAACAGACGCTAACTGAGTAACCATATATTGTTATATAAAATAAAATATGAAGCAAGCTCTATTTTACACATGGTAGTTGACAATGAACCAATTTGAGCCATAGGAAATGATTTTCCACCGTATGCGAAAAAAAAATTATTTTCAAATGTGCTGGTTGTGTGTGTTTTTGATAATTTTTTCGTTTAATAAAAAAACATTTGCGTTGTATTAATGCATTAATTGTTCGTTATGTAAAGGCGGCCTGGAAAACAAACATCTGATTTTAATATTGTCATTGTGACATTTACAATACAGGTGAATATGAAATCATATTATTACTACTAATTAAAAGAGCAATTTAAAATTTCCATAAAAAATAAATGGTCCAATAATTTTGTTACCCTACAGGTAAAGCATAGTCAGAGCATCTGCAGGTCGCACTCTTGTAATATTTGAAAAGCTCGTGCCATACAAAGGTAATTAAAACAATCCTCCTGTAATTACAAATACACACATGGTAACAACAGGCTGCATTTTTTAATGCATCGTGCAACGTCTACATTCATTACATTACCTAGAAATTGAAAATTCATTCAACTTTAAATGCCAGTGCTTTGACCACAGATTCCGACATTGGTTGTGGTTAACCGCCAATATAAGGAATTTAATGAATTATTTCTTTTAATGCAGTCTAAAGTAAACATATATTCGAGTTACGCAATCCAGCAGATGAATATAAATTGATTTTGATTTCAATTATAGCAAGAGTTCATCGAACCTTTATTTATATTTTATGATAAATTTCTTATAATACATATTACGGTATACAAATTGATATATTTGTGGCCAATAAACCCCTGATCAATTTTTAGGAGTAAACAAACTTCTAATGTACGCTTTTACGTAATGTAATGTAATCGTAATCGTAATGTAATAAGATCTTGGAAAATATCACCCTCCGAGATTTTTTCAAATCTTCACTTTCCATGGTCCCTAGATGCCTAAAAACATGTGTTCTCGATTCCCTCAGTCTGTCTGTCTGTTCGCGGCATAGGTTAATGGTAACATTTGATAAAATTCCAACATGGCGACACAAAATGGGGGCCTAGTGAAATGTTTAAATTATTATTACTAAAAAACTATTTATCTCCAATTTTGAAGAAAAATGAAGTATTTAAGTAATAACCAACTGCCAATTTTGGTAGGAATTCAAGATGGCAAAACAAAATAGCGGCTTAATAAAATATTTAAAAACTCATTTTGAAAAAACTACTTAACAGATTGATTTCAAATTTTGTGCAAGAATTAGTATAGTAGTAGTATAGATATGAAATGATAACCTTTTGGTGCGAATTCTAAATGGCGTTCAAATAAAATCTTGTAATTGTGAAAAAATTAATTGATGATTTGATAATATTTTAGTAAAAGTCCATTATATCGGAATAAAATGAAGTCTTAGTAAAGTATAAAAAAATTATTACTAAAAAGCTAATTATCTAATTTACTTCAAATTGTGAACAAAATTACATAGGAATGAACTCGATTTTCTTTTCTGCTACTGTTTTTTTTTTAATAACATATTATTTCTATCAATGGAAACATACAGTAAAATCAAAGTCAAAGATTTCCAAGTATTTTTTGTTGTTGTAATCTTTCAGAGGAAGAATCTAGCATATCGCTTTTTACTATTTTAGTAGCTTAAAAATTATATGTATTTTTCCAAGTAAAACTGTATTGCAAAACACTTCACTAGGTTTTTCTGTTTTATAATGTTAAATCAAAAGATTATTTTCAAATAAGTATTGCAAAAACGACACAAATGAGTCATCAAAAGTTTATGTACGTGGGATAGAAGCAAATAAACACGTCAACATATATCGAGGACATTCTGGAAGATTATCGTGAGTTCCTTAAAAGGAGAAGGACGTTCATAATTTAGAGTTAGTCTTATAATAAACGTGTTAGTGTATAGTAGTGTGTTATATTGTAACGAGTATTGTAATAAGTATTAAATAAAATTAAAAATTTGTTTATTATAAAGAGAAGTCGAAGTGAGGTAATGACTTAAAATTAATTTTGAAGCCATTTGTATTGGAACCAGAAGGAGACTGTTAAAAACGATTCCTGATGATTGATTTTACAACTACATTTTGTACCCCAAGAAAACATTTAGAGACATTTAAAAAATTTATTGCAATTTTTCTTCTAAACCAATTAACATCTATGTGATTTTATTATTAGAATGAGTTTCGGATCACTCATAGACTCAAGAAAACCTCAGAAGAGACGACATTTTTCGAAAATTCTAATTTCGCAATCAAAGATTTGTAAGATTTCACTTCACTATCGTGTTTAAGACCTCAATAGCACCTCAGAAAATATATTTCAACACTCAACACAAGTCCAATTTTCTAAAACTAAGCAAGATTTATAAAACTTTACGTCGTGGGTAGGATTTAAACAGAAGAGGTCAACCGATCAATAAACTGAGAGAAAACAAGAAAAAAGGGGCTGAAGAGGGCAATAGGGAATATTAAAATATCTTCACGACCTAGAGGCTAAAAGTCTATAAAAAAGACAAAAACAGGAAGAAGAACAGGATCGGTTTGAGAAAATTCTAAATGATCAAGAGACACAACGAAAAATAGAAAGACAAGGCCAGAGGGCAGGAAGAACAAAAAACGCTTGAGAAGATTCTGATTGAACAAGAACATAGAAGAGAAATACAACAAATGCAGGACTAAATTCAGAATGACATTGAAAAAGAATAATGCTGCTTGCAAAAAGTCATACATAATGTCCAGGAAAAAATAAACAAAGTGAAAGAAGAAAAAGTTGATAAAATTAGACAAGATCTTGAAATTGAAGTAAAACAATGTCTTGTGCAAGTAAAACAAGATCAAATAGAAATTAAAATAAAACTTTGATACTATGAATTATTTAACATCAAAATCAAAGCCTACTTTTGTTACAAATAAATCATGGCCTGCTTAGAAAAATTGAGACCTAACTTTACTAAGTGTGATATTTCGATGATGCACAAATCTTTTAAGTACTTGTGAGACATTACTAGAAAAATTACGCTCTTTCCAGAAATCGAAAAATTTAATACATCGGTCATAAGAAAAATGAAAGTTGAGGCGGGTTGCGGGATAACAAAAGACGATGGAGACATGTCGTATACGCCATCTTATTGGTCGTCTTAAAAAAAGTGTCCTAATAATGTCACATTTTGACAGCTGTCAAATTTACTGGCGAAAACGAAATCCGCCATTTTCGGTTTTTCGCCGATATTTCCAAAACCAATTGACCGATCGTAAATCTGAAACCGGATATCGAATGCGCTAAGTTTCCTCTAATACTTTTCCGATTTAACCTTTGCTGTAGGTATAATAGGAGCCGAGATCCCTATATAGAGAAAGGAATCTGGTACACCCTGTATATAAAAAAAAATAATTCGGAATTCATGCCATGCATTTGTAGGCTAGATATATTCATTTAAAAATTATCTCTTCTATAATCAGGGAGATAACTAGAAAATGGCGAAATTGTGCCGAGATGGATAATTATTGAATGTTATTCTGGAATTAAATAAGGGAATAAAGTAATCAAAATTGGAAGCCAATTAAAATGTTCACAATTTTGCACCACATTATCTAAAACTCTGTATAATAAGTGGTGACAGTTTTAAAACAAAATAACTTAGGCTTGGGCTTAAGTAATACAATAAATTATTTAATGGAACAAAACGCATTCGATTGGCTTTATTTTTATTCTTAACAATTGAATAGTAGTAATATACCGCACTGTAAAATCAGTCTACTGAAAAAATTCCGTGAAAAAGAAATTCATCTTCTCCTAGGTTTTTTTTGTACTTTTGTAAAAAAAGGAAAACCACATGACAGAGAATTTCCAAATGTACTTTATAATTGTACTTGTCTTCGATGGATGTAAATAAAAACTAGTGAAAGGATACTTCTAGTGGTCACTGATAATAGAACGGCTAAAACTGTAAATCAGTTTGAAATTGAATCGTCTGTAGATTTTGTACAAACCGGTTTAATTGAATGTTTTATTTTCCTAAGTGTAGAATTCTTTATTATAGTCAAACTGACACTAAAACATTATTTTTTATTTAGATCCGTGATTTAAAAAAAAATAACAATTTTGACATAATCTGGTTTTTTTTATATTTTAAATATTTATTTTTTTAATAAAACTTAGGGAAAAAAGGCGATTGTACTCAAAATGAAAGCCAAATAGTAAAAAAAGCTTAATACTAAACAAAAAAAATGTTTTTAATTACTACAATTCTGTTTTTAAATGAAATGAATTTTATTTCAGAGTTTTTACTATGCTATAACAACACATTATATTAAAAAATAATTATTAAAAAATGAAATAAGATTTATTCCTATAACCTAATTATGTAGTTTTCATTTCAAGTATAATCTCTTTTTCCTCTACATTTAATTATAAAATGAATATCTGTAGCGAAGCAAAGTTGTGTTTTTCTTATAGGACACTCTGTATATTTTTGCATATTTAGATTCTGTTCGTGATTCTACACATTTTTTGTATAACATGTCCTATGTCTAAATCTGATAGTTTTTCTAATATCCGCCATTTTGTAAAAAATTATGAATTGCAGTGCCTTTTTTCAAACGACGTGGGCCGTTGGCTTTTTGATATAGGATTATGATTTTTGGCAGGAACATTAACAAAAGTATGGGTTGACTTTCAACGTGAACAAAATTTGTCGGCGTTGTACAGGGAACCCTAGATAAGTAGGAGAAATTAAAAAAATTAAAAACATCATATCTTCATTTTTTAAATGGAATGTATAGTATTTTAATATTTTAGACTATTCGTGACCCAAAACCCTATCTTTCCTGATAAATATGTCCTATACCTATTTGTCATAGTTTCCGAGATTTTGACATTTTTGTATTTATTATTTGGTTTTCAATGGCAATCGCCTTAGAATTTGCTTTATTATCGAATTTATAGAATTTTCCTAGGAATTCAAAAATGTAATAATATACAGGGTGTTCCATTTAAAATAACAAAATTGATATCCGAAGGGCACTTTTGTATTTCAACTTTTTCTCTGTTATTAAAAATAAAGGAATTAAGGGGGGTGGCAAATCTCGGTGAATCACCCTGTACGTTAATACACAGTAAAAAATGCAAAATTAAATATTCAGTCTACTATTTTTCTTTATGTAAAAAGGCAAATAAATATTTTAATTAAAGAGACACAACAGAAAAAGAAGTCCTACAATCACTTGATTAAATGTTCAATATGACCACCATTTCTTTCAACACACACTTGTAGCCGATTCACAAAGGAATTGTTAACTCTATTCAGCATCGCGGCATTGATATTTGTACATGCATTTCTAATTCTCATTTTCATATTCTCTATGGTAGTGGGTGGCGTTTGGTAAACTTGCTCTTTAACAAAACTCCACAAGAAAAAATCTAGTTTTGTGAGGTCCGGAGACCTTGCCGGCCATGATACTGGACCTCCCCTACCAATCCATTTATTTTCATAATTCGCGTCTAAAAATTGCCTCACCTGCCTGCTAAAATGTGCCGGAGCGCCATCTAGTTGGAACCACATCCGCCTTACTAGATTCAAAGGTAATTCGTCAATCCACTCCTGCAAACTGTTTTGCAGTAAATTTAGGAAAGTGTCTCCATTAACTCTATTTTCGAAAAAATAAGGTCCAATGATACTGTTACCGATTATACCAGCCCATACATTAAGAGACCATCTATGCTGGTGACCAAGGGGATAATGAATTTGGGGTTTTCAGAACTATACTAGTGGAAATTATGTCGGTTGACGTATCCATTTTTATGAAATGTCGCTTCGTCAATAAATAAAATGTTATTGAAAAAATCATGTTCTCTATTTTTTGCTAATGCCCAAGTACAAAATTCAAGTCTTCGATTGAAATCGTCTTGATCCAGCTCTTGTACCAGTTGAATATAGTATGGGTGAAATTTATGTTTTCTAATTATTCTATTTGCCGTAGATTTAGCAACACCTCTCTCCTTTTCTAACTGCCTACATGAATATGAGGATTTTCAATTAAAGTTTGCATAACAAGATATTCAGTTTCTTCATTTGCGGCTCTTTTCTACCTTTCCAATTTTTGTTCGTAATCGACACATCTAGTTCTTTCAAATGGTTCTTTGAGTCTGACAAATGATACCTCAAGAGGATGACATTCGGCATTGCTAAACCATTGCGCATAAAATCTACTTGCAAAACAATTTTGATCACTTGCGCCCAAAACATAAATCATGTTAATCAATTCTTCTCTAGAAAAATTTATTTCGAATCAATTTGAACACCGTTACTACACAAATACAAGAGTTTGACATTTTGCCATGACAACATTTTCCCCGTTTTCATTTGTTTTTACTTTAGGATTGTCTAAGACATCTTCGTACATTAAGTTCTAACTAAATGTAGACACTACCTACGCTTTTATAACAGCCAAAATAGTAAATATTTAAGAATAGTTGGTAAAATATCTGTTCTAAGTCTTTAGGTCGCGATTCTTAGCACAATATTATGAGCTGAATTTTTAATTTTGAGTCACTTGTAGTGTATTATAATTAGAAAATTCGATAATAAAGCAAATTCTAGGGCGATTGCCATTGAAAACCAAATAGTAAATACAAAAATGTCAAAATCTCGGAAACTATGACAAATAGGTATAGCACATATTTATAACGAAAGATAGGGTTTTGGGTCACCAATAGTCTAAATGATTAAAATACTATACATTCCATTTAAAAAAATGAAGATATGATGTTTTTAATTTTTTTAATTTCTCCTACTTATCTAGGACCCCCTGTATAACGCCGACAAATTTTGTTCACGTTGAAAGTCAACCCATACTTTTGTTAATGTTCCTGCCAAAAATCATAAGCTTATATCAAAAAGCCAACGGCCCACGTCGTTTGAAAAAAGGCACTGTAATTCATAATTTTTTACAAAATGGCGGATATTAGAAAAACTATCAGATTTAGACAAAGGACATTTCATACAAAAAATGTGTAGAATCACGAGCAGAATCTAAATTTGCAAAAATATACAGGGTGTCCCATAAGAAAAAACACAACTTTGCTTCGCTACAAATTTTTGAGAAACCCTGTTTAAATGAAAATAATTTTATGTTACGTAGCACGTATTGTTCTACAACTTTTGTATTTGAACTTTTTTTATATCGCTATCCATTATCAAGATATTAACCGAGAACGCACTATTAGGACACCCTATATATATATATATATATATATATATATATATATATACATATATATACATATATATATATACATATATATATATATATATATATATATATATATATATATATATACATATACATATATACATATATACATATATAAATATATATATATATATATATATATATATATATATATATATATATATATATATATACACACATATATATATATATATATATATATATATATATATATATATACATATATACACACACATATATATATATATAAATATATATATATATATATACACACACACACATATATATATATATATATATATATATACAGGGTGGTCCTTTTAAATGGTTACAAAGCGATATTGAGAAAACGGCTGATTGAAAATAAATGAAATTTCTAGGGATACAATGGGTCATTGGGGGACATTTTTTGACGGAGTAAGTAATGTTTTAACCCTTTCCGCTGTTTAGGGGTGGGGGGTAACTTTTAAATGTTAAATGGAAAGGTTCAGTTTTTTTTCCAGATTCGTAATCTCCAGAAAAAACTACGTTATAATCAATAAATAATTTAATGTCAATGTCAATGTCAATACGCTAAATTCAACAAAATTAAAAAGAAAATCAACAGAAGAAAAAAACTGATATTATGTACATGATTTGATTTAGTCAGATGTTCAAAATGACGGCCATTTTGTTCCAAACATTTATCAACTCTCTTTCGAAAAGAATTCCGCACTCTGAATAACATATCTGGGGTGATTTCACGAACTGCCCGCGTAATCCTTCCTCTCATGTCTTCGGCTGTAGTTGGAGCAGTCACCATGACTTTCTTTGACAAAACCCCACAAGAAAAA
The DNA here is from genome assembly GCA_030620095.1 of Kuschelorhynchus macadamiae. Lineage (NCBI taxonomy): Eukaryota > Metazoa > Arthropoda > Insecta > Coleoptera > Curculionidae > Kuschelorhynchus > Kuschelorhynchus macadamiae. Next base: position 2,520,452 of record JAUTXW010001165.1, on the reverse strand, counting down.
ATCAAGGGGTTTAAGTCTGGCGATCTTGCAGGCCAATTTACTGGTCCCCCACGTCCAATCCATCTGTTAGGGTAAGTGTCATTCAGTATAGCACGTGCTTCTCGACAATAATGTGGTTGAGCGCCGCGCCGTCTTGTTGGAACCAAATTGCTTCACGTTGTTGCTCTGGAATATTTGGCATCAATCTTTGCAAGTCATTTCGAAGGAAATCGCAGTATCGCTGTCCATTAAGATTACCATCGAAAATATGAGGTCCAATAACAACATCGCCAAATATGCCAAGTATTTATCGACCAAGGGTGTTGATTAGCGGCTGTTCGCATCCAGTGTGGATTTTCTTCAGCCCAATAATGCATATTGTGACGAATGACTTGACCATGGTTAGTGAATGTTGCTTTGTCAGAAATTATTTTGTTTTCCAGTGAGTTGTTTGTGAAAATTGCAACCGTCTCTCCATACATGTCTTGATGTAAGGTAATATGGTAAGGATGAAATTTAAAATTGTACAAAATCCTGAGAACGGATGTTTTACACATCCCGGCGCCTTTGGATAGTTCTCGGGAACCAATATGAGGGTTGAGAGCTACTGTTCCCAAAACTCCTACCGCCATGTCGTCGTTCGTTTTGGTAATCATTTGAACGCCATGTGAGATTTTGGTGGTAAGTGTGGAAATCTTACCGCCCAAAGTTCAGAAGTATTGCGATAGTTTTTTTCTACATTCTCCGAGAATTAATAACATGTCAACTTGACAGTCGAATTCATTCATTTTAGTGATAGGTAGTTAAAATCTCAACTAAGATTATTAAAGACACACAGAAATAACACAGCTAAATAATAAACGAACAGAACTTAAAAAAACAATAAACGAACACAATGAACACTTATTTTAACAAGACGCTTAAACTAAAGACTTTAAACTCGAAGATAATTTAAGAAAATTACTGGCAATATCATAACATGTCAAGTCGTTCGTTGTCATGATAACTGCAATAGTGGCGGCTGGTGAATCATCGCTGCAGTGACGCAGAGCTTCCAAAAAAATCAGGAAAAAAATAATTAACTACATAATCTAACCAAAATACCGTATTTTTTTACTCAGTTGACATGGTAATTATCGGAGGATGTAGAAAAAACAACGACAATGCTTCTGAACAAAATGGTTGTCATTTCCAACACCTATTATAATAAAATCATGTACCTAATATCAGTTTTTTCTTCTGTTGAATTTCTTTTTAATTTTTGACATTAAATTATTCACTGATTATAACGTAGTTTTTGGAGATTACGAATCTGGAAAAAAAACTGCACCTTTCCATTTAACATTTAAAAGTTACCCCCCACCCCTAAACAGTAGAAAGGGTTAAAACATTACTTACTCGGTCAAAAAATGTCCCCCAACGACCCATTGCATCCCTAGAAATTATTTTATTTATTTTCAATCAGCCGTTTTCTCAATATCGCTTTGTAATACTTTAAAAGGACTACCCTGTATATATATATATATATATATATATATATATATATATATATATATATATATTTATGTATATATATATATATATATGTATATATATGTATATATATATGCCAGAGACCTACTAGAAAGGTGTTTAAATATATGAAGTAGTTTCGTCTGTTCGAAGTTTTTTTCTTCTAGGAGAAATCATACGCTTTATAACGAAGTTTTTGCTTGCGTCTGACTTTTTGCCAAGAATACCAAACTTTGACATCACTGAAGCATCTTTTAAATGCGCATTTCACTAAAAGAAAAATAAATTGACTGACTATTTTAACCAGTAACATTTTTTCCAATCTTGGTGTCAAAGGAATAGTGGAATAGTTGCAGAGTAAGGCAGATTAAAAAAGTGCTAAGAAGAACTAGTAAAACAAACCATTTTAATAAAATGAGGATATCTCGTAGAAAAACTGAAAAAACCTTAAAGTTCCAGAAACCTCTAGGGCAGGGGTTCTCAAACTGTGGTTCGCGTAATAATGGTGGTACGCAGAGATTCTCAAAGTGGTACGCAAACTGATACAGGTTTTCTGAGAAATAGGCGCCATCTCTATACTAACGAAATTTTTAATAGTTTGGAGATGATGAGGTGATCCGTGATGCACATAAATGAAGCGTCAGAAAAAAGTTTGAAAACCCTGCTCTAGGGGAATGTATTCAATGATTAAAAAATCGTTAAATGGCTTCAGTGGTTTATAGCCAAACTTTGACTAATAAGCAAACCTATTTTCTTACATTTAAACATATGTTGAATACACTCCTGACTAATAATGAAAAACATTTTGAACCAAATTGGAATAATTTTAATTCTGGTGTTGACTAATAGTTAAAGATACTACAAATTAAAAATTATAAATTTCATGGCAGGCAAAATAAATTCTTTTAACAAGTCATTGCTACTAGCCGTCTTGCAACCAGTGTTTTAAAATACTTGAGTGGATGGAATATATGGTTCAATTAGTTGGTCACCACGTTTGCCTGAACTCACTCCTCCAGATTTTGTCATTGGCTGTTTGAAAGTCTAAAATAATATATAACGCAACTATTATTTCCGCCCAAACAACTGAGAAAACTAATAGGCGTAGCATATAGAGAGATAGGACCACTGCATATTTTAAATGATATTCGAAAAACATCGACGTTATTAGTTTTCATAATTTTGAAGTTATTTTTAAGAAATCGTTCAAATCTAGAAGATACACCTTTTAAATAGTTTTTTCCAACCTTAATTGATAACCAAGATTTTTGGGACATCAAAGTTGCCAATTTTAAAAATGTTTTTTGCTTATAGTCAAAGCTTGACTATAAATTACAAAAAACCTACCAAACGGATGTTTTAATCTCTGAATACATTCTCCTAGAGGTTTCTGAAATGTTAAGATTCATTCAGTTCTTTTATAATATAACTCAATGTGAGAGTTCTTGAAAACTTAGTTATTTTATTTCTCACATGATCCCTAACTGAAATGTTCTTCTGAGTGCGGAGGCCCAAGGAGATATGGGAGATACCAGGGCTGTGCCCAGAGTTTGCCCATAAAGCAAACTTTGAAAAATGAAATATGTAAACTTTAAGCATTATTTAACAGTTCAACTAGAAATTTCGATATTTATATTGAAATATGCTTGAAATTTTGGAAACTAAATCTTCAATAGGTATATTTGTATACAGGGATTTAACATTATATGCCACGAAAAGACAAACAGACACACGGAATTGATAAAACATATTTTTCGGCATTCAGGGACTTTGAAACGTAAGTATTTTTACAATACGCTTTTACGAGTGAAGTAAAAAAAAATCTGTCCTATTTCAATGTTGATTTGCAAAACCGTTGTGTATTTTATAGTAAATAATTAATGTATTAAAAACTATAAAATTTACTATTACAAACATAAAAGAATATTTTTTTTTAAATAAATGCAACGGTTTTAAATGTACTACTTGCTACTGTGATCTCTTAATCTGAATTCAGCAAATTTTTAAAATTTAATTTTGTTTCATGAGGCATGTCCTTCCTATGCCTAACGTTACTTCATTTTGGAGTTATTAATGTCTAAAAAAACTGGTAAAATTTTAATATCAGTTTGAAATGAAAAGTAATACTATAGGATATTAAAAGAGGAATGGCCAGTCCGTATTGCTTTGATTTAACCCCTTTTTCAAAATCATGGCTCTCTGGTCTAAACGCTGTAAAAAGGAATTACTTTCTGTTGTTTTGGTCTAGTCAGATTATGAGGGTCCTTCATCATTTTATTAGATTCCCTAATCGTTCTTTTGCAATATTCTAAAATTGGTCAAAACCCTTGGTATCATTTATATTAATCATATGTCCTGTTGGGAGCTGATGTTCAGCGAAAGCAGATTGAGTAATTTGTGTTTTATTCCCTTTTACTCTAGAAATAACCTAGAAAAAGATAGAAATAAAAGAAGAGAGATAATCTTTCTAAAACTGTAACTAATAAATAATAAATTAATAGTAATGTTTAAAATAATCAACTCAGTATACTGAGTTAAATATCATATTACACATACGTGTTTATTCTAAACGGCCTCAGCCTTTTTACAAAACGAGTCTGCCTATAAGTACACTCTACCTTTTTAAGTGGTTTGTTTGAATGTTTAACGCTGTAGAAGCTCATTGTAAGTTAATTGGTAAGAGCTTTTGACTTTTATTGCCTCAAATAAATAACAGAAATGTTTAAATTAGAGAATAAACCTGTCAACGTTTAATAAGTTTAGCTTTATTGCTGCAAGACCGTCATAAATCAAAATATTTGGACCTGAGTTCAATGAGCATTAAGAGAAGCTGAAGGAATTATATGACATCTACGAATATTTTAATAATGCAGGATATCGGTCGTCAGATTTCAAATGTTCCATTGCTAAAAATATGTATTAAAAGTTAGATTTACAGAAAGGTTTAGGTATTGGTGGCTATTATATTATGTAGGTACAATGAACATGTTTATATATATTTTTATGAAGCTAATAAATGTTTTTTCTGTAACTTATTAAGTAAAATTTTGCAAGAAGTTATCAAGTTTAGCCAACTCCCACAACATAGCAAACTGGTTAAGAAGCAAACAATTACTTAAAATTTTCGGAAACTTAGCGCATAAGCTATCACGTTTGTGTAAAGTTACTTCAGTTGTATTTTACGAATATATTTCAATGTTCTAATAATTATTTTTTTAGTATAGAAAGCAGCAGACCTTTCTTTTAATTGAAAGCAAATAATATCAATAATATAATAATAAAATAATTATCTCTACTTTTAAATTGAAAGTCTAAGCAAAACTGAAAAGTTTACTTGACTTTATCTTATAAACATAAAGTTGGTTTTAAAATAAATTCAGAATTCTTGATTTTCTTTTTTAAAACCGAAACGTCTTGATTTTCTTTTTTTTTTAGACGATTTCAATCCATTTTCTGTGAGAGCTTTTAAAATGTCAATATATCGAATTTGTATTGCTGCAATTAACTGTAGCCTTCCTGACAAACGGGTGGTGTTAAGCTTCTTTCGAGTGATACCTAACTCAACTGTAATTGAAATCAGGAGGTCCCACCTTTCAATACTAAGTTTATAGAAAGTATAAATGATTTACAATGTAGAGAAAAATTACTAAATTAACATTGTGACCGGCACAGAGCACAAAATTCAGCATTTGTCAAAACCCTGCTTCATTATTGCTTGAACGCCATTGTTAAAACCGCTCATCAGGGTACAAGGGGTCGGGTGTTGAGGATTATGGGGCTCCAGCAAACTCCAGGTGTCTCCTCTTATGGGTTGTCAATGCGATTAAATTATCCTTTACGCACTAATGGTAATTTTGATATTTAAAATAGGCACACTTATTATTCTTCTGTTACTAAAATAATAAATGGGTTTAAAACTAAAATAAATGACCAAGAAAAAGGCTGATTTAAATGAAATCATCTCTGCGCTTTTCCACTTTTTCTAACGTATAATCTGGGTTTAGCGTTGAACGTTCTGACATAAATTCTTAATTTATCTTTTTTGACATTCCTTGAGTCGAGTCTAAGAAAAAAAATAGCTAGATTTATTTCAGATACAAGTTTTTCCCAGGCATATTTTACATAACTTGCCTTACTCAAGTATCGCGTAGATCCAGTAGGCATTTTTACAACCTAATTAACATAGTAATGTGATAGAAACCCTACTATTGCCAAACAAAAATCCTTTTAAATTTTCAATATTTTCTCGATAACTGCGATAACTATTGTGTGTAACTATCAATGTGTATGAAGAATTACTGGAATTAGTACCATTGCATGATACAACTGGGACATGGCTAATATTAAAGTTATGCGAAATGTACTGTTCTAAAATTAATTTCCAAAAAGCAACTTCGTATCTCACTTAATATCCTACTTCTTTATCAATAGTCTTATTTTTCTCCCACAATTCGGTACAGCTTTGTTGAACTATTCATCCAATCCCTAATACCTCTACTTCATTGGTTACTACAGATACGAAATAATTTGCAATTAAGGCGGTAAGCATGTTCCATAAGTTTCGAATAGCACAGCTACAATCGAGAAACTATACCATACTGTGTAACAAACGAGTACTAGATTTCACTGAAGCTCATATTTTCTTGTTTCGGGTCTTTGAGAAGGGTTCTTTGGATTTGTTAAAGGTAAATTTATTATTAAACGTTTTTCATAATGGGAAGTTTCTTTATTTCAGTCATTTCTTCGGGCTGCTGAATTGATTTGACTGTGACAGATTGCAACCCTGTTATTCCAGGAACAAGTGAATAGTAACTTATAGAAAGTTAAGGGATTGTTTTTCTTATTTAACAATATTTGTAGTCTAATTCAGATTTTAGCGGGGGCCCCTGGGCACAGCACCGAACTGCCCGGTGATATGTTCGACACTGCACATGAGAATTGTTTCGTCAACTCTGTGACTTGTTCAGATGAGAAATCTTAAACCTAAATAAGAGTGATACAAATCCTTCATTTGCCGATACTATACCGGTATAAAGTAATTAGGATTTTACATTATAGACTAATGAAGGAATGATGAACTACACCATTCTGCAATTGAAGTGCAAGTTTTTAAAATGTAACCTAAATTTAAATGGTTATGATATTAAAATTTTGAGAATTTAGTATTTTCCCAAGAACCCATTTACTCAGTACATACATATAAAATAAAAAAATTTCAGATTTACAAATTCTCGCTAGTGATAGATGTCGTGTAAAAGAACTACTTTTGTCTTATACCTTGTATATACCAAACCAAAGCAACCCTTAAAACACACATACCACAAAAATATTAATAAAACATAAGCCTACAAAATGTAAAAAATCATTTGTAAACAAACCACTTTGTTTACAAGTTATAGGCATTGATATTTAGGTAAAATTTTTAAAAATTGCCCTTCAATTGCACAATAGTGTATTTAAGTTCAGTTGATCGTTTAATAATGTGTTAATTTTATGTTTGTGTCTCTCCATGCTTTCTAGCACTATTAGTTCTTCGTTCTTCCAATCTTAATGCAAAATTTCGGAGATCCTATTAAAACTATTGCTTTCTTGAATTACATATTTAAAGTAATTAGAATTACCTTTTTTTATTATTAAATTAGTGTTTACTAATCTAATTTTTTAAATATACTACTCCTCTGTCCAACATTAAATTTCCAAGAGGTTCCACAAAGATCCAAAATGCTGCAAAACCCTTGGCAAATACGGTAAAAATAAGCCAAAATAATCTAAAAACCTTGTATTATTAAAAAAATCGGTCTTGACAAATTAAATTGTAGAGCCAACTTTCGTTAAGAAGTTGGAAATTTAAAATTTAGAATGCAAGAGCAAATTTATTAGAAAGCATGCAAAACATTAACATAGAGACACTGTTTATAAATGCGTTTATTATATTTTTCTGAATTGATAAACCTTTATTTGAATGTAACCCAAAATCCCAATTATTTTGTACCTATATATCGTCGAAAATTTAAACGGTTATGGTTTTTGTTACCTACATTTTGTGTCACTTTCATTTAAGAATTTTCATTTGAACACCAGGGCCGCAGCGTCTATATGGGTCATGCAAAGTACGGCAACGCCAGCATCTAAATGCTCCATTTATAAGTATAAACTAAATGCTGGTGCAATAAGTAAGGGAACAAAAAGAGAGCGAGATCTGTTTTTGGTCTTCAGAATTTCTGCATTTTTTCGGTACCTAGTGTATCCCCATCAAGCAGCATATTTGGCTTGATTGTCCTGCAAATACGGAAGTGAGAGCGTTTTTTTAGTCCTCAGAATTTTAAATTTTTATAATATAATTAAATAAGTCCATAGACTTATTTAATTATACTAATACATATACTATAATAATTAAATATCACCAAATCCATTTTAGCCAATAACAGCGCTCAATTCGATACCAGTTCGAAATTGAACTTCGAATAATCAGTGTTTGAACCGTTAAAAAAGCTACTGAAAATCGGCAAAAGCAAATTTTGAATTGCTTTTTTACGGTAAATTTTACCTTGATTACCTATTCAGTGGAAATATAATAGTGATCATTATGTTGGCACATTGCTCTCCTTATGCATGGAAATAAGGTTTTTAATTAAAGGCGATAATAATTATTATGTTGTCAATACACAGTAAATATCAGGTTACCTACATTTGGTTTTTACTACGCTTTTATTAACCTTCACTTCTGTGTTTGTCTCGTTCAAATCTTGTAATGGATTTGTCACTCACCACCATAATAATCGATTAACTTTAAATTTGACATGAGCAAACTGTTCGCAAGAAAATTCAAATTGACGCACAAGTATTAATTATTACTATTTGTGATCCCTTCGACCGAAAATAAATATCTGGGGTTACTGAAGAAAGAGTGCAAACTATGAATTACTTCCCTCGTAAAAGGGAAGTATTATAATTGTAAAAAAATTATCCTTCGACATTTTTTCATATCTTTACGTTTTAGGGTCCCGAGATGCCGAAAAACACGTTTTCTTAATTACGTCGGTCTGTCTGTTTGTCTCTCTGTCTGTTCTCGGCATAGCTAAAAAATTACTTACTTGATCGATTTCAAATGTTGGTCAAAACTTAAGGGTCATATGGGGATGACCTGGTAACATTATCGTACAAATTCAAAATGACAAAACAAAATGGCGGCCTAGCGAAATGTTAAAAAATTGTTACTAAAAAATTGCTTATCCAATTTATCCCAAATTTTTCACAAAAAACCATCCAAGATGGCGGAACAAAATGGAAAAGTAACTTTAGTATAGAGATGAACTGGTAAATATGTAGTACGAATTCAAGATGCCGGAACGAAATGGCGGCTAAATGAAATGTTTGTAAACGTGAAAAAAATTGCAGGTTTTACATATATTTACATTTTAACGTCCCTAGATACCAAAAACATGTTTTCTCAATTCTATTTTAATTACCCACACGATTGATTTCAAATCCAATACGACGGAACAAGATGGTGGCCAGGTAAAATGATAAAAAAATTACTAAAAAAACCAATTATCCAATTTATCTTAATTTTTGCACAAAAACCAAGTGCCTGTAATATTTTAGTACGAATCCAAGACACCAAAACAAAATGGCGGCCTAATAAATTATTTAAAAAATCAGTGTAAAAAACTACTTTTTAGATGAATTTTGAACCTCTATTAAGTGTGATATAGAGATTAACTGTTAAAATTGGCTCATAATAAAAATGTTTGAAAAAACAGTATACTAAATGAGTATGTGCGGAGTTAAATTGGGTTATACTTTACTATTCCTAATGAAAGGAAATATTTATAACGAGGGAAGTTCAGGGTAAAGGAAATTTACCAATTTTTTTTTTAGTCAACATTTAGAAATTCAAAATTGCGAACGAATTTGGTCGTTTGCACAGATTCTACTGAAAATCGATATCTGCAGGGGGGTATTAAATAGTGCAAGTTATGAATTTTTAGTCAACTGATCAACATTTAGAAATTCAATATGGCGGTGACAACAATGTCGATGTAAAGGTATTTTGTTAACATTGTTCTTCTGAATAATTATTGTTTTTAAAACATCTTCTAGAAGAATGTTTTATAAGCATTTATTTATAAGTTCTATGTTTTTGCTTAAAATGAGCAAAACTTATCTAGATTCTTTTCGTCGTAGTATAATTTTCATATTTCTACGAATAAATAAAAGTACCTATCTAAACTTCAAAAAATTGGAATCAGAAACCTCAATATCAATTATTTACATTCAATAACTCCATTTAAATATTGGCCAAATTAACGAAAAAAGAGAACTTTTGTTGTATATTGTTGTCTCTTTGTTTTGAAGATTTATAAAAAAAGTAAGCAGGAATGATTCTATACGCCTTAAATATCATCTCTCTAAAATAAACTGAGTGGGAATGGAAATTCAAAAACTATTTTCATTTACTTAGTCTTAGTCTAACACTGATGCTTCTAATAAAAACTGACCTTTATAAATCGTCTCATGTTAAACAAGGTTATGAACACAGAATTTTATCCAAAAGGTAAGTACTTCAAAAATAATTAAAAATAATTTTTTTATTATCTAATAATTTTTCTTCTGGTGAAATATGTTTATTTTCAAATTAAAAAAAAATTATAGTTGATTTGTAGCTCAAAATTTAGTAAACTATGAAAAAAGACAGGATCCTCAAATCGCTACCGGAGGAATTGCTTATTAAATTTTCTATAAATAAATGTTTGCTTTATACTTTGAGTAAAAAAAAATCTAAAATAAAAACTTATCGCAATTTTGAAAGCTATCTGAAATAATCAGCAGACAAATGAAAACATGGACAATATCTTCAAAGTATATTTAAACGGATCCTAATTTATTCTAATCAATATATTTATTGATTATTCAATATTTTTTATTATATTTTTATTAACCTTGTTTTAGATATTTCAAGTTTCCTGAATATATTTAAATCAGTTTTGATGCCGTATCTTTGTACGGAAATGTGCCAATGTAAATAAATATTAATTATTAAAAAAAAAACAAAAAAATCGACACTAACAACTAAGAAGAAAAAAATCAAAATAACATATTTATTACTGTATGTAAAACCGTGGAAAACGTAGCGTTGTTATTATACCTGAAGAATATAAGTTACTAAATCAATAAACTTACTTAATAAAACGTTTGTTTAACTTATCTAAAGTTTGTAATATCGTCCCTGACCAAGCAATAAATTCACTAACTGGTATTATAGGATTTGCCTCAGAAAGACACATCTAATAAACAATATCGTATGCTACATCAAGGATGAAGGCAACATGTTTAAATAATATTACAGCTCTCTATATGCCCCGTTGTTATTCCTAAGGAACATTGTGAATAATATGAAGATGAAATTAACAAATAAATAATTGGTTTTGTAAACTTCTAACAACATTCATTTTATTGACAATGTTGACTTATGCTTATAATTGCTTTTTAACTTTATTTGATGGAAATAAAAAACTTACAAAAGCGACAATAAAAATATAGTTACTTACAAAAAAGAGCGATACAGATGTTTTAAAATATCGCAAGCGCAATTTTTTCAGATAATTTTGAAAACAAAATTTTTTTAAGTTAAATTTCAAAGATAATGCTCTAAGTAATACGAAAAACAAAAAATGCAAATCTGAGAAATAAAATGCGAATAAAAAGTTTTTGTGTCTCATTCAAAATTGTAAAAACGAAAAACAACTCTTCCGATGATTTGCCTAATCTATGACTGACCAGACAAAGTACTAATTCAGTTTATGTTCGAGTGAGTTCATTAAGGGTTTACTATTTTAAAATGAACTTTCAAGTTTACATAGGTTTTCCCATAATTCTATTTTTTTAAAATTGATTACACAGGCCAACACACATTTTGGTGCCTGCGATTCTTTAACTGTTCCTGGGTAATTTTTGGATGCAGAATGTAAAAAAGTTCTCAGATTTTGTCTATCAGATCTAGTTTTTTTTTAATTTAAAAAAAAATTGTGTGCTATTGCCAGTTAAAAAAAAACAAAGACACATGGATTTAAATATTTTTTGCAAAAATTTAATTTACATAACTACATTAGTCACTAATCACATAAAATTTTTTTTTATACGACTTTCTAGAATGTAGTTTACTAGGGCAGTCTCGCTGAAGGCTTCAGCAGTAGTCCGCCATCATGTGGCTATCCCATCGTACTTGATAACGATCTTCCATAGTTTTAATATCCTGATGGAATGTTTCCCCCTGTTCTTCACTACCATCACCTAAGTTTTCTGGAAAACGATCTAGGTGGCTGTGGAGGTAGTGAACTTTTATACTCATGTTACAGCTAAGAATATTAAAATTTGAAAGCTTAGTTTCCACTAAAGAAAATTTTGTACTACTTGAACAAATGAACACCAATCGTTAGATTCAGTGTCGTTCATTGATGAGGTGAATTGTGGATCTTTAACAAGTTGCCTTATTTGGGGACGTGACAAATACCCAAAACAATTTCCATCTCGATTTAAAGCCTTCACAAATTGCTTCATTAGGCCTAGCTTGATATTCAAGGGCGGAAGTAAGATTTTTTCTCTTGAAACCAAAGGTTCGTTGATCACGTTTTGTTTTCCTTGAATCATGACATCTCTTGAAGGCCAATTTTTGTTAACCCAGTGCTTATTTTTAGCTCTGCTGTCCCAAAGGCACAAAAAACAAGGACATTTTGTTTAACCACTCTGCTGTCCAAGGAGGAAGTTAACCATTTTTAAATCAACTCAAATTGCCCACTGATGTTCTTCGTATTTAATTTTTCTCAAAACTAATGCAATTGTTTCATATTCTTCCTTCATGGTAGCAGAATGACCAATATAAATTGAGCCATATTTGTTACCGTTATGTAAAAAAACACATTTTAAACTACGTTTTGAACTGTCAATAAAAAGGCGCCAATCATCTGGAGTGTATTCAGGTAAACCCATTTTTTCTGAGAGCCTTTTTATATTCTTACAGAATACAAAGTCATTTTCCTGAGCGAAAAAAGGCAGCAGATCCTTATCTCTTTTACGATAAAATGTAATATTAGTACCTGGACAAAGTAGATTTTTTTCTTTTAATCTGGATGCAAGTAATTCAGCGGATTGCTTTGAGAGATTCGGGTCTCTTATAAGATCGTTTAGTTCTTCTTGATTGAAACACTGAGGAGTTACTAAATCTGCTTCAAATTCGCTGTCGTTTTCTGATTGAATTCTTTGAACTTCGTCAGACGTTGATGTTTCTGTATCATCTTCTGTCAGTTCGGGTAGACTGAATGCGCTACAGGCCTTCTTGCAGCACCTAGATCAGGATATGTTCATTTGTGTCTATTGTTTCTATTTATGCCTTTAATATTAACGAGACAAAAATAACAATCGTCATGATGGTTTCGCGGTTCTCTCCAAACAATTGGTACACCAAACTTTAGGCACTTCCTCTTTCCAGTTGTCCACTGTCGCAAATGTTCAACACATGTTTTACATATGAAATGGGGGGCCCAAGACTTATCTTGATCTCCTAAATGAACGCCAAAATAGGCAAGATAAGCTCTTTTCACAAAGTCAGAAATCGTTTTTCTGCTCTCTTTTAAAGTGTACCACACACATAACAAAAACATCGAGATGATTTACACAGGTACGTCTGCTTGTGAATGCCATTGTTTCAGTTTAGTGTCTTGATACTACAAAACGACCAAAATTTACACAAAATGCTAGCACAACTTTACTTGGGAAAATTCAGTAATATACTAAATCGAGTACAGCCAAGCAGGTATAGAAGGATCGGGTCATAGGCAATTACAGGTATAAAAGCAATTAAGAACAGCGTATTGAGTAGTTCCTAGTATAGGAACATTGGGTCAGGGACAATTCCAGGTATCCATTGGGTTAATTAGATTCTGGCAAATTTCTATTTTGACGATTAAGTACATATTTAGTCTTATCTAGTTATCTCTTTATTTGTTGTCCTATGTCAGAAAAAAATATCAATTAACCTGTAACCTGTATCTCAAAAACTAGAGCTGATAGAAAAAATCTGGTGGCATTTTTGGAATCAGCACATTAAAAACATCTAAAATCAGATGTTAGATTTCCGGCACCAAATTTTTGTTTTCATTTTGTTACCCTGTGTTATTTACAATATACTATGAAAACAGCGACAGCGACTACATTATTAACATAAAACAGAAACTAATTATTAGTGTAATAACTACCTGAACTCAATAAAAAATTCATTAAATAAGGATAATTAAAAATAGATTTACAAATATAAACACAAACTCCATTTTTATTCGAGAGGTAATGGTAATGATTATCAAGATTTTTACTTAAAAAATTTGAAGTAAAATGTCCTTGTTTGTTTTCGGAATCAAATATGTACAGAACTAATACTTCTAAACATCTAAGCTTTAGGAGCAAGTAGACACTTAGCATTTTAAAAATCACCTGTCCTTGAAACACGACCTTAGTTAAAATATAAAGTTACATTTTCTAAAAATTCTAAATCACACACCCTCTTAAAATTTATTTCCCAAACGCGTTTTTATATTTTTGGTTAGGTAGAAGGAGGTGAACCTTCACCTGCATACAGTATTTAGCATTAGACTATTAAAACGTACTAGAATTTTAACAGCTGTGATTACAATTTACTCACCAAATGTTTGTTTCTTTTTATAACTGGACAAATGTAGTGCTTTGTATTTTATTTGTATAGTAATATAATATCTTTCTAATTTGCTGTCACAGGAATAAGTTTGCCTAAAACAACGAAACAACTGCAACACCAGTTAATATGCAAAAATGTCAGTTTAATATTTCGAAAATTGATATGAGAAAAGTGACACTTAAAAATCAACCCTTACTAAATTTTATACATATTCTACCATATGTTTTAGAAAAATTTATAATTAAGTATTTTAATATAAACAGTGTTTGTATTTAGGGACTAATGCCAAAACTTACGTAAATCCACTAAAATATTATAGTTATACATGGTGGTTGCATAAATGCTGCCAAATGGCACAATATTTGACCTTTTTCCGCGTCTAGCAGCTTTCATCCTCCAATTTGTTGTTCTCAGGCGTTCCTTAAGTTCCCATGGTTCGAACACACGTTTTTATGGTTCTTCTGGTCTATAATTTTTGAGATATAATTTAGTGCTAGATTACAGATGTTGTTTTGTTTCTTTTTGTGAATTAGTTAGCGGCATTTTTATTATTATTTGATTAATATCTTATTTGCCTAATTAGATATCCCATCTGATGGCATTCGAATAAAGGTGGTTGTGGTAGACGCAGTCTAAGATATAAACTTCAAGTGAATATAAGCTGCTTGAATGGTGTAGTTCAATTTTTATAACATTTTCATTTTTTTCGGCATTTAAAATTAATAAGCTATTTTGTTTTATTCTGCGTGTTATAAAATGTGTGGTAATTTTGAAATGTTGTTTTTCTTATAATGTTTTTTACTTATCTATTACATAAAATAATTAGAAATAAGCACATATAAGAAAAATAATTATTATTATATGATCGTTTGAATTGAATATTTGAATCATCCCACGGACAAAGGCTCTCATTTCTGACGCTTCTGTTTATTTTGTGCTGTAGATTTATGTGTAATTTTTTTAGTATAACATACACTTTTTTGTTCTCCTGTTCACAGGTCATAAAGCAGGACGGCCGAATCTGGGCAAGATGTGCTCTTCGGATCAGCGCACAGAGGGGCCAATCAATACAGAAGATGGAAAAAATTGTAAAAAAATAATAATTAAGTAATTATCCATTATTTTCATTAAAATAATAAAGTCGGCAAGTAGGTGCTGGACGCCCGAATAATTGTTATCAGTTGTTTTTATTTATGGCTCGTTTTGACAGGTCTCAAACTTCATTGTTCGTTGTATCAAAATCACTAGTTTATTATCAAATTAAGATTTAACACTTTAGCAGTTGTGGTTGTGCTTATAGTTTGAAGTTGTAATTATTGTCATAATGGCTAAAAGTGGTACAGATAAGGAATCAAAAATTATTAGTTATTACTATCTTTACCTTAAGACTAAAGATGTGACGATTTTTTCTAGTTAACAAGATCCTTTTTTAAATTTTTTAGAAATAATTTTATGAATTTAGAAATTTGGTTTGTGTCAAAATTTGCCAAAGCTTAGAAATGTGGATATTATTATTAATTTAAGGCTTCTTTTTATAATACAGAAAAAATTAGGTGCCTGTTTTTGCCTTTTTTTGGTATTTTCAAGTTTTTATACAAGTCATAATTAAGTAAAGTGAGTAGGAGTTAGATTAGGTTTTGTTAAAACTAATCACTACTTTTTTGTTTTTAAACCAATTTTAATGGAACGAAAAAGGCTTAAAAATTATAAAATCTGGCTGGCAATATTTCTTGTAACTATTCCTATCAGTTCAGTGTTTTATAAGAATGCGGACTCTGAAAGTTCTGCATGGTCTAAAACCTAAAACACAGCCATCTGATATCATCGAAATTTCCCAGTAATACACAGGGTACGTCAAAAAATGTAAATTTTGCTCAAGAGCAAAATACTTTTTTTTGACAATATTTAAGAATAATTTTTAATTTAATTTAATTTTTTTCTATAAGAATTTTCGACGTTAAAAAAATAAGGTAATCTACTCATGAAAAAAATTCATATTTTTTGACAAACCCTGTCCATGATTAGGAAATTTCGATATCTGATGGTTGCGTTTTCGATTTCAGACCATGCAGAATTTTTTATAATAAATATCTGTTTTTTGAAAAATTAATAATAAAAAATGTTTCCCCATATGTTGCGAACTTCAGTAGACACACGGTATAAAAATATTAGAAGTTCTTAGTTATGAACATTTGTGACCATAATAGTTATTCCGTAAATTAGTTCTTAACTTTCTTGACTACAGTATAATATTTTTTCGCTTGTT
Source organism: Kuschelorhynchus macadamiae (assembly GCA_030620095.1). NCBI lineage: Eukaryota > Metazoa > Arthropoda > Insecta > Coleoptera > Curculionidae > Kuschelorhynchus > Kuschelorhynchus macadamiae. Next base: position 2,503,989 of record JAUTXW010001165.1, on the reverse strand, counting down.
GAATAGTTGGTTAAATAAGCAAAAAATAGTGTATTTTCAGATTTTTGTAATTTGTTTATTTTATTTAATTAACACTTTTAAGTTTATTTTTCAACACACTATATAATTTCAATAAAAGTTACAAGCCATGTTTTTCTCACTTTAAAGAAAATTTAGCTTACCTGCTGAAATACTTTGTATAACCCCTGTATATTGCAGCGTTATTCCATTTAAATATGAAACTACATAGTAAACAAAAAATATATTGTTAAAAAATAAGTATACACTGTTTAATATCAATGATGTCTTTAAATTCAATAATTTTAGCCATCTTTAAAGGTGTGATACAGAATCAAAGGCCTTGTGATAATCTACGTATGTCATAAACAAATTTCTGTTTTTCTGCCTGTTTGTTTCAGAATGATCGTATCTATAATCAGCTGTTCTTTGGAAGCCATGGCCTTGCTGCATCCCCTACTGATCCTTGATGTTATTTGACTCTCTTCTGTTTTTTTGTATGCAGATTTATCTGTATCTTTTATTGTTTGTATTGTAATCACTGAACGTATAAAATAAACGTTATTATTATTATAAAACCGAAAATGTTTTGACTTTTTCCATCAACGTTTTCTCGAAATAGTTATAAGGCTTGGGTTAGTTTGTCTCGACGTTTTCTTCATTTCACTTATTAATGATGCAGAACCAAAAATGTTGGTGTTTCAACAAATATCGACCATTTTTATTCTTTAGTTAGTAACAGCGTTAGTTCACAGACCACACTTTCACGATCAGAAGTACGTGAAAAGATCATCCCATAATTTTCTGAAAAGCAGTTTCATAAAATTTCGAAAATTTTAATGAAATTCTAGAATGTATGGGAAACTGAGAAATATGAAATTCTGTAAAATGCCTGAATAATCAGAAGGAATATATTTTTATTCAGTCTAGCTTTATAATCAACAACAATTTATTGCGTTTAAAATTATTTGTTAGAGTTACTGGATAATAGTCTGGTAGGACCGATGGCAAAATTTTCAAAACAGGAGCAGATCTCACACAGTACAAGGATGTTTAAGCTTCCTTCTCCAAACACAACCAATGATATTGAGGGTAAAAGTTGAGGGCTGGTTACTCTTATTTGCGATTTGTAAACGGCTCAAGTTTCAGTGTCCTTGTAGTGTTTGAAAGTTTGAAGTCAAATCTTGCAACCAATTCAGTCTTTGAAATATATAATAAAATGAAAATGACAGAAGATATCTTCATGAATATAAAGCATATTGAGTATGATTATGATTGATATTAGTTACTACAGAATTAATTTTGGGAAATATAGTAATTAAGGAGTTTCTAAGATGTGACTGGGTTGAGGGTTTGGATATTTTAAGAGTCATAATCTGCGCTTTGCCATGGTATTCGATAAATTTGTTCCATTTGCGAAATAAAAAGGTAGAAAGGTCTGCTATATTTCATTGGTGACATAAGCAATACTGTTTGCATGGATAAGCGTTCCCTTTCAGTAATTTAAATGTTGAGAACGGATCTTCTCCATTGCTGTAGTCATAAATAAAGCAGGGACATTTATATACTAGTTACAAGGGAGAGCTTCAAGTCCAAGTTATTTTTCTTTTAGATTTTCTTAACTCTATAGAATAAAATAAAAAGACGATGTGTCTAACTAAAAGATAAGTAACGACAGAAAATTATTTTTGTGGTTTCAGAACATTCCAAAATTGCCTAAAGAACATTGAGGTTTTGAAACTTTAAAGCATAATGAAGGAAATACAAGTATACAAATCTAATTAAGCTCATGAGAGAGTAAGAACTGGGTACATACAAATATCTCCTATATATATGCGGTATATAAATTTAGTTGGTATCGCACGTACGCAAATGTCGATAGATTCTCATGTATCATAATTTTATAGTTAGTAATATTTTGAGTCATTTTAACATTTTTTGTCTGTTTAATTTCAATCACGTTCCTAGTGTAGAATAATTAAATCAGTGCTCTGATAAACGAAAAAGAATTGTTCACACTCGATCATACACCTAATAAGGAAATTGCAAGCTGCGAAATTAAGCCTGTTTACAAGCATTAAATAGTCTCATAAAAAGGTAATGAAAAATTGTTTGAAATCACGTTCATAGTAAAACAAGTAGTTTAGTACGCCAAAAGCTCGTGTAGTTTAGTTGAAATCATATCCGTTTTCATATTTTATGCAATATTATGATAGTTCTTGTAATATTTGGCGTGTGTATTACCATGAAGTGTGAAATTCAGATTTACAGAAAAATTTTACAATTACATTTACTTTTATTCTTTTTTAACTTTATAATGGTGTATCTAACGAAACCGTTCTTTTTTCTGGATTGCGGTAATTATGTTCACGTGATTTAAAATATTTATTATTATAATAACTACATAATTCCTAAGTACATGAATCAGTGGTACTAAAACAGAATCATGTTCAAATTTTCATAAACGATGTTTCACTATTTCATTTACTCTACATAAATAATCCAATTAGTGAAACCAAAAATTCTTTTCACCCGGTCATTGTGGCTTTATAATATTAACAAATCTTTCTGAAAGTCTTCCCTTTGCGTAAATAAACGTTGTCAATTGCTAAATAAAAATATGGAAAGGGTTTCCAAATAGGAAAACGGAATGTATACACCCCTGGTTACAAACAAAAAAATGTTAAAATCGAAGAATATAAAAAATGGAGGAAATTCTAATTTCTCAATAAATCGAAAGATGAACAGATATCATCTGAACAATTATTTATTAACCCACCACAATGCAAAGATAGACTAAAAATATTAACTAGCAGACTCAAACGGACTTCAGGCATAGGGAACATTAAAAAAAACACTCATGGAACTGTTTAACATTATATTTAATAAACTAACATTATTCTAATACACAATACCTATCATCCCAACTGGACCACTAAAAGCCAAAAAAAATAGCACATTGAATGTAGTAACTTCACATAGAATCTCATTAACTAGGCAAGTTTACTTAAAGTAAACCAAAAAAAAATTATAGATTTAACAATCCGGAAAAAATAGGAAAATTTGAGACAAAACTTTTTTTTTCACACAGGAAAAATACAAAAAATTAAATATTACGTATATTAAACACTGTTTTTATAGTTCCACCTATGTATTCTGCTTTGTTTGTTATTATTACCTTTATGTATTATATTTACAAATATGGTTTTTTTATTAAATTATTGTTCGTTTATTTAATATTTGATTTTAGACAGCCTTTATGCTCCTATTGTAAATACAAAAATACAAAAATGTTAAAAACAATACAATTTATAAAAAGTAATGGTGCGTTAAACACGTTTAAAACGCTATAACCCTGGTTTTGATATAAATAAATTACCGAAATTGAATAAAAAATTTAAATAAAATAAATAAATAAATAACGACTTTATTGCAATTAATTAATAATTACAAAGGCGGAGTCTAGCACTATATTCTATAACTAAAAAAGGTTTTAAATATTTTTGGGATATACTGTACACAAACTAAAACAAATGAGGTAAAAAACGTTGTTTTGCGAAAACACTGTGAATAAAACCGGTGGGCCTGGCGTGGTAGTCATTGTCATATCATATATTTTCTGCCCTGTTTTTGTTAAAATAATTTATAAATGTTTATTCGTCCCTAGTTATGGAAAATTCTCGAGAATACAAAAATGGAGAATATTCTCGAGAATATTCTTGAGAATAATCTCGAGTATGAGAATTTTTAAAGAACAACCTACTGAATCCAACACGAAAGCACTTAGAGGTCATTTAAACTCAAGAGACATATTAAATTCATTTTTTGACAGCCCACACCCGCAACTACAAAAACACATTGATTTAAATTGGACGATTTTTAACGATGAGTTAAATCAAAAAATATATTGTTCACTAGTGAGGGCTCTTCGCTACAAACGTTGGTTGTCAAAAACCAATTTTCTAATTCCTCGTCATAGCTGGGTTTGAGCAAAAATAGATATATTTAATGAAATATAGTAGATCATTTATTAAATAAATGTAAAATAGAAAAGCTGAGATTTTATTTTTCAATATTAACAAATAAATTAATTTAAATTCTGCCGTCTGTGACAAATAAAAAATTATAAAATATCCTCAGAAGCATAAAAACACGAAATAAAATCTTAAACAGACGTAACAAACAAAATTAAGTTTAAAAAAAATAATTTCTATTTAAGTAAACGTCCATATCACTATTTTCATCCTCGGACGAACCTGACCCCTCAGACTCCAATACCATTTCCACTGCCTCTGTTTCTTCAACACCATCATTCAACTGGTATTGGAAAGCAGATGGGTTTTCTTCTTCATCTTCGTACTTGGACAACGCTGATACCTGGTCGGCCTGGTCCAATAGTTTTAAATTATGAGCTATAAAAGTCACTTTACCGGCTCGCTAAGCTGTCAGTCGGTTTCTTTTTGACGAGTGGATAAAACCATATGTGCTGAAACTTCTTTCGATAGCGGCGCTGGTTGCAGGCATTCCTAGAATTTGACCAGTTAATTTACTTAATTTTGTTCCAAAGCAGGTTCCTTTCCACCGAATCTCCGGTTCTAAACTATTGACTGACCTTAAAACATATGGTTTTCCAAAAAATCTTTCACTAGATCTATAATACTCCAATTCTGACATTAAATGTGCAGATTCACCTTGATATTTTGCGGCAGCCATATAATCAATAAACTCAGTACCATGAATTTGTTCATCGCTGCTCAAATGAGAGCCACTGAAACGCGGGTCTAAGATATTAGCTGCTAAGTGTATAGTGTGTAAAGCGGTACACTTTCTTTTAGCTAAACATTCCTGAAAATGTTTTTCTAGGCTATAAAAACATTCTACTACTTGACTTAGTTTAGGCTTATCTGACTGTAGTTTGGTTATATATTCAACAATAGCGTTAATCAAATTGTACAATTTCAACACTCGTACCCAAAAAATCTCTTCTTCTAACATTAATTTTGCTACCCGCTTGCTCAATATATTTTCTACGGTCTCACAAACTGCTAAAGATTTTAGGGAATATTTGGTATCAAGAAGACTTTTCATTTATTTCCTTAACGATGGTTTTAACATCATCTTCTATTGAAGCCATAGTTCGCATTTTTGAGATGTCTCCTATTAATAAGTTTAGTGTGTGGGCGACACAACCGTAAACAGATATATGTTGGTACTTTTCATGGACCAGCTTTGGCTATTGCACTGGCATTGTCCGTTACTAAAGTAATTTTTTCGGCCATGTACTCTGCAGTATGCCTAATTGTATCAGTAGTAAAAGTTTTAAAAAAGACAGGTGTAGGAGTGGTGATAATAAACTTAATAATGGCTTCGTTTCTCCTGTTGCTCCAACCATCGCACTGCAAGCCTAAAGCATTGGCTTCACATCTTTTGCTTTTTATGCTGGCTGCGGTTCTTTCATATTCTGATTCTAGAAGTTTATTGGACAAAGAATATCGTGAAGGCATTTTAAAAGTTGACCTTAATTTTTGAAAAAATATCTGCCAATGTTTATTTTCCGAAATTGCAAATGGTGTTCCAGAAGCATAAATTGCTCGTGCAAACAACTGATCCAACTTGGCCTGCTCTTCTTTATCTGAAAAATTCATAAAGCTACGTAACGTGGAACTATAACTTGCTGCGCTACTTGGTATGCTGACGGTTGTTGCAGCCTCCTCCACTTCTTATCTTGACTTATATTGAATTTTACCCAAGCAAAAAAGTCCTCAATTTCTAAATTATCCCCTATGACATATTTTCCAGTAAACTCACTATTTATTTTCAAATCAAATATCTGTTCCGCCAATAAAACACAACAAACTTATTACACACCTTATCACATATGTTGCAGTAAACCCTTTATTTATTTTTAATTAAATATCTGTCCAGTCAATAAAACTAAACCACAACAAACTTATTATACCCCCTGAAACTACCCTTTTTTTAATGCTTTTTAGTATAAATCCACTACCCTTCCACTAAATATTACATATCTTTTAAGGATGAATCTGAAGTACTTGGAGAAGCAATCGATACATTTCGTTTTCCCACTATTTCCATGCCTTTTTTTAACATTAACACTACTGGGGCATTTTAAACATTTTAACAAGTGTTTAGTCATCTTTGTTGCATTTTTAACATATTCGGTTGCACAATATTTACAAACATAAACTTCTTTTCCCTCAAGTTTTTTACAATTAAAGTGATTCCACACATTACTATTTGGTTTGGTTATTTTTTTATCACTTCTATTCATTTTATCACTTCAATTCTTCCCTTTGTTTCCTTATTACGACAGGCAGAAAGAATTATTATGAAAGCCTATAGGATTCCCCGCCGTACGTTTTGATGGGCTAAAATTCGTTTTCCGTTGGTAAAACCCAGCCAAGTGAAGCCACGTTTACACCGTGCTGCGAGAAGCATTTTGAGAAAATTACCGGCGAGAATTTTCTACCCGAGAATATTCTCGTCTCACATCACTATTCGTCCCAATCTAAATGATTGTTAGATATAGATGCAACCAGATCAGCAACATGCAAGCAGATCAAATAGATGCATTGTCATAGATTCTTATCTACGAATGGGCAAGAAGACTATTTACGAGAACAGTGACTTTTAGCCTGATTAAAGCAATTGTACTAAATATTTTATTTATTTTATTATTCAAAACTGTTAATTAGATCATTATTAATTCAATAATTAAAGTTCTCAAGTGGTGCCGACTCTTGTTAATAGGCTCAGTTCCTAGGTTCTTGGACCGAAAATGTTTAGAAATTCATGTTTTTTGACATTTTGCAAGCTCTAGCGGTACGTCTGGAAAGAAGTGAGCCCGAAGGCCCAATCGTAGATGTTAAATGGGCACGTCCTTTGATAAAAATTGCATTTCGGCGGAGTCTATAATAATTTACTGGTGGCGGCTTTTTTTATATCACGATTATTCAAAATGCAGGTCGTTATGTCGCTTAAAAAAAATTAAAATGAGGTAAGTTTGGTGGTAATGTATGGAGCTGAAACCCGACCAATTTTACTAAAATGAGACGGGGGTTTGATTTTTTTTAATGGTGTCCATTTCATTCCCATGTGACCTTTGATATTTGACCAGAATTTGAAGTCAATCGGATAAGTAGTCTGCCGTTACGAGAGAAATAAAAAGATATTTAGTATTTGAAATTCTCATTTATTATGTTTAAAAATTGATATACTCCTAGATTAAATCTGCCATGGAGAAACATCATTCTGCTTCAGAGTACCACTGCATTCTATCCACATTTATTATTTGTCGTCGTGAATATGTTCTTATTAGCTATTGTTATACGTTTTAAAGGCAATATTCCGTGCCAGTGGCTACATTAATTGGTTAATTTAAGATGCACGCAGATGTTTGACAAGCTGTGTTAATTAAAATTATTGTTTCTCGGGAGACAAGGTTAAAGCAATTTAGTTTTCGGGACCTTAATTAAAGAACAAAGATTTAAATTTAAATCGATTCCTAATTTTTCGGTAGTTAGCGCACAGTCGTTTTTAAGTATTGTGAAATATTTCACTCAAATAATTTGCTTAATTGGTGACTGTGTATTTAATCAATTTTAAGAATGAATCCAATTTTGTTATCGATGTTCCTAGAACAATGATCAAGTTATCAACACAATCAAAGTTATAAATACAATCATAACAATTATAAATAGTTTAGTCAGAACTTATGTATTTCTTCATTTCTACCTAGTTTATAATATTAAATTGAAATATGTTACTTTTTGAAATTACATATGGTAGTATTTTTCAAATTATGAAGCTTATTTGTTGGGTTCGAAGTTTAGTTTTTCGCCACGCAAAAAATACATTAACCGAAAAATAATTTATGAAATTGTGAATCTCAACATGGAGATCAATTTGCCTAGTATTTAAGGTAGCTGTAGACACTCAACATTAACAAAAACATTTTCATTTATTACTTAGTACATGGAAATTAAAATGTAGCCCTATTGCTTGCTGAAAAAATTAGTTTTCCTGTTGAGATCTAAAATGTCTTAAACTTTTTTACTTCCCTCGTAAAAGGGAAGTAATGTAATTACGAAAAAATCACCCTCCAAGATTTTTTCAAAACTTCACGTTTCAAAGTCCCTAGATGTCAAAAAACCAGTTTTCTCAATTCCGTTGGTCTGTTTATCTGTCCGCGAAATTTATCCGATTGACTCATATGGGGATGACCTGGCAACATTTTAGTAAAAATCCAATAAGGCGAAACAGAATGGCGGCTTAGTGAAATGTTAAAACAATTATGATTAAAAAACTACTTATCCAAGTACTATAATGGAATCAGCTGATAACATTTGGGTACGAAGCCAAGATGGCGAAAAAAATGGCGACTTAAAAAAAGTATTTAAAAATTCAGCCTGAAAAAACTACTTAATGTATTGATTTCAAATTGCATGCCATAACTAATTGTGGTATAGGGATCAACTAGTTAAATTGTGGTACATATTTAAGATGGCCGAACAAAATGGCGGCCAAATAAAATGTTTGTAATCGTGGAAAAATCACTCTCTCAGGTTTAACATATCTTCACGTTTTAGCGACCCTAGATGTCAAAAAATTATTTATTATTACCGTCGGTCCATCTGTCAGTCAGTTAAAAAATAATGTACTACGTAAGCGTCGTTTGGGTTCTTTGTTGTTATACCATACACAGAAACCATTAAATTGCTGACAATTATGTTAGGCAATTTTGCCACCTAAAAATTAAATTTAAAGTACACATTTTTGTCAGTGATTGGTCAAAACTAAGGAAATAATTGTCAAAAAGAATCTCTTTAAAACCTTGGTTTCACCTTTTTTTAACTTACATGTTGGACATATTGACAAACTTTTCTTTTTAGGTAGACCTTTTCTATTAAAAATGTTTTTTTCTAAAATCTGCTGCTCTGACGAGGCATAGAAAGCTAAACATACTCAGCTTATTGTTGAGTCTATAAAAAAGGAAGTTTTGTTATCGTGAAAAAATCACCCTCTGGGATTTTTGCAGTACTTTGCGTTTTAGGGTCACTGGACCCGGAAAAACATGTTCCTATTTCCGTCAGTCTGTCGGTCTGTACGCGCCATAGCTCAAAAACTACATAACCGATTGACTTTGATTGATACACAAAATGTAAAAAAAATCATTGTTAAAAAACGACTTATCGAATGGACTTCAAACTTTGTTCAAAAATAAAGTGTCATATAGGGATAAACTTCTAAAATGATTGTATAAAGCCATTATGGCGGAATCAAAATATGGAATGTTGAAAAATTCACTAGTAAAAATATATTTAATAATAATAATAAAAAAATTAAAAATTAAAAAAAAAATTAAATGTGTAGGATTTGTATACAGTTTTTATCAAAGAATTATATGCATATACAAACTGTGAATTGTAAGTAGTGGAATTGTTCGAAATGTTACTGATTTAACAAAAAATTGTTTGCAAATCAGATGTATTATTCGCCCTCATTATTTTAACCGTAAAACCGTCCTTAATAAAGGTGGAGAATACAAAAACCCAGTAGTAATGTTTTGCATATGTTTGCTTGCCTCGCAAGAGAGAAAACATATTGTCCTCGTGGCAATACGCAACAATAACCATTCGAGATTTTTTCAGATCTTCCGGTTTCAGAGTTCCTAGTTTCCTAAATACATATAATTCTAATTCCGTTAGGATTATATGTGTATAAACTGTTAAATGGTAATAATTTGAGAAAGTACCAAGTAACATTTTGGTACAAATCTAATAGAGCGGAACAAAATAGCTCCCTAATAAAATGTCTACCGGTGTCACAATAGATATTTTATTATACATTTTTGTGAGTTGCCATTTTTCTATATATTTTTGTGAGCCGCCATTTTGTTTCACCTTATTGAATTTGTACCAAAATCTTAGCAGTTAGTTTTTATGACACACCTGATTTTTGCACAAAATTTGAAGTAAAGAGGAAGGTACTTTTTTTGTACTGATTTTTGAAACTTTTGAAGAACTTGAATTTAACGAAATGAATAACCTCAAATTCTGGACAAAAGTCAAGTATGACAGAAAAATGTGTGACAGGAACAATAACTGGTCAGATTTTGGTACGAATTAATTATTTAATTAACGTCAATTTTTGTACAAACACCATATGTGAAATAGGTATTAACTGGTACAATTTTTGTAAGAATCCAATATTACGGACCAAAACAGCGGCCTAATAATTGTTTTCAAAAATTACTGTAAAAAAACTACTTTTTAATTGGTTTTAAAATTTGTGCCACAATCAAGCTGACAAAATTTTGGTACAACTATATGGCGGACCAAAATGGCCTCAAAATATATTTAAAATATCAGTATAAAAAATACGTATTTAATTGACTTCAAATTTTGCACAAGAATAAAATGCGATGATGATGAACTGGTAAAATTTTAAGGCGAATCCAATAGTGGCAACCTAACAAAAAATATGTTTTATTCTATTAAAAACAAAATCTAATTTGCCTATTTTATTTTAAAGTTATCAAAAAATAAAATAATAGAACAAAAACAAATACTAATTAGTCGTCTTATGGTACAGTTTGTTATTAACTTACCAATAAAAAACTTGTACAGACCAGGTATGAAAGGTGAGTTTAAATGCTTAAATTTACCCTTTAACTTATAATTATAATATCGAAAATTAAAAATACGACTCACAAATGCCTTATAAAATATTAAAAACAATTCATGAAGTTGTCTAAGAATTTAAATACAACAATGGTTGGATTTATCATCTCAATACAAGCGAGGGCTCAAAAAAAGTAACTTTCCGTCATGTTTTAAACCAAGAAAATTTAAAAGTGAAAGTCATCTATCTATCCAAAGCTATATTTTAGAGCGTAAAATTTCAATATAACGAAATGTTTCGTTTTTTGTATTGAGGAATATACTCAATTGATTTATTTTATATTCGATTTTATAGTTCAATAGAAGATAAGAAAAAACTGATAATATTAAAATTGGAGAACATTTTTGAAAAAGAAGATTAATTTAAATTTTTAGTAAAAAATTCAATTGTTGGTTTCACTGTCTGCTTCATATCCTATTCAAGGCCTTCTCCGGTTTCATAACAACGTTTAAACATAAAACACAATCCGTTTTCACGACTGATATTTTAACATTTTTACGAGTGTTTTTACGAAACTAATACCGTAAACGAAGTAATTTAAAACATTATTATTTCCACAGATTATTGTTCAAAGTATATTGAACATTTAGAAAAATATTTTATATAAAATTTTGTGTGCTAAAACCATGGCCATTTAAAAATATTTTAGGAACATGTACCGTCAGCAAAGATCTAAGGAAAACAGTTCGACTGTGCCAATGAACACTCAGGACATTACTGTTTCCAACAATCGCTTTAGCGTTTTATTATTGAAAATACTATTGGGATCATTATTAAGGAAATTTAACATAGCCTGTCACAAATTCGACACCGAAATTGCGATTACATGTTCAGTAAAATAACAGTATAGATTAGGAGTGCCGAGGTATTAAATGAATAAATAAGATAACATTATAATATAAGGTAATCGGATTGCCCATGTATGGACTTCGTTAGATATATAATAACTGTGGAATAGATGAACAGATTTTATATAGAAATAAAGTAGTCCATTATTTGTGTGTATATTGTGTGTAACTAATTTTAGTATTGAAAATCTATGGGGATCAGTTTTATGCAAACTTAACACTGCATGTCGTAACTTTCAGAAGGCAAAATCCCGATACCGAAACTGCGATAACCGGTTCAGTAAAATAATACGTATAGGTTATGAGTGCGTACGCACTAAGTGAACAAGTAAGTTAACATTATAATATGAGGTCATCGGATTGCCCAGGCATAAATGAAAAATTTGTATATAGAAAATATTGAATACTTTATATAGTCCATTGTTTTGTGTATAACAAAAGTCTGAGTCTTATATCAAAATAAGGTAAATACGGATGGCCAATGTATAGATGAACAAATTTTAGTAAAAACAAAATAGAACATTGCTTTGTGTATGTGTACAACAAAATTTAGAATAAGGCAGCCATCATTAAATACGTACGGAAATGCACGAAATTATGATTGCAGCCTATCTCAAAACTTATTTTTTTTATTATATGTATGTTATAGTTGAACCGATTTTTGCCACAAATTATTTATTTAATTTTAACTTTACAAAACGTCCTAGCTTTTCGACTCACATCTTATTATTAATCGGTACGCATTTTTCTGATAGCGCGACATGTTTTTTGAAAACATTGGGACAGAAAGGCCGAAAAATTAAGAAGAAATATAGGAAGGTCTATCATTTTTGACATAATTACAATAGTCACATTTAACCCATCTTATCAATAATATTAAAATGCTATAAAAGTCACAAAATCTGATGAGCAATATCCAAGCTATGAGTTTCTAGATTACCTAGTTTCTTATTTGGATTGTAATTCTCTTTTTATATATTATAAAATAAAGGTAGTTTCTAGATTGTCACGTTTTTTTATAGATTTTAATATTTTATATATAATATGAAATATAAGCAATTTATTACTATTACAATATTTTAATACCCAAACTTAAGTTTCTAGTTTGCCACTTTTTTTATAAATTTCATTAATCTTTTTTCATATAACATAAAATGTGAGCAATTTATTAAATATTACAATATTTTAAAACCCAAGCATAAATTTCTAGATTGCCACGATTTTTTTATAGATTTTAGTTTAATTTGATCCATTTCTTGACCCATCTGATAATAAAATGTACCAATTTAATAATAAAAGATTATAACCTTTAAAAAAGAAAACACAGAACAAAACATTATTTATAAGTTGTGTCAGGTATTTTAAATACGTAGGATACTTGCGTAAGATGCAAGATCTGTGAATTTTTATTCTAGAATCTTAGAAGGTTAGTTCAGGTTAGGATCATCAGAACAAATTTTGGGTAAAATCAATAGTCATCAGAAAAAAAATGAACGATTAAAGACGAGAGCAAATTTAAAAATCACAATGGACCATCACCGAATTTAGAATTTGTTTTTAAAAACTATTATTTGATACTTATTCTAAAATATATCAGTGGTCTTAAGAATTCTACTAGCTTGAGAACCGTTACGGTACTGTTTATTTGCATCTATAACAGGTAGTTTGACGAGTTACTTTTTCGATTAATTGAATCGTTTTTAATATTTTCTTCAAACCAAGAAAGAGGTGTAATTTATCCAGTGGCGGCTCGTCAGGGTAGGCTTCTGAGGCCTCGCCTCACCCCCAAAATAAAGGAAAAGAGAATTTTTTTATATAACTTTTTATCTATTACCAATTAGAAATATACTTTTTAACAGTTTTACAACATAATAACATTAAAAAAAAAACAAAATATAATCCCATAATAAATATTTTAGAAAATAAATTCTGACCACATCAAAAAACCGACCGTGCAATCCGTGCAAACCCATTCCTAAAGAAAGTGCTCTCGAATGAGGCGAAATAATTTTAGCTTGGAAAGTTTCGACTTCTGACCTATTTATCAACGGCCGGTGCCGATGCCGGCGAGTCACCTGATTACGACAGAGCGGGATAGCGATTGCCGATGCACGCGTTTTCTATTGCATTCTTGAGGCGATAAATCTGTAGCTTGGATATGCTTTTATTGGTTATTTAAATCACATGACTAGCGAAATGTTCCAACGGCTTCTTTTTACGTGGTGCGTGCGGCTGAGAAAGAAATAGGAAATGAAATAGATTGCGATAATCGCTGATTGAGGGCGTTCTGTCTTTTAAGGTGAATAAATACGCGTGAGTAAGTTTTTGTTTTGTTTTGATTTGGTAAGTTGGACCGTTCCATTTTTTGTATTTGCTTTTTGCTTTTGAAATGAATCCTATTCACGACATTATTGCTTCATTAATTGAAACGCCTTTTTTAAGAAGAAGCGAAACTGAAAAGAAACAGATATTAGGTAGCCGTCCGACGCCGAAAATTTTAGCAATATTTAACGATAAGAGGCAAGGTAAAAAATATTCAAGAACTTTTCAAATATCTTGGTACGAAACTTATAGGTGGCTATGCGGAAGTATTTATAAAGAAAGCTTATATTGTTGGCCTTGTATTTTATTAGGTTGCGTCAAAAATAATTGGAGTTCAGGGGGCGAATATTCGGATTTAAAAAATTTTTCACGAGCAGTAAAATCGCATGAAAGTTCAAGAGAGCATATTAAAAATTCGGTAGCACTTACAAGACTGGAGCAAAATAGGGCGACTATTGCGGATGCACTACAAGAAAATGCAAGTCTTAATAAAATTGTTTATAATGAAAATGTTCGAAAAAACCGTTTATTATTAAATTATTTAATTGATGTTACTATTACTTTGGGTAAACAGGACTTGGCATTTCAAGGTCATAATGAAACAACAGATTCTTTTAACCGTGGCAATTTTAAGGAAATATTTGCATGCTTAATAAAAAGAAATGCCGAACTTACTGAACATTGTGCTAAATTTAGTAATATTTTTACGGGACAATCTAAGACTATACAAAATGAACTAATTGGTTGCATACATGACTATATTCAAAAAAGAAATCAATGACACCGATTGTTGTTTTTTTGGCGTAATTGCGGATGATAGTACTGATATAACAGAAAAATCACAGTGTTCGATAACAGTTAGGTATGTGACCAACGGATCTTTAAAAGAAAGATTTTTAGGATTTTTTGACGTTAGCGATAATAGAACAGCAAAGAGCCTTTTTCATTTAATACAAAACAGCTTAGAGCCTTATGACTTTAAAAATAAATTGGTCGCGCAGTGTTACGATGGGGCTAGTGTTATGGCAGGTGAAATAAATGGGCTTCAAACAAAAGTTAGATCTATTGCTCCTTTAGCTATGTTTACTCATTGTTGCGCCCACAGATTAAATCTAGTTTTACAACAGGGAACAAAACTGATTACCCAAAGTCGTACATTTTTTGCCACTTTATTAGGAATACCAAATTATTTCCACCAATCACCAAAACGGTTTTTTGTGCTTAATCAGATAGTAGGTAAAAGAATTCCGCGAGCTGTAGAAACGCGATGGTATACACGGTCTAAAATTTTAAACTTAGTGGCTAATGAATGGGACAATTTAATTATAGTATTTGAAACTATTATTAATGACTTAAGTTCTGGAACAGAATCTATTAATGGTGCAAAAGGATTTCTAAAGCATTTTAATGATTTCGAATTTTGCCTTTTAACGCATATTTATAAACAAATTTTTAGTTGCACTGATGTACTGTTTCAAATATTACAGTTAAAGCATTTAGATATAAATTACTGCATTTCGCAAATAAACCTTGCCAAGCAACGAATTATTGAATTTAGAAACGAGGACCATTTCAAAGAACTTTTCAATAATGCTAAAAAAGCCACTATTCTGCCAACTAACACACGTCGAGGGCAATGTTCTAGCGACTTTGATATTTTTACTAAATATAAAATATTATATTTCGAAATAATAGATTGTATAATTCTTCAATTAGGGACGCGGTTTGAAAATTTAAATAATTTAAATTTCTTTGCTTTAGTCGATTGCACAAAATATTCGGAATATGTTAAATGCTTTCCAGACGACTTATTAAATAATTTATTAAAAAATTATCCAAACATTTTTGACAGAGATAGATTAAAGAATGAGCTTTCTGTATTGTATAGGGATGAACAATTTTCAAATTTAGATGTCGAAAAAAGTCTAGCTTTGTTATTTAAAGATTTTAAAGCAATTTTTGCGGAAGCATATAAGCTTTTTAATTTAGTTTTAACTATTCCCGCAACAAGTGTATCGGCCGAACGAAATTTTTCATGTCTTAAACGGATCAAAACCTACCTAAGAAACACAATGACACAAGAACGGCTTTCGGGTTTAGCAATGATGTCAATAGAGCAGGAATTACTGTCAGAACTTAGTGAAGACCAAAACTTTTACGACCAAATTATAGATAAATTTGCAACCTTAAAAGACAGACGTATAGATTTAATGTACAAAAAGTAGTTTTTTTATCTTATTTCATACAACTATTTATTTTAAGTTTTAATAAACTAAATTATGTTTTTATTATCGCAATCACCGCTATATTTTAGTGATAGGTGTACATATTTTACTTGTTTTGTTTACTTTTTATTTACTTTTTTTAGAGTTTATTTTTTTAGTTTTTAATGGTTTAGTAGGGCTATTGGCGATGACCTCCATTAAAAAAAAAAGGTCAACGCGTCGCAGAATAATACCTCATGGGTGACGTGGAAATTTATTCACATTTAAACAAAATTAACCTTATGTAGCCTCACCCTTCAATATACTCACGAGCCGCCACTGAATTTATCACAATATAATCGGCTTAGTACTATGTTTACAGAAAATAATTCAAACAATATGGAATTTTTCACCTTTCTTAATCTAAAGCAGCAAATATTTGCTAAATGGTTCTTATTAGATTATCGTGGCATGCCGGATTAGTCAGAAGCTAAAGGAGAGTTGAATTAAATTTGATATTGGATGCTGTTTTGCTGATGCTAAAATTGTTCTTGCATTGACAGTGTCGAGAGATTAGATAATGAGAAAAACCTCATCTTGACATATACGATTTCAAGCCATTGATGTTCAATGCTTAATACATTTAGATTACCTATTTGAATTACAAACAAATAGACCTAGTTATTGTTGTAAAAGTGTTGAATAATGTAGCACATAAGAAGAACTCAAATTACAAATAATACCGAGCTCCTGACATGAAGCTGTATAGCTTTAATTAAGGTTTCCAAAATAATTGTTTTAAATGTGAAGTACTATACTTGTCGAGGATGTTACATATTTTTTGGTATTAGCATAATAGTTTATTATCATTTGTTTTGCGAGACCTATTTTAAACTTCTTAACATCCAAATATATAATTTGTTGAAATAAAACCGGAAAAAATTAACTTAAAATAGTATTCATGGCTAGTCTCACATGAATTGATTATTATTTCGATCCTTATAACATAAATAACTACTATATACCAAGGTGTAAGTGAAACATTTTTGGCGAAGGATGCAAAAAATTACACCCTGTACATTTAAGATTATATAAATATTTGAACAATGTTTATAACTTGCTATGATTATTACGAATTTGACAGATATACCTATTATTTAACTGATACTACATCTGTTTTGTTCGAATTGACGTAACTATAAAACATGCTAAATTGATTTCTCTCGTGCAATAATTATTGCAAAACGAGGGGTAAATCATCTAGGCAGTTTGATGTACACGTAGCAGGAATTGTGGGGCAAGCGACGAATTATTGGGGTATTGGGTTGGGAGCGAGGTTGGGAGGCATTCTGGGGCATTGCGTTGCATCGCCAGGAATTGTGGGAATTATGGAGCATTGGGGCAGCTACCCTCCAGACGCTTGTTAAATTTGTATAAAAAAAAGTTTGGTAAAATTATTATTATTATTACAATTTATATTCAATGAACAATATAATTAGGCCTAATAAGTTTTAGTAAAAAGGCAAAGCTTCACAATGGTGGTGCCAACATGGCAGACGATTTTTGTCAACATTTAAAAATTTAAAATATGTAGATTTGCCTAAAACTAGGTATTTGAGGGTCGTTAAGCGGACAAATTATGAATTTTTAGTCAACATTTAAAATTTCAAGATGGCAGATTATTTTTGACTATGGCGGAGCTAACATGGAGAACGATTTTAGTCACTTGTGTAGATTTGACTGAAAATCAGTATCGAGGAATTTTTAAGAGTGTAAATAATTAATTATTTGTCAACATGAAAAATTCCAAAATGGCAACATGGAGAAGGATTTTCAAAAAATCAAATTTTAGGGTTTTAATAGTGAAAATTATGACTTTTTATTCGACTTGTAAGATTTCAAAATTACGAACGATTTTTGTCATTTGTCCAGATTTCACAAAAAAATCAGTATCGAGGGGTTTTTAAGAGTGCAAATTATGAATTTTTACTGAACCGGGTAATGACACTTCAAAATGATGGCATTAACATGGCGTACGATTTTTGCCACTTTTGACTAAAAATGAGTATTTAAGGGTTTTAAGAATGTGTAAACTTAACATTTACAATTTTTCTCACTAGTGCAGCAAATCAGTGGCTGGGATTTTTATGAGTGAAAATTGCGAGGAAAATTGTTACTTTTTAGTCAAGATTTCAAAATGGGGGTGCCAACATGGTAAATGATGGGACATTGCGGTACATTGTGTGGCATTGCAGTGCACTTTCGGGCACGGCGGTGAATTGTAGGGCATTGCGGGGCCATTGTGGGGGCATTGTGAGAGGATTGCAGGGTATTCTAGGGCATTGAGGTGCATTTAAAGGAATTTCGGGGCCTTGCGAGAAACTTTCTGAATGATGGGCATTCTGGTGTACAAAATATGATGGGTGATTTGTACCTCATTGAAAAACATGTCTTATAACGTAGAAGGCGGTGTGGAAAAAGCAGCGTCCACTGCTTGTGCTTTATTGCTGCCAGAAAAATTAAAAGAGAGGTACCAACGTATTTATTATAAGTTTAAAAAGTGGCAAGTGTCGAAGCATATTGTGGACGAAAAGGAGCTTTTGGCATATTTCTTTGAAAGCTCCCAACATTTACTTATTTACTGTGTTTTTTTCTGAAACCGAATGGATTTCCGGTAGTATTTTGACAGGAACAGGGATCAAGTATTCACCACTGATTTTTTTCAGCTGGAGCAAAAAAATTTTTTTTTGCCCATGTCCGAGCCCAGGCCAAAAAAGTAAACTATTTTCAGCGGGTTAAAAAATTGACACTTAATATTACAGACATAAGTCAAATAAATCAACTTTAGGTCGCACAAAAAATAAGTTATTACCTCCTATTAATTTATCAACTTAGCATTTATATAAATAAGGGCAAATTCAAATTACACACAGTGTGCTTTATTAAGCGCATTTTATCCGAGATTTTGTCCTCTATTTCTCAAAAAGTACTTAACGGAACCTAGATAAGTAGTAACAAAGCGAATAGCGAAATAAAACTTTTTCGCCAACAAAAGCCCCCCGGTAAGCCGACACTGAAGTGACTCTGAAGTGAAGTGACATGGAACTCTTGGAAGTGATTTTCTCTAACATTCTTATCTTAGAAACAACTTACTTGATGAATCAATTCCAACACCTTATATAAAAAGCAGAATGGTACATAATGTATTCAGTAAAGAATTCTCCGAAGAATCCTATTATCTGTCAGTCATTAACGCCAGAAAGAACATATATTTTATTCAAGAAGAGAGTCCTCAAAAAACTACTTAGAGCGTCCGTAAAAGTTTGATACTCTTTCTTTGCAATACTGAAATTTTCTTCCTTGAAAATCTTTGTTGATAGGGTGGTGAAAATTCAGAAAATTACGTAAATATTTGTGCACTCTTTTCTATTTAACTCAAACCCGTACTTTATAATAGTTTTAAAAATTACTGATTATATTCTAATTAAAGAATTTTAGCACTTTTGTTTAAACAAGATCGTTTCACTATTCTTTTGAAACTGTCTTTTAGGAAATTTTAATTATTTATACATATTACCTTCTAGCGAGCCTTCTAGACTTTTTTGTACTCATATTTTGCCATTGTTTTACAATTTTTCACAAGTTTGTCGAGGTATCGTTTTAATCTTCAGACAATGAAAGAGGTGCTTGTTTTTATAGAAGTGCAAATTCAAATTTGCACAGTGTTTTATTAAGAAATGAGAAAAAGAGTATTTTCAGTATTGGATATTTTACCGCCTATTTCTCAAAAAATACTCAACTAATCCCAGATAAGTATCAAAGTAAGTATCGAAGTAAAACTTTTGCGCTCACAATAGCACAGGATAGAAACTCTTGGAAGTCGTTTTCTCTAACATTCGGATGGAATCTTATCTTAGAAACAACTTACTCGATGCATCAATTCTAACACCTTATATAAAAAGCAGAATGGTACATAATGCATTCAGTGAAGAATTCTCCGAAGAATCCTATTATCCGTCAGTCGTTAAAGCAAGAAAGAATATATATTTTATTCAATAGAAGACTTCAAAAAAACAACTTAAAGCGTCTGTAAAAGTTTGATATTTTTATTTTGATACTTTTTCTTCCATATTGATAGGGTGGTGGGAAAACTAAAGAATTTTAGCGCTTCTGTTTAAGCAAGATCGTTTCAATATTCTTTTGAAACTCTTTTTCATACTTTTTTTTTTATTTATGTATATTCCCATCTATTTTTGTGCTCGTATTTTGTCATTGTTTTATAATTTTTCATAGCTCATTAATTGTCAATGTTCAAACAATAAAAAAGGTGCTTGTTTTATAACCGATTTTTTGATTTTTTTTGATTTTATATTTTTGATATTAGAACCGGCGTGGATTATTTTAATTTTAGAAACATACAACATATGACATATGTATTAACATTAATTGAAAATCTTTTAAAATAATTTAATATACCTATAAGAAAGTATTAATTCTTATTTTTTACTGACCTCTTTCGTCTATAAGTTGTCCACATATAGTTGCTATGGCCGAGAAGAAAATTCCTAAATATAAGTGAAAATCCATGTTGCCTGCACTTAAAGTGATTCACGAAAATCGCACTAAATACATATACACATTTTCTTAAAAGGAAAAGTTAGTTAAGTTACTGAAGTACTTCACAAAACTATATTTTTCCCAATTAATTATTATTTCATTGGCCGAAAGTCAATTAGAATTGTTACAGTTCACATAAACAATAGAAAGCGTCAGTCTTTTCGTAATATTTGAAAAAGGAATCTGTCAAAAACTACCGGAAAACCGAAAAACATAAATACCGTAAGTACTGATATACCATGCGCGCCGCAACATACGGAGCTTTATTTACGATGACCCATACGACGAGGTTTGGAAGTGCCGCGTTTAGATCTGCACGCGAACTTTGCCGAAGGAGCCGCCCGAAGGAGTCCGATCAGGCTCCACAGGTAACATGGAAAATCAACAGGTAAGAGGAGGACTCCGGGCGCTGATGCCACACTTTGTAAAATGTAGGAAATAGCCAGTAGTTTTGCTTTGCGCTATTTTTACATTATAGACAAAAATAAAGTTCACTGGCGTCGTGCAGCTTTGAGAGAATAGGCCATTAAGCACGATCACAGTCACATTGGTATTCTGTGGTCCATCAAGGTGTCTGTTTTTAAAGATTTTATAAAATAAAATTTGTAATTTTTGTTAGATTAATAAAAAAGTTAGGAAGTTGCCTTTTCCCGAAACTTCCCTCGTTATGAATATTTCTTTTCAAGAATAAACCTATTTAGGTCCCCAAATAATTGTGTTTTTTTTCATTTTTGTAGACAAACAGAATTTCAGGAGGGAATTTCCGTATGTCTCAGCCCCATAAGAAATTATTCGAAACCACGTCAAATTAAAAACGAAGATGGTTTTGTAAATGTTCTGACTTGCAAAAATTATGTTTTTAAAAAAATAATAATATAATGTGACGAAAAACGGGGAAATATAATTAGTTTTTTTATATATGAAATATGGTTTTCTATTATACATGAGCCTTAAAGGGGTAAGGCGGTTGCATGAAAACGAAAAATAAAATAAAAAAATGGTAAATCTCCTTTACCCGGAACTCCCCTTGTTCCGAATCTTTTCCTTTATTAGGAATAGAGAAGTGTGGCCCAATTTAGTACGGCAAATAGCCAATTTGTAGCACACATTTTTTTAATGGGCGCCATTTTGTTCCGCCATCTTGAATTCGTACCACAATTATATCAGTTCATTTCTATGCCACAATTAATTGTGCACATTTGAAATCAATCTTTTAAGTAGTTTTTCCAGGCAGAATTTTTAAATATTTGATTAAGCCGACATTTTGTTTTGCCATCTTGGATTCGTATCAAAATCCTAACAATTGATTCCTACACAGCACTTGACTTTTGTACAAAATTTGAAGGAAATTGGATAAATAATTCTTTAGTAATAACTGTTTTAACATTTCATTAGGCCGCCATTTTGTTTCGTTACTAGGGAAGTAAAAACGGCGAAGCACATAAAATTTCATTTAATTTTATGCATTTAAAAATGTTTCTCAACTATACAAAAAAGTACTTAGGAATGGTAACAGCAATTAAGAAACATTCAGTTTTTTTTTTTAAACGTTGAAACAGATCAATTTATTTTTTTATTCTTTTGTATAAAAACTTTTTTCTTTAACTATACAAGGTAGCGGAGGAGGATGAAACAGCTTCCTGGAAACGGGAAAAAATTTTAGCCGTTCGGCTCTTTTAAAAAACAGTGAACCGAATAAATTTTTTAAATTTTTCTGTATATAAATACATTTTTTTTTTATTATACAGGGTAAACCTCAAGAAGTGAAAATTTAAAACAGTGCCCTAAAAACATAAATACGTTTTTATATTCATAATGTTTAGCTTAAAGAAAAGACAAGGGCAAATTTATTTTCTTTTTTTTTTATATATATAAAAGCAATTGTTTCCATTATAAATGGCTAAGGGGTGAAACAAGCCGGTAAAAGAAATATTTTGAGATATTGACTTCAGCTCTTAAACTGACCTAAATTATTTAGCCAAAAAACAGAGAAAAAAGAAAAATTGTTGATTTATACTTTATATAAGCAATGGCAGATTAAGCCCAAATTATTCATATTGAGGACAATTGGTATAATTTATAGAATTTTTAAAGAAATAATATTTGTGGTAAAGCAATAAACTAACAAATTAAAGTTAAATAGTAAACTGCCTGAAAACTATTGCTAACTAATGCCTAAAATTCGTTATTTTTTTGGTGCAAAATCGATATTGTTGATTGTAGGGCATTCTTAAAAAAAATTTAAAAAATTCCCGTGGTCTTATTTTAAACTTCGAAAGATGGCATCTATTGCAAGAAAATCGTTGAAGAAATGGGATATTCTCTAAATTAACTGAAAATGTGTACGAGCTAGACCAGCTCTGTCCTGGCAATTAGAATGTTTGGTTCGCCAGTTACATTTGCTTATGTCACTGTGATATTTTTGTATTCTGACATTTTGAAAAATTATTTGTTCCATTAGTGCACAAGTCATCTTAGACCTATAACTGTCAAGTTAGACCTGGTCATTTCATTTTATTTGATAAATATTGTTGTTTCAACTTTTATATCGCTTCTTTTACGACACATGCAAAATGAATCAATTCAAGTTCAATCAATTTAATATCACATTCCTAAGTTAATTTTAAAAAGAAATTATCTTCAAAACATGTGCTTTGATCTCGCAGTTAGGGTCCTTAAACTGGAAAATCATGTTTGATTTTGTCGAAATTCTCAAAAACGCTTTAAAGTGCAATTTAACTTTGATGGGTTTCATTCATATCCAATTTGCTGATTTTGCAAAAAAGGTGTACGTCAATGCTTTCGTCTAAGTTTGGCATTTTTTTTCTATATTCACTACTAAATTATCAAAACTACCTTTTGGTTTTTTAACGCGACCAGTGGATTTGGAATAATTTTAAAAATTTTAATAACTGTACCAAAAACACGTTCTAAAAAACAGCCATAAAAAGTGGTTCACTAAAAATCCAATATAAATGAATACCTTCCGACATCATACAGGCAGCAATTTTCGTACATGTGCAAAAAATTGTGTTAAATATCCTGTCGCATCGTAGTATTTTCCTACTTTTAAGTGTCACTGATTTCACGAGAAAAAATCTAATAGATTTAAATCCGATGACCTAGGATGACTAACTGATTTTGTGTTTTAGTACCACGCCCAATTCATTGATCTTTGAATAGTCTATCTAAATATTAGTTACGTTTAGTGCAGCAGCATATTATTATATGAGGTTCCTCTATTTATTTTAATAAACTACGTTCGAAATAGGTAGTAACTTGTAAAATACATGACCTCATTTTTATCCTGTGTTTATACTAGGATAATCTATTTACAGCTTAAAACATGTTTTAATATTCGAATAAAAAATGTTGGACTGTCCATTGCGGAAAAATGTACATACAGACAATTAAAAGAACACGACTGTGCATTTATATCCTCGATATTTTTGCTGCACATAAATGTGTAACGTGGCAGGTCGACTAAAATCACCGGCAAAAATCACATTAGTTTAGCGAACGAGCCGGATGTACAGCGAAATACAGAATATAACGTTTCACCTTGAAGAACGTGTCGTCGCTTAGTTGTGTTTTTTGAAAAAGTTTAAATAAAATTTATAACAAAATAATGGATACTCTACAGTTTTTTTATAAACAAACACAAACACTTCTTCAAACAGAAAAAAAATTAATGAAGAATTAATAACTTTCCAATATCCCTATTAGTCTAATTTAGTAAGAATCCGAACAACATTTTTTTAGAGATATTTCTCATTATGTAGAATTTCTCAAAAAAAAAGTAGGGGTGTCAACTTTTGTTTTAAGACTAATCTCCTGATTTCTTTTTCAAATTTTGGACCCTTCTTAAAATTCTAGACTTTTTTCATACGGCATATTTTATACCTATCTAGTTTAGTTGTTTTCGAAATATTAGTGACATTAATTGGGCGCCATTTTATTCCGTCATAATATTACCAATATTTTACCAGCTCCTACCTATGCCACAGTTGATTTTTTGAGCATAATTAAAAATAAATTTAATAAGTTTTTTCATTGACACACACCGCTATTTTGTTACGTCATGTTGAATCCGTACCGGTTAATCCCTATAGCACATTTAACTTTTCTGCCAAAATTTTATTTAGCCGCCTTTTTGTTTCGCCATCTTGAATCGCACCACAAGTTTACCAGTCTATCTCTATGTTACAATTAATGTTTGCACAAAATTTGAAATTAATTTAATAAGTTGATTTTTTGCCTGATTTTTTAAATATTTTACTTTATTCATACCAAAATGTAACCTGTCCATTCTCATGCAATTCCTGATTTCTGTACAAAATTTGAGATACATTAAATAATTAGTTTTTTAGTAATAATTTTTTTTAACATTTCACTACGCCGCCATCTTGTTCTGGCATACTCGGTTATCACCAAATATTACCAGGTAATCCTCATATGATCATTGATTTTTGGCTAAAATTTGAAGTCAGCTATGCCGCGAACTGACAGGCAGACCGACAAACGGACCGACAGAATTGATAAAGCATATTTTTTCACGTCTAGGAACAGGGCCGTTCCTAGCCCCTCGGCCGCCTTTGTGCAGAAATAAAACGGCCGCCCTTTTATAACAAAAAAAAACAATATTTATTGAACAAAAAAATATATTTAAGTTCCTACGTATACATTAACAAGTAACATTGTATCATAACATAAGGTAATAATCTATTAAACGAAACAATAAACAACATAAAACAAAATACAAATGTTTAAACTATTAATTATTTAAATATCAAATAATATAAAAGCCAAACAAACAAAAATTGGTATCTTTTATATTGTATCTAAGTATAAAACTAAGCAAGTCCCAATAAAAAAACAACCTCTTCATTTCAAAAATATTTTTCTGGCTTTTGTACTTGCGAACTCGTCTATTATTTTATTATGGTCTAAATTTTCACAAATTTCATTTTCAATGGCAATTATACCTAAATTTGTAAGCCTTTCCTGTGACATAGAAGATCTTAAATAGTTTTTTATTATTTTTAATTTTGAGAATGACCGTTCACCAGATGCAACCGTATTGTTAAAAAAATTCTCAAGCTTATACATAAATTAGGAAAAGATGAGACCAAATTATTACTATAAATAAATTTTAGAATCTCAATAGGTTTGATTTGATCTGTTAGAGATTTAAATGTAACAATTTCTTCAAATAGTTCTACGCCACTTATATCCCTCGATTCGTCTTCGGTTAATGCGATTTCAAGTTCAACGCATTTTTGTTTTAAATCATCCGATGTCACATCATGAAACCGTGTTAAAAAGTTAAAAATATTACTGCAATACGAAAGAGAATTAAACCTTTCTTCTACTGATATTCTAGCTCGGTCAATAACAGTATAATAAAAATTTATTTTAAATTTCTCTCGTTCGTTAGTTAATACATTGTCTGTACTTTCATAACTAAATTGGGATTTTTTCCGCCTTATACATACGAACTTCTGGAAAATCTGGTTCCACATCAATTTCATTTGCTAAATTGGATGAAATTTCTATGTAAGTGTTAAAACTTTGGTCCGATCGCATTTCGTTAATAAAGTTAAGTACATGTTTTAATGATGTGACACACTGAGCCAGATCAATATTAATTTTTTGCAATAATTTACTGACTACGTCAATTTTAACTAATAACTCGTACCATATGACTAAGCTACAGATAAAAGTAAATGATTTTATTTTTTCTAATAATGAATTGGCACTTAGTTTTGTTTTTGAGTCTCTTGTAACATCTTCTGAAAGCTCAACCAAAGCTTTACAAATATTTCCTAGTTGATTCCGAAGTGGTCTAAGCGCTTTAACTCTGCTTTCCCATCGGGTGTCACTTACCGATGTAAGATTTAAATTACTAACATTTTTTTTAAAACATCCCAACGAAAAGGAGAAGAAGAAAAGAATACATACAGTTCCTGCACGATGTTAAAAAAATTTATTGTTTCGTGGGATATTTTAGTGGAATCGTTTATTACTAGATTTAGTGTGTGAGCGGTGCAAGGAACAAATATAGCCCTGGAATTAACATTTTTTACCCTTTGTTGAAGTCCGACATGTTTAATATTAAATCCAAAACTTAAGATGCGGATTTGGATGGTAATATTAAGTAAAGTAATATCTATCCGAAGAACTTACCTTTTTAAATTACGAAAATTTGTTTCTTTTGAAATTTCACTTTTGCAAAATGTAGAAAAAAATAACTAAACAACAAACACTTTATATCACCGTTAAACTCTCGCTAGTTAATCGAATACTAAAAAGAAAAACAAAACATTTAAAAACTGCCCCACTCTACAGTATATAGAGCTATATAAAACTATATACTGTACACATACCAATTATGAAGTATAAACAAACATTTTTGCATTGAAAGGCGGCCGCCCTTATCTATCATTTTTATTGCTTTTCCAAGGAACGCTGCTATAAATAGTTCTATTGTAATTTCGGCAACTCATGCACAGCAAAAAAAGAAATGACCGGTAATAAATTTCTTATGAATGTTTTATCTTAAAAGCCTAACAAAATGTAATTTAATTTTTCTTTATTTTGAAAACAAGAATATAGGTATATTTTTGTAATCAAATGGCTAATTTTGTGTTTTTGGCGGGCGGCCTGCGGCCGCCCCAATAGTTTGGCCGCTTTTGTGCCGGCACACCGTGCACACCCCTAAAAACGGCCCTGTCTAGGAACGTGAAGATATGCAAAACATTTTTTACGATTACGAACATTTTATTTGGCCGCCATTTTGTTCCGTAATCTTAAATTAATGTCACAATTTTACTAGTTCTTCTCTATACCATAATTATGTATAGCACATAATTTGAAATCAATCCATTAAGTAGTTTTTTCAGGCTGAATTTTTAAATAATTTATTAAGCCATACCCCTTTTTACTATTTGATTCCTACATAATACTTGATTTTTGTGCAAAATTTGAGATAAATTGGATAAGCCGTTTTTTAGTTATAATTTTTTAACTTTTACTAGGCCGCCATTTTGTTTTGCGATATTTGATTTTTCCAAAATATCACCAGGTTATTCCCATATAACCTTAATTTTTGACCAAAAATTTGAAGATAATCAGATAAGCAGTTTTTAAGCTAAGCCGCGAACTGGCAGACCGACTGACAGAAATACCGACGGAATTGATAAAATATATATTTTTTGGCATCTAGCGACTCTAAAACATGAAGGTTAAACCTGGTGATTTATTCATGATTACAAACATTTTATTTGGCCGCCATTTTGTGCCGCCATCTTGAATTCGTACTACATTTTTATTAGTTCATCTCTATACCACAGTTAGTTATAGCACAGAATTTTAAATCAAACTATTAAGTAGTTTTTTCAGGCTGATTTTTTAAATAATTTATTAAGCCGCCATTTTGTGCTGTCATCTTGTATTCTGTTTTGCCAGTTATGCCTACATAATATTGGATTTTTGATGATTTGAGATAAATTGGATAAGTAGTTTTATATTAATATTTTTTTTAATAATTCACTAGGCCGCCATTTTGTTTTGCCATATTGGATTTTTACCAAAATGTTACCAGATCATCCTCATATAACCCTTAATTTTTGACCAAAGTTTGAAGTTAGTTGGTTAAGTAGTGTATTAGCTATACCGTGAACAGACAGACCGACGGAATTGAGAAAATATGTTTTCGGCATCTAGGGACCTCGAAACGTAAAGATCTGAAACAATCTCGGAGAGTGATTTTTTCACGCTTACAATACGTCCCCTATACGGGGGAAGTAAAGACGCGTTTACCATATTTCTCACCGTTTGGATTTTACAGCTTCATAAAACCTGATTTCCTCAAATTTCAAGAGCCAATGTCTCAAAAACTGGTGAAAATACGTATAGGATACACTACATGAAAAATATCCACGATATTAAAGGAAATAAAAAACTTGAACGACAAATGGCATAATTTACTTAAAAATTAGAAATAAATCCATGTTGTACCTCTTTTTTGAGACATCCGATATAATATTAATATTATTTGAATCACTTAAAAAATGCCAGTCCTTTTTGTAAAATTCCGTTTTATCAAAAACAATTGCATTATTGAGTTATTTTTATCAATCCTATCCAAGTCCAGAGAAGAAGAAGAAGATCATAGAATTTCATATGATACCAATGTGAAATTCCATAAACTAATCATATTAAAAATATTAATTGTCAAAATTACTACTACATGAAAATCTTTCATTGCCCGCGTTTCTGCTATCTATACTACTCACTCGAAGGACCACATTTGGCCAGGACTAATACCAGTCATATCGGCAACACTGTACCGCATGCTGCGCTTCTGTGAATGGACCTGACAGGTGACTTAATGTGTTATTTTTTACAATGCCAAGTAAAATGCGCCTGTGATGTATGTTGTTGCCTGTTGCATAGTGAAGGGGAGTCGAGCGGAGGGCCAGGGATGCCCGAAACACGTGTAGTTGAACCGTGTGGGCGTAGGGTCAAATTCTTGCGGTTTCGATCCATATTTTTGGTCCACTGAGATGTGAGTAGACTTTCTGAATCAAAGTCAAAAGTTGTTTCTTTAAAGACTGAACACGGATTTTTGCATGTTAAACTAAAATAAATTAAAAGAAAACAAATTAAATGGAGTTAGCCGATATTTGATGGAAATCCATTATACACTTAATAAAAACAAAGTTTACAGATATTTAATTCTGTAAACTTTGGTAAAACACACAAATAACAAACTAATTAATGTTATAGAAAAAATTTGCAACTTTGAAGCAAAATGGAGCATTTAAAATTCTTATGAATTAATAAAAGATATTGGAGGGAGGTATCAATCTCCCAACAAATGCAAAATTTATTTCTTTTGATCTTCAGAATCTTTTTTCTAGTATTCCACCTAAACTTTATAAATAATTTACATCCAAGAATAAAGTTTACCACAGAAATAGAACAAAATAAATCTATTAATTTTATATAACACATAAAATCGAATAACCTGATTTCTCTATCTATCATAAGCCCAGATATTGTTATTCATAATAGTTCATAACTCCATTATTCAGAGACTTCTAAAAGTACCTTTATCGCATAAAAATTACAATAAAGAACTAAATTTAATTAAACAGATAGCATTTAACAAGGATACAAAGTATATATTGTAGATAAAATAATCGGCAAAAATCTTACAAAAAAGCAATCAAGTCAGTTTTTTCATCAGTTAATAACGTCAGTAACACTATTTTTAAAACTATAGCTCATATCGGTATACTGAGTTCCAAAATTTCTAAACACCTTTCTAGAAATGGGTTAAAAATCCGTTTTATGACCAACAATAAATGAATGAAAATATTAAAAAATAACAAGCTCACTCAAAACAAACAGAACAAACGAGGATTTTACATGCTGAAGTGCGGTTCATATCCTAAAAATGTATACTGATCAAATCGGCAGACGTTTAAAAAAACATAAAACTAATTACATAAAAAATTTAAATAATTCACATTACGCAACTCATCTACTAAACGACTCCCATACAATTTGATGACAGTTTTAAAATTCTTTATTCTGAAATAATATCAAAGAAACTCAATTTTTTAGAAAGTATGGAAATTAATAAATTAATTATGTTTGACTGTTGGTAGAGACAAAAACACTTGCGCGGGAATTTTTACTGTTAAAAGAATCTAAGATAGGCATGTAAAACACGCGCCCCTTCTTGAAAGTAACAATTTCGTTTTCTAGAAAAATTTTTTTTTTTAGTTTGGAGTTTGGAAAGAGTTCATAACGTAAAAATCATGCATGAAAATACGTTTTCATAGGTAGAAAGAATATAGATATTTTTTAGAGTGGTCAAGTAATGACTGCTAGGAAATTAGTTTAATTTTAATTTCAATCATGGCGGATCATAAAAAGTTTTCAGCTATTTTGTAAGCAAATATTTCTTGAAATTGGCCGTTTTGTAAGAAAATATTTATCAAATGGCAATAATTTTTAAATTTACCAATAAAAATGCCTACTTGGTTTGCTTTTAGTACTCGCCAAACAATGGCTAATTTGAGACCCAGGAGCCACCGTAAAAAAATTAAACGACGATTACCCCAAGTCAGCGTTTTCTTTTTCTATAATATGTGATGGAATATTTAAAGTTTTTATTAGACATTTTGTATGGTAAATAATTTATCTTTCGTTTTTCTACATAAATCTTCAGTTTGGTTTAAGTATAGTTTTATAGGTTATAAACGTAAATTTGGAAAAGTTGCATTTTTTGGCAATATTATAGCAACAATAAGCGAAATAAAACTACCCAATTTTTGTTATCCTAAAATGTCATAATCTGGCATTCTTATATAGCTATTCTTACTATAATTAAACTTAAATACTTGCTAAAATATGTTTAGTTGACCATATTCTGACCTTGATTTCTATTGATGAAAAATGTCATATTTTGGCATTTTAAACAGCTATTCTTACTATAATTTAGCTTCAATATGGTTACGTTGTGGCAACAAAACTGATAGATATTTCTACCTTTTTAATAACTAATATTACAAAAAAAAATTCGAGTTTTAATTACCCCATAAAAGATATTTTTGGCCGATTAATTATGCTATAGTCTATCTGCATTGAAAATTGATGCTACTCTTAGAGCCAAAAAATCTAATTTGAAGCGAGCTTCCATGGCTAGAAAACAAACCAGAAATCATTTTTGCTAAAATTTGACAAATCTCTGGTTTTTATGTGTCTTTTATTGCTAACTGTTAGGCAAAAAAGCGTATCAGCTAATTTGTGCTATTTGGGTATCATGGTTTAATGTAATATGTATAAAACAATTGTCATGGTTTAATGTAATATAGTGGAAATTAAAGTTATAAATGTTTTATCCAGTGTAAAAGGAAACATATATTTTAGAAATGCAGAGCTCAGGAAGTATTTGAAAAAGTTTCCGTTATACTTCCACTTTTCCAAATCGGTGCTTAAAATTTCGGAAGGTGGAAAAGTGGTAGAATTTACCTAATTTTGACATTAAGATGACATTTAGCTCTAAAATTGACGACCGAATATCAGTTTCATCCATCGAAATGTCATAACCTAAAACTAGGTTTTTTTATTTTTTCTTTAATTAACCTACTCTAATGATGGGGATAATAATAATAATAATAATAATAATAATACAAATACACGCATAACTGGAGATGTCCTGGAATAGATAACATTCATAACTTTTGGTACAAACAGTTTACCTCCACACATGAAGTTCTCACTCGCCAAATTAATGAAATTATTTTAAAACCTAGCACACTCACCCAAGGAATAACATACCTTAAATCCAAAAATTCAGACAATAAGGACCCGTCAAATTACCGACCTATTACGTGCCTTCTAACCCTATATAAGATCATCACAGCCACAATTACCAGGAGAATAGAACACATCTAGCACACAAAAACATTCTAACGGAAGAACAAAAAGGGTGCTGGAAAAACAGCCGAGGATGCAAGGAGCAGCTCATTATCGAGAGCTCATCATGAAACAAACCAGGAAAAATTATAAAAATCTTCATACTGGTTGCATAGATTATAAAAAAGCTTTTGATTCGATACCCCACAGTTGGCTAACCAGAGTACTAGAATTATATAAAGTTAATAAAAACATCAGGCAATTTCTTACGCAAATCATGAGTACGTGCAAAACTAAAATCAACCTGAGAACACAAAAAGAGCACATCGAAACAGAAGAGATCTACATCAGACGAGGTATGTTCCAGGGAGATGCACTCAGCGCTTTGTGGTTCTGCCTCTGTCTCAATCCACTCTCAAACACACTGAATAACACAAACTTCGGATTCCAAATTAAACACCAAAAAAATAACCTACACAAAATAAAACATCTCTTGTACATGGATGACATAAAATTATATGCAAGCACAAATCTGGCATAAGTAAATGCAAACTACTTCATATCAACAAGGGACAGTGGAAAGACCACCTTACGGGGGAAACAATCAACAATGAAACCATAGATAACATTCTCAAAGAAGAAACGTACAGATACCTAGGCTTCCATCAAAGCACCAAAATTAACCACACTCATATCAAATCAGAGCTCAAGACGGAATTTAAAACCACCAGACTCACAAAACTACTAAAAACAAAACTGAATTCCAGAAATCTAACGAAAGCTATTAACACCTTCGCCATATCTATTCTTACGTATTCGTTTGGTATCATTAAATGGTTACACACAGACATAGAAAACATTCACATTCTCATACGCTCTGAATTCACTAAACACAGGAAGTTACATCCTAATGCATGCAAGGAAAGACTCACCATCGAGAGAAAAGAAGGAGGGAGGGGAATTATAGATATACAATCGCTAAATAAAAAACAAAATTCTTCCACAACAAACAAACTAACCTCCACAAAGCAATAGTGAAGGGAGACAAGAATTATTCACAGCTCGACCTGTTTCAAACGAGCCACGCAGCAGACGCACACAGTCACATCCAATCACGACTAGAAAAGATGAACACCTGGTCTGAAAAAACACTTCACGGAAGACACAGATACCATATAAAGCAAGACCATATACATAAAAAGCTTTCATATTATACGTGGTTACAAGAAGGGCAGCTGTTCTCCGAACCAGAAGGCTTCCTGTTTGCCATATAGGACAAAGTCATAGCAACCAGAAACTACCGAAAGCACATCATCAAGGACACAACCATTGAAGACGAGAGGTGTAGGAGATGTCACCAGCAGAGAGAAATGATCGATCACATAACGAGTGGATCTAGAATAATGGCCGGAACTGAATACACCGCGAGAAACAACTCAGCAGCGAAGGTCGTTCATCAAGCATTAGCCACAACATACAAACCAACTGAGAACACAGACCCTTACTACTATTATACACCAACATCCATACTTGAAAACGAAGACTACAAGCTCTACTGGGACATTGACATCCACATAGATAAAACAATTCCCGCAAACAGACCCCATATCACCTTCCAACACAAAAAAGAGAAAATCACTTATTTAATTGACATGGCTGTCCCCAACGACGAGAACAACAAAGCAAAATACAGTGAGAAGATCGCCAAATACACCGACTTGGCAATGGAAGTAAAAAGGTTGTGGAAACAGGAAAGAGTCATCATTGTTCCTCTCGTCATATCAGTAACAGGTCTCACCCCAACAACGTTTAACAATTATGACTTAATACAGACATTCACAGGAACATCCAAAAATCGGTCATTTTGAAAACATGTAGCATCTTAATACACAATAGTTGTTTTTTTTTCCATTACCTTTTTTTTATTTTTATTTTTTGTACTTGGTATAATACCGTCAGTATAAAATACAACCACAGGAATACTGTGAGACAACAAGTCATAATAATAATAATAATAATAATAATAATACTAGGTAACTGATTATTTTGTTTTCAGTAAAAACTTATTAAAGTAATAATTTTTTTTTATTTTTAGTTTAAATATCTCATAATTATATTTGAACAGCATAAGGCAACACATTTTTTTGAAAATTCAATGACAATGATCACATTATGTAAATGTAACTAAAAAATTACCCGAGAATTTTTGAAAATTAATAAGTGGAAATTTTTTGAAATATTCCCGGGAAATTGTCAGAATTATCATATTTTGGCATTGACAGCTTTGTAACAATGGAAACGTATCACCTGTGAAAATTTTTAAATAGACTTAACGTGGAATAGTAGGTTTATTTCACTACTGATATGGCAGTTTAAGCGCTTTTCTTTCGAGGATGTCAAGTATTCAAATGACATTCTAAAAGACTGGGCATTTAATATGAGAAGGTAAATGGTGAAGACTACAACGAATCAGTTATTAAGTTAATGTGGAATAATACTGCAAAACAACTACAAGAACTCTATTACGAAAACTGAGACAGCAAAATCGATCCTTTCAGAGGTATGGAATTTGCCAATGCCAAGAGAAAGTGCAACGGCGTTCACTCATGAAGGATACCAGACCATAGTATCCTATTGGAAACAGGACACCCCTGTTCGCTTACAAAGAAAATTTTACTACTTAGCTGTAGATCTGGCATGAAGAGCAGGCGAGGCTAGCAACTTTCTGGTGTTTTAATTTTGAAAAAACTACACAATAATGGAACTTTTACTGGTTAGTAGGTATTACTTTCTGTTTTTAAAAATTTTCTGTTGATTTTTAACACAGAAAGCATATTTATATTTTTATCTGTTGTTTCAGGGAGAGTTGAATACAACCCCATTTTCTTTAAAACAGCTCAAGGAGGATCAAGCAGTGTGCTGACAGTAAATGGCTGGTTGAGAATGAAAAATACTGTCTGTCTTGTCCAGTTCGTCTATATGAAAGCATAATGGCTCGAAGACCTCCAAACGCAAGCACAAAACCATTTTTTTTTATGCCGAACCCGCAATTTTTTGTTAAGATGCCTGGTACAAAACTACTAGGTAGAAATACAATATCCCTATGTACCAGGGACTCAGCTGAACGTACATGGCTCGACAGACACACCGAAAATATCACAAATTGCTCAAACAGGTCCACTACAGTGAGTCAACTAGTAAAATCGGAAATCGAAAATATCAAAATAATAGGTTACAGAAACGTTAACTCGATAAAACCATATTTTCAACTAGATAAAGAACACCATGAATCAATAATCCAAGGCTTAAGAAAAACTCCAACAAATCCATTCCCAAGCGAGTCGGAGAGTTGTTCAATAAAAAAAAACATTGGCACTAGTTCTGATATGGACATTCAACCTACACAAGGGTTTTCAATTATATTATATTTACGTTTTGGTTATTTAAAAAAAGATTATTTAATTATAGAGAATATACCTCCTTACCGTTTAATCTTTTTTTCTCTCCCTGTGGATGTCTTAAGAAAATTATATCCATCTAGCAATAGAGAAAATTTTAATATCCTTAACTAAGTACTTTTAATAACTGGTACAGGAGGGTAGTTTAGAAGAGAGGATTTAACTCTCTTAGAGGGTCCTTATGTCACTGTCACCTGCCACCCTAAGTACGCCACTGTATTAACCAAACTTTAACCTGAGCATATTGTTATATCGACGTAGCATAATCTAGATGAATAATATTTTTTTTGCCTTACTCTATATGTGTAAACGATGCATAAAAATCACAGTTTAGATAAATTTTAGCCAGTTTTATTACGATCAAACCCAATGTTATGTTTTCATCTTTGGTCTAGAAAATCACTGTTCACTAACATTTTTGAAACGACATATTTGTCGAACAGTGTTTTACTTTTTGAGTGTATTTTCTTGCTAAACGGAACATACTTTTAGGAGCGTCTGATCCGGCACGCCTAAACAATATTTTAAAATAGTTTACATTTTTGTAAAGATAGAAAATTAGACTTATCACATCACAAAAAAAATTGAAAATTTTCAGTCTTTCATCTAAACAAAAGTTAAAATCATAGAAATTCATATTTTTCTTAAAAAAAAATTCGCTGGATTAAAAACTATTTTGCCACAAGTTGCCCCAAATAGTTAATTAACCTAATTTGTTGTCTACGATCTCCACTTTTTATCTATACCAAATTTGGCTGCTCGTATTTGCCCCTTTTGGTTTTATTCTTCTAAACATAGGTGCATGTAACCCGGAAAATCATGAAGATTGAGAGTTATGTTGATGATTCAATACTAACATGATCAGTTAAAGTTAAGTTAAGTGTTAAACACCACTGGACATAAATAATAAAAATATAAAATATAAAGGTCGGCTTATCCTGTATAAATACCAAACATCTTTCCTTTATCATCAATCTAATATAAACATAATAATTTTTTGTTACCATGAAGGTTCAGGTATAGTATTGATAACAGTATCAAATAAATAAGGATTGAATTATTATTAAAAGAATAATATTTTAATGATTTACTTTTTGTATGTATTTTGATTATTACAATTATTATTATTATTAAAAATTATTATGGAGTGTCTAGTTATTATGTATCAGTTTATTTGTATGTTTTATATTTATTTAAATTTAACTAAATATTTGTTTTTGTTTATACTTCCATAAAAAATATATATTTACAATTATGTTGATTCTCTTTTTGTTTATTGCGTTTAATTTGCTATTAATTTTATAAACAAGTGTGTTCGCTTAGCAGTTGTATTATTAGTATAAAATATTATTTTCCTCATACAAATTTGTATCTGACTTGTCTGCCCTCTTTTCATATTTCAATTAATTCCATTTAAAAAAGTTACGTTGACGTTGTATCACATTTACGCAACATCCTGTATATACTAGTATAAGATAATCAAAATTCAGAAATGAAAATAAAAATTGATGTGTCCGAGGACTTAACTGAAAAAAAAATTCCCCGCCCTTTAAATGAATTTGTCCGTTTTTAAATCACAACCCTGTATAATAATGTGCTCGAAATTTTGTCAGCAGCGCGTTTGCTATTTAGGTTAATTTTCAATTTAAATTTGGCTTTTGTTGAAGTTGAGGCAATTATTAAATAGATAACAATTGGTGATGGAGTTGAGACTTTATTTAAATAAAGGCTGTTACAGGGATAGAACATGGGTGGGGATGGAAGAAATATTTTTTGTGTTCTACAAAAAGTATGTGCAAATTTTCAAGAACTTCGGTTAAATAATTTCGGAGATCCATATTTTTTTCCGAAAATGGTCCTTTTTCAATCACTGTGCGGCGTGTCTCGTAATGACTGTTTTTGATCCGAATAACATACAATATTTGATCTTCTAGCGTCAATTGGGTCAAACATTGAGCCAATTTTGTTAAAAAATATTTTCTCGTTGCTAAGTTCGTTTTTTCAGGACTATGATGAATCCGGTACGATCTTAGGACTGCAATGAATCAATTAGAATACTCAGCCCGATAAAATGTGTTATTTTGACACTAAAAATGATGATCAAATTGATGTCATTACGACATGTTAGAAGATAAAATGTGTTTTCTTAATTCCTTCGGCCTCTCCGCGGCATAGCTAAAATATATCTTTCCCGATTGACTTCAACTTTTATTCAAAAATTAAGGGTCATTTGCGCATCACCTGGTAACATTTTACTAAAAATCCAATGTAATATTATAAAAAAAAACTGTTTATCCAAAGTCAGGACCGTCCCTAGGGTTTTGACAGCCCTGGGAAACCCTTCTCAAATGGCTATTTTCCCTTTCTAAAAGTGCTAAGCCAGAAATACGTTCTTGAGAGATACTGAAGCGCAAATAATTTTCAATAATTGTCAATTTGGAAAAAGCTTCGCTTCCCGGAAACTACCAAAACTGGTAAAGTAAGTAAAAATACTTGCAGCTATTACAGTATTTAATAGATTTCCGTCCAAGTTGTTTGAATAAATAAATTCCAAATTTTTTTTGTGGATTACTTATCTTTTCATTTTCTTTTTCAATCAAGACACCGAGGGAAGTCAGTTCACCTCGCAGTTTAAGACCATCAGTTAAGTATAGCTCCAAATCAAGACAATGTTTGATAAGATGTTCTTTACTGAATTTGAGAAGCTCAGGATTATTGTATAAAAATTAAAAGTAATTAGAATGAACTTTCAATAATTCAATTCTCTCGTCAATTGCGTTAATAATTTTATCCACGACAATGAAAATCTCAACTTTAAATTTTTGACATAGAATGTTTATTGGCTTATCCTAAGCTTCATACAAAAATTGTCGGTTTATTTTTTGGACGGGCTCTTAGACTTAGTTTCTAGACAAAACTTTACTTCGATTTCTAGTTCCTGAGCTAATTCAGCTGCATCGACTAATGCTTTCTGGAAGTATTTATCGTTTTTGAAACCCCGGAAGTGATAAGTAATTCTAAGGATCTAGTAGACTAGTAACCAAGTTGATCTTATTTAAAACTTCGTACCAATAAAATTTTTTTTCTAAGCTATCAGCCTCATTCCTAGCAGTTGGATCACAAGTCAATTCTTCAAAAATTTCTGCTAGAGCCACATATCCACCCGTTAAAGCTTTAAAATTTGACATTTTAAAGCTTTAACGGGTTCTACACGTCTCAGCGAGTATCACTAAGAGGTTTTAGAGTTTGGAATTTTATTTTTAGTAAGGCCCACCTGTTGGTGGAAGTTGAAAAAATACATAAATAGCTTGTACAAGAAAAAAATGAGACTTTTAAATGTGGTTTTGATAGCGCATTAATAACTAAATTTAAGGAATTATGGTATATAAGTTACGAACATTGCTCTGCTTTTTATATCAAGTATTTTCTTTTGAACACCAATATTTTTCCCCGCACTGTGTCATAGCCCTGGCCGCGATTATTTGTCCAAATTCATGTCCTTGATTTTGACAACACGACTTCTGTAGGACCCCGACCCGTTGTCAAGGGCGGATCCAAGAAGGGGATGATCCCCCCCCCAAGGACAAGAAAAAATGCGTATCAATAAAATTCCTCACCTGGCTTTTCAGCGCCGAGTGGTTATTTTTTTATACTTATCGAGATAAAATAAATATCGATATGCCCTTACCACTTCTATGTAATTTCGCGCTGGGTTGCTTGATGCCTGTGTCATCCACGAGCCACGCCAATTCGTTCGTTAGACTCTACAACGTTGTTGCGTACATAAAAACCGAATCTCGTAACTTATTTTATTATTAGTTTAGTATAATCTTTAGCTTATATTGGTTAGTGAGAGTGGATTGGTGGTTGTGAAATAATGCATTAAGGTTAATTCATATGTTTTCGTAGTTAACAAGGCAAACGAGGTACGCATTTTAAGAATCTATAAATCAGTAACATGGGTCTATTGTACTAGTTTAAATTGTGTTTAAGTTGATGAAATTCCCATTGCAGCCATATGTTCAGTTATTAAAAAACTTTTTTAGAAATTTTACGTCTTTATTCTATATGTTGATTAATTTAAACCAACCAAAGTAGGCGCGAGAAGCTAAAAACAGGGCTATCAAACCTATTAAAAAAATTTGACATGCCAAGTACAAACCCCCGGCGCGTCTCAACTCCTCTGGATCCGCCCTTGCGTGTTGTATTATTAACAGTTAAAAAGTCTATGAAACTCTCTCTACTGCAAACGGGTTAGTATTTCCATAACGCAATATGATAGTAAGCTACTCTACTCTCTTTGTATCTGGAATGCAATCCAATACAATCGAAAAATATTTTGAGTTCTGAAAATTATTTTTTTTAATATTGCTTGAAATGTGGCTTATTAATTCATTTTAAATATTGTGTCCTAAATAATGAGTTTTCTTTTCAAATTTGAGGTCAATTTTATTAAGACGTTCTTTCATAATGGGATTAAATTGAGCAAGCAACTCAATTATTTTCAAAAAATTTCCATTTTGCAACGTATAACTTTTTGGAAGATCCCCGAAAAACAAAATTTTGGCCTGCCAGGAAGAGGATAATGGATATTGTTCTTTTCAAAATGTTTCCAATGTTCTTTTATTAAATTTAACAGTTTCTCGTGAGTGGCGTCAATGGTAGTGTTGTTCTCAAAGGATTTCTGAAGCATTTTCTATTTATTACAATTCATGACATGTATTTTGCTAACGTCATGAAAAGTAAGTGTTTCTGCAAGTTGCTTTCATTCCCGAAAGCCTTTTACATTAAAAAATGTCGCTCCAGAAAAACGACCGCCCGGGCCCCTAACACGGACTGTTGAAAGTATTGAAAATTGAAAATGTTTGTGTCGAAAATTTGCATGTATAAGTTCGTCTGTCCAGCCGTTTATTTGCTACGAAAATAAAACTACCAATAACATTTTTAAAACAATTTTATTAAAATGAATCAGTGCTTAACTTAAATAATCAAAGTGAGGCACAATGCGCGTTATTATATACCATCTTATAAGTATATCTTTATATCTCTTTAAATCACATTTAAAATAGTTTGCACTTAAATATTCG
Organism: Kuschelorhynchus macadamiae; assembly: GCA_030620095.1. NCBI lineage: Eukaryota > Metazoa > Arthropoda > Insecta > Coleoptera > Curculionidae > Kuschelorhynchus > Kuschelorhynchus macadamiae. The sequence goes on along the minus strand of JAUTXW010001165.1, from coordinate 2,463,319 downwards.
ATAAAGGTACAAAAAGTAAAGCATCTTTTAAAATCAATACTAAAGACAAATAAAAATAATCTAACAACCTTAATTAAAATAAAGCTCATGGTTAGATGCTGTTTAGCAGAGAATATGTTTACACCTAATATTGAAAAAATACTTCTGCACTGAATTAAAACTTGGTCTAGTCAATATATTATTCTGCAACATTGTCTAATTACTAATATCATAAAATCTCATTTTAAGGCATTTTTAGTACTTTTTCAATAGTGTGCAACATTCTAGAATAAATAAACATTCTTAAAGCAACAAGGTCTACGGCTACAATAATATACAGGGTGTTTAATTTAAAAGCCGAATCTAGATTATGAAATAGTATGTACGAAGTAACATATATAATAAGCCGAGTACATCTCGGTAGATGATAGTAGTTACTAACGAATTCTGAGTTATTTTGGATTTTACTTTTTCATTTAATGGATGACTGAATCTTAGTAGAATAGAATTTCCTATGTCTAATTTTATAAACTTAGTTTGTGTTAAGATTTTCTTAATTGTTGCTTTCTGTTATATGTGTACCGCAAAACATTTAATAACTTGCGGGTAAATGAAAACACGTTTTTTAATAAACTACTGGTCATAAATCACCAAAAAAAATTATAATATTTTCAAAATCAAAAAATATAATGAAGTGTTGGTATCTAAACCTTTTAGCCAAGTTTCTCTCAGGTAATGTAGCAATAAATTAAAAAATGTATTGATAAAAAGTTGATATTTTACATCTTTTTGTTAAATTAACCAAATTCTCTAACATCTATTTAAAAAATTGCCCTTACTTGTCTTATTAAATTTTAGGAGAGAAAAGGGTTTAAGTATTGAATTATTGTAATTTTAATTTCTGTTTTTTTTAATCAAATCCCCGTATCTTCCATCAATTGAACATGAAAAAAAAACAGTTTCGATATTTTTAACCGAAGGTAAAATTTTAGGTAGTAGTAGTTAAACTTTAACAAAATTAATCAGTCCATTTATAGCATATTACCGAATGTAGGAAATACAATTTTATAAATGAGATTGACTTTTTCGTAACTTAAGGGATGTCAGAGAAAATTCAGTTAATTTAAAGTAAACGTGTAAAATGACAGTTAATTTTATCGATAAAATATGAAACAAAAAATTAAAATGCCACTTAAAACCTTAAAACTGATAACTTCTTAGAATTAAAAATAATTTTAGAAAATAATTTGCTAAAAGGTCTCGAAAACAGAGCACTTCAGTAATAATTTGATATATTTTGAAAATATCCCAGTGTATTTTGTGGTATGTTTTTGGCGTTATGGCTAGCAGTCTAGTTTGATGGTTACATGAAGTTCATAATTTTTGATAGTCATAATCTATAAGGAAAATTCAGTTGATTGATATTGGAAGAAAATACATCTGAGGTTAGTCTTTTACCGTCTTGCCTACTTCCATTTCTATGTCAGTCAGATATACTTATGGTTTAGGCCATTTACATATTTATAAAAGTTTATATTGTTTCTGATTACCTGACAATATTTTAGTTTTGAAGGTTGATTTATCAGAACAACATAATGAATATCATATTTAGTATATTTTAATTTATTATGTCAACATTGTATAAAATCGTACTTATAAATATACTTAGGAACACCCTGTGGAATACACAAAAAATAAAGTATTTTATTTACTACCTAATATTAAACAATAATAAAATTGTCTTTTCTACAAGCGAGCCTATCAAGGAAAAATATTAACTGCCTGCTTATCGACTTTAACTCTACAATATCATATTGCTAAGTTATAATATTCCTCATTTTGAATAAAATGAGCGATTTATTGGTTTAATGAATGAATAATTACACCTTTTTTAAATTATAGCTGGCTCAAGCTTGTTCCAATGTTTCGTACGTCTTTAGTTTACCATATGTGTCTAAAACATCAATTTTAACACCAAAACGTTCATTGTACAGGATTTTTTTCTTATAATTTGGAATGCCTTTAAAGATATTATTTTAAGGAAAAAAAATAGATGTATATAAATATTTTTAGATTCTTTATGGAAATTTTAGATGATATTTAAAAAACAATTGATTAGCGGAAAATAGCAAAGGACATCATTTTTTTAAATAGAATTCCTTGTGTTTTATTAAAAATAAAATCTGCTCATTTTCTTCGTAAGTGATTTTTGAACAATTCAACAACTTTAAATTTTTATTTTATATGCAATCCTTTGTTAGGTCTAGAAAGCTATGAGAGCCAAACAGAATTAATTCTGTTGGTTCCCGATTAGTCATGAATGAAGACAGATAACACATTAATTGACATAATAATTCAAGAAAAGATAGAATTTTAACAATTAAAAAAAAAAGAACAACAATTGTTTAAACTAGTTAAATGTTCGCATAGAAACATCAATAATTAAAACCCTTTTGATATAGTTTGCTTAATTCATAAATTGCGTTGCTGATATAAAAGGAATACTCGTTAAAATTAAAATTTCTTGTTCGGTTTTCGGCCATTAATTTATAACTGTCCTTTAAATACCCCCATAATAAATTATCCACTGGGGTAAGATCAGAGCTGTTTGCTGGCTAGTGAATGGGTCCGTGTCTCTCAATTCATAAATTATACTGATAACTACGAAAATGAGTTGCTGGTCAAATTTTATAGTGAGGTGCGTCATCTTGATGCCAAATAATCCGATTATACTAGCGAATTGGAATGTTTTTCCAAAAACTGCTCTACTTCATACATAGCGCTCTTCTGATAGATTTCCCTCAAAGATGAGTGATCGTATAATTTTATTTTCTAGACCTCACTACATATGCAAAGATTTATGGTCCTGCATTTTTATCCCTTCTATTTTATAGGGAATTTGAATTGCCTAGAACTGCTTATATTTCCTGTTGAAGATGCTTGCAATCGTAAAAGTGGCCTCATAAGACCATAGCATTTTGTCAAGAATTTGGTTATCTTCTTATCTCGTTCTGCATTTTCTTTGAAGTTTTTCTTTTTCCTTTGGAAAGTTTTTCTTACTGTATGATTTTTAACAATATAATCAATAGCTTATTTTGACGGAATTCTATTCGCTGGATATTTAATTCGATATTGATGAACGACTTTTCGGCTTGCTAGACCTAAGAATGCTCTATTGCATCTAAAATAAAAATGTGTGTTGATTTTTAGTCCCTCACGAATGGAAACATATAATGTGTTTTCATTCCTGGTGTAATGACGTTTCGCCAAAATCACATTTGGCATTTTCGAAGCTTCCTTTCTTGCGTTCGAATATACACTATTCGGAGATATATATATATATATATATATATATATATATATATATATATATATTTGAGGAAAAAAACGAAGAAATTTCATGATTTTAATAAAATTTTCCGATAGTCATATGTTTTTCTAAATGTTATTTAAAATCTTCATACAAAATCGAAAAACTTATACAAATCCTTTTTTTGTATTAGTTCAAATAATGTCTTTAAAAGCATGTCAAATTAAGAGGAAAAACACTGTAGAGGTATCAGGATTTTTATTGCAAACTGCCAGGGCTTTTGATAGCTTTTCCAAATCAAGCTTTGGTTATGTTTATAAAAAAAACAAGAATAACTATTTTAGGTAACTTACTTTTTCAATTACTGAAACACAAATAGAATAGCCATTCATTAACGTGGAATGTGATCAATGAATAACAATGTTTCTTGTCTTGGTTAATATATGTAAAAGATACAAAACATTATTTTTGATTCAGTAGTTATTTTGTTTCAGGTTCAACAGATTTTTAACATTTTCATTTAGCATATGAAAGAGAAACTAAGGAAATTATCCACTGCAATCTTCGTTAATTGATCCTATATATGTCTGTGTTTTAACCTAAACATTGGTTGGTAAAAAAACACCTTTTTTTGGTAATGAAAGTACATTCTAATACTATATTACCGTATGCCAAATTTGCGTTTTCAAGGTATTTATTGATTTACATCTTTACTTAAATATTTTTTTTATATATTTATTACATTATCAATAGATATTACGGCCAATTAGTGATAATAAACAAAAACAAAATACTACACTATATATTATATATAATAATAATTGTTAAAATATATATTTTTCGACCCAATGTACGTACCTCAAAACAAAAGGTATGTAGAACAACATGTCCTTGATTTTTTTCATATTTTTGTTCCTAGAATTGTTAATGAAACTTATTTGTGAATTAACCTGGTATATCAATAATTGTTATAGCAATGAATTGTCATTATCATTTTTTTTTATTATCTCTTCCTTACAGAGCAACATACTGTCAGCTGGTAAATTTACTTTTATTATAATTATTATTTTGGTTAGATATTATTATGTGCCAAGTTTCATACTATCTTTTACAAATTAAAATAAAATATAATTAAAAAAAATTCATTCTCCATAAAAAACTTCTGATTTTAATAAAGTTTTGAAGACGTCAACATATTTATGCTTTTTTTAACGTTTAGAACGAAATAAGTTTTTCGGTGTTTGGTCATTTATATAATTAATTAGTTGGCAGACCTTGTCCTGCCTTTTCCATTAGATGGCGCGATGAGTTTTCAGTGGAATTATAATATGAGGCACAGTCACCACATCGTCCAGAAATATTATTGAAAAACACAACCTACTGGTTTTCTAGAAAAAATAAACAAAAAAACAATACAAGAAATACTTTTGAAAGGTCTCAGTAACCAGACAATCATTAAAAAAAAACAAATTGGTGCAGTACAGTTCTCTCACGAACTTGAAAAATCTGGCATAGTGTTTTAAATATACAGATAATATAGTTCAGATTTTTGTCTTTAAAGGCCCTGACTTAACAGCCTTATATTTATCATTTGAAAATTTAACAAATATTTAAGATTAATAATGACTATTTTAGGGCCATGGTCCAATTTAAATGATGTTAAAAGTATTGTATAGTATATAGACGTATGAAACATCTTGTGTCATTTTATTTTTCCAGACCTATTATCCAGTCGTCATTTGTCCTGAAGTAATATAGCTTTTATTTTAAGATAAAATTGTTCTCTATATGTAAAAAGTCGTAAGAATGTTTTGAAGAGATTTTTTTTAAAAAACATGTATAAGTGAAACACTTATTGGTGTAAAAACCGATAAAACGTTAAAAGCAATCATATATGTCAATTTTGAGCAAATTTAAATTACTGGTAGGATTGTATTTTAAATAACCTCCTTACGACTTTTTGTTGTATAAAACTGAGGATTAAGTCCAATGTGTACGATATGTGCTTCGCATTACTATATTAATGTATATTCAGGCAGTGGCCAACTTATTAAAAATGCTCTGTATTGAAATTTATCACATGCCCGTTTATATTTACGACCTACCCTAAGCACTAACATCAAAATAGTTCTCTGCGTTCTCATATCTAAACACTGGTGTTATTGTCGTAACTGTAGAAAACAAATATTTTTTAGGATTTAGAAATAACCATTAATTAGATCAATATTAATATAGTTTCCTATCTAGTACCCTATTTTCCTTAATCACATAAATTTCAATACAGTCCCTAGGATATTAATTTAAATAGTTACATACCCAAAGAACACCACGCGATATCCTTAAATACCAGCCTTTTTCATTTTAAGTTCTCTAACAGTGTACAAATGAATCTTTCCTACGATAAATTGATGTCTTTTCTAGCCAAATTCTATAGCAGCAAAGTGTAACTGAGTATATGATGCTAAAGATTTAATATTTTGTTCAGCTAAAATCTCTATTTTTTACACAGAACATATAAGTTTAATCCTTACTTAAACTAGTTAAAAATGCCCAAGTAATTTCGTAATATTTGAAGAATAACTATTTATTTACGATATTAAATACGCCCCTCCCCCTTTGTATAAATCTTTTGAAAACCAGTGCCTTTTTCTGTTCACTTAACAATTTTAGATAAAAACAAAATATTGTCATCCCTATTCTATTTGTTCATCTTGGTACATGTATTTGGACAGCCTGGGCTGTGCAGACATTTTTTCAAATTCTGGATAGTGGGCAACTTTTTCCTGTCGTGTCCAACTAGCTAATACACAAAAAATTTTGAACAGTTGGCTATGTTATAAACAAGTTAGAATGTCCATACATATTTGTTACCCTGAATGTCTAGCCTCTATTTAAATTTAGACCTTAATTGAACGGACATTTAAAATCCTACAATATTTGTGAACCAAGCAGTAGGTACGTATTAGTTATTGAAAATGACTGCTAAATTATATCTATTAAAGTTTTTCTGCAGTTTTTTTAGTGATAGTAGTATATTACCAGCATATTGCTGTTCTCCATTTTTAAGCCGACGCCGACGTTTGATCATGGACGCGTACCTTCAAACGTTGAACCCATTGCTGGACCTCCCCTTTAGTACCTAAGAACGTTTTAAATGCCCCTACTACAAATGTATGAGTATATTGCTCTTAAAGTAATTTGTCTTATCCTATGGATGGAAAACGAATGCCAAATGTCAACTGTTTCCATTGGAAGACAACATAAATGTTTGGGAAACGTTTATCACAAATTCATACTCCAATATTTCCGTCGTGATAGACGTTAGCCAAATATTTGTTATTACATTTTTAACGGAAACGTTGGAGTACATTTGCTATTCGTTTCTCCATTCACACGCAGGCCCAACGAGTGTGGAGGAGGTCGTTTTTTGTTTGTTTTCCCCCGTGTCTGGAGTCTTCGAAAGAGCTCGGATTTTTTCTACAAATAAATCATGTGTGTGGGGAGTGAACTTTACATTTAGTAGTTTCTGGTAATTAAGGTCAAGTTTTTTTTAGTCCTCAACTCTACATTTAGTAGTTTTCCTCGTAAGGGCGAGTTGTAGACTTTTTTTAGTCAGTCCTGCACTTCATTCTCCCGAGCTGGGATTTTCTCTTGACCCTGTCCACACGTCTGGATAGACTACGACATGACGCACATATGCCATGTCGTCTATATGCGGCCTTAGACAAATGTTGGATTCAACACAGTGGAAACAAGCTTGGAGTCAATGTTCTTCGGTATTTTCCAAATAGACAAAATATTTTTTCTTTAAAATACAAGAGGCAAACGTGAGTTATCCAAGTGATTTGAGTTAATTTTTTTTTGTTTTTATTGCATATAAAAGATTATCGTTGCCATAGCCATCGTCTTGCCATATTCTTTTCAACTGGTTTTTGTAAACACAAAATGTCTCTATGATTTTCTTATAAGGTTGATTGATTCATTTCTTTTACGTTTTTATAATAATATTATTTATAAATTTCTTTAACTGTTATACAATGCCGAATAAAATTCTGAACTACCCTTACTATATTTATTCTAATTATAGTTTCTGTAACAATTGATTTTTGCATTGATACAGAATCACCAAAACTTAATAGCAAAAAGTGATTAACTTGTCATAAAAAAAAATCAGCGACGTCTTTTTTTTCTACACAGCTGTCATTATTAAATTTAAAAACCTATTACCGTATTCACTAAAGCGCATTAGATTTAGAGCAGGTCTAACTTGTCAGTTACAAGATTAAAATAAAACATGCAAGCATGTCACAATAACAATATATGATAGTGACAAGGAAAACATATCTCACGAACTAAAAGCAGAGACAACCAAGTTGAGACCAGAATCCAAGCTGAAAAATTTGTCCGATATATCTACCTTTTTTCATCTGACATAATTTACTGTAACTTTGTCCTTGTCTCTCATGATGGGAAGCTAACATAGATGTAGCTGTAATCGCTCTCAGCGCTATTGCCAAACTGTATCTTTTTTCTTCAAAGTTTATTTTTTATCTCCGTGTTGCTCACTTATGTTTGTGCGACAGGAAAACTGTCATTTATTGAAATAGTTTAACTTGACAACACTGACATCTGTCGCGCATCCCTCCGTTTTCCCTTTGGATATTTGAAGATGGTCCCCTTGCGCCTTCTTTGGATTGTGTTGTTTTATAGACAATAAAAGGTAACAGTGAAATAAACGATAAGCTGTAGATTTTTACAATTTTGTAAATCGGGTAAATATTTTATATGCACCTAAAGTCTGTTTTTTTTAATCCCTGATATCTGCCACGTTTCGTGACAAAGTATTGGCATTATTGATACTGTTAAAATAGCCACAAAATGAAAAAATCTGCCATGATATAATTATATTCCTAGAAGTAAATGTTTTCCCGATAGTTTGACGGAATTTGATTGATGGGGATGATTTTCCACTAAGATATATTTCGGTGAATTTTCATTTGATGTTATCTTTTCCAATAATTAATGTTTAAAATTACGCGTTTGTTTTATTGAATTAAGTGTAGACAATTTTAGAACACAGCAGCGTTTTGAATTTCGCGGGCAAATGACAGCGTCAATCCACAGCGCCATCTGTTTCACGTTTCGTGGGGATAGAGTGGGAACGCGAAGTAGCGTAGTAGAATCTCTCTCTCTCTCTCTCTCGGATGATTTATTTACATTAATTTGCGAGTCTCAACTTCATTGTCTCTGCTAAAAGTTTTGTACTCCATGAAAATTAGATCTTGTATAACTCTTAGGCATTTTTAGCGAATCTGGGTGAGTGTCGAAGAAGTTATTTAATTTTTTTTATATTGCAATAATCTAAAAATATAACTATTTAAATATTACATAATCAAATCAAGATTAAAATCTTAAATATAACCCAGATTTAGCCCACTCTGTATGACTACGATTGTCATTAATAATTCCTTAAATGTAAAGAAAACTAACAAACAACTTAAAGAGACATCTGTGACAGCTTTGGGTTATCAAAGGAGGTAAACGTTTGAAACTATTCTATCTATTTAAAGCATTCACATGACATGCGCCATCTATCGAAACAAACAGAAGGCTACTCGTGAAACATCGGTATATGAATAGGATTTAGGATTTGATCTAGTAGTTGCTATCTTGGATTTACACAGCGTATGTCGGTCGCAGTTTACATCTACTCCATGCATATTTTTTATATTTACTTATCTCTATTACTTTTTAATGGTCATTCGAGGCCTTTTAGGTTTTATAGGTTATGTTTTGATCTTACTGCAATTTGACGTTAAAATGGTGGTATAAATACAAGTAGTTAAAAATGCTGCAGCCAGATTGCGATATATAAACTATTAGTAGGTTTGCTGGCGTAAAAACATTGCCTCTTTGGAATGTGCGTTCTTTTTTCTAAAATTCGTCTACAATTGAAAATATATATTTTCGTTTCCCTATGTATCGTCCTAGAAAAGTTAATTTGGTACCTACTTCCCAATCCTCGAATCATTCACTGATTATACCAAAAGTTCAGACACCCTGGAGTGAAATAATGACAACAATAATATAATTTCAAACGCATTGAACTGCACTTTTAACAAGATAAAACAATTTTTCAGCGGTCATTTTCAATACATTAAGTGCCTACTGTTTTATTTGCACGATGAAGACATCTTAAAGAATATCAGTTTCAAAATCAAAACTTAAAATAAATCTTTCTCTGATAAATGCTTTTCAAGTAATCTCTCGAAACTACTGATGTTCTAAAACACAATATGTGACTTTGGGTGGATACGCAAATTCTAGAGATGGCCAAATATCTAGCACACTACAGCGGATATTGGATTCTCGGTTATATTTATAATGCCCTGGAGGCACTGCCCTGTAGTTTGGAGTCTGGCCCTGAATAGTTCTTCCAGAGATTGTTTTCGAAACAATGCCATTTTCACTGGAGACAGCGGAGCCACTGAAACATAGCGAATAGTAAAATGGTCATTAGTGCTACACTTAAGAAAGGTATAAAAAGTTTTTGATTCAATATAATATGTAGGTAGAGTTAACTTTGTAGATATTATTGAAAAACTTATTAATTCCTTTTAAATATTAGTTATTCTACAGTTGTGTATATGTGGGTGTCTGTGTTCATATTTGTTAATGTGTGCTATTCTTGTTCAGTTTAAATTTAAATTTTTCCTGTATTTCAACTAAGCTACTCTATTCTAACAATACTTGGTGGACCATCCAAAGGTATCACATTATATTGCTGAACAATCCAAAAACTTAGAAAGGTATCAAAATGAAGTGTGGATATAATTACTAAAAATTTTTTTAAGTTTTTTGGCGGTATTGCCAAATCACCAAATTCATTGCGGTCTTTTTTTGAAAAAAGTATTTATTTTGATGAATATAACTTGATTATTTTAAATGAAATACCCTGTAAATTTTGTCACCAGAAAGAATGCCTGACATTTCCACTTTTCAAAAATGTATATATTGTTTTACTTGTCTTGAAACAAGACAATAAAAAATGCAGTTTTCAACGAACTAACAAAATTTTTGCAAATTAATACCTTGTGTTTTTTATTAGTCGGCGTTGATTCATAGCAACAAAAAGATGACAGTGTCACTGTTTATGAAAACCCTCCCTAACTTTTAAATTAAAATGTTTAGTTTCCTAAAAAAAATACAAACAGTAACTCTATATCACAGTGTTTATTTCTACTATGCCTATATGTTGAATTAAAATCAATTACTCTCACCGAGCAATTTTTAATCCATCTTCAAGAAGAACTGTTAATATTTTGCTATGGGCTCAAAAATTTAGAACAAATGGCCCAGTCAAGAAAAAACGTAGGACAATCCAACATCCAAATCTTTTAGATGATTTACTGGAAATTGTAGAAATTTTGGCTAATCATAACAATCGAATTTCCGTTAAAATTGCCAGTGTATTAAAGGTGTGAAAAAGCAAAGTTTACAGACTACTGAAAGTCTGAAAACAATTTTGGACTTATTCCTAGAAGACTCTAGAACGAAACTTATAATGTCAAATAAGGCTATTTTCCATATAGATGGATGAGTAAATAAGTATAACTGTCGTATATGGGGAAGTGAGTAAGTGAAAATCCACGTGATTTTAATGAATTTCAACGAGTTTCACCAAAAGTATCTGTGTGGTGTGGCATTTCTTCGACAAATATTTATGAACCGTACGAGGAGATAATTATATAGATATGCTAGAAAAGTTTTTACCCATAAATTGATCAGGGCAGAATAACCATCAGGTTTTCGAAATATCCTGCGTTGATCTCATGGCATAGGTAATATCATTTTCAAAAACTGACATCATCAAGATTGCCATGAAAGTCTGAATTATTATAACATATGAATAACAGTCATCCATCATGTCGGTTTCAAAATTGTTATAATAGCAAAGTTTGGTTACGATATCATTTTCAAAACATATGAAACATCAAATTTTCCTTGAAAGTCTAAATCAAAACAAATGAAAAACGAGCAGCCCTCCTGTTAGTTTGCAAACTGTTATAATACTATCCAGTAAAGTTTGGTTATTCGCATCTTCTTAGAATCTCATTTTTAAATCTTAAACAATAAAAAGTTATGTTGACAAGAAGTGAGTAAGTAGATATGTGGATGACTTACAGGCAATGTGGTCAAACTGCTGCAGAAGCCCAACGCGTATTCCGTGAAAAATATCCTAATCGGCGTATGCATTCCTCGCGCCAATACATTGTTTATTTAATAAAAAAATCCACGAGGAGCCTGCCATCCAACAAGACAAAGACTTTATCATAAGCCAAGAAATGGAAAATAACGTTTTGACACTTGTAAACCTGGACCCCACGGCATCTACTAGACAAATCGGTCATAAACTTGTTATTAGCCACTGTTCAGTTTACCGGATTTTGAAGAAACACGGTTATCGCTCATCCAAATATTAAATACATTAACACTCAAATAATTCAAAGAAGATTGTACCACTGTAATTTGGTACTTTCAATAGTGTATTTAGATGAATACGGATTTAACAACAATGGCATGTTCAACTGGCAAAACACCAGATACTAGTCAACAGAAAATCAACACCATATGAAAGAAGGAATTTTCCACAAGAGGTTTGGTGTGAATGTTTAGGCTGAGACATTAGGCACGCGTATTATTGGACCGATGTTTTTTCAAGGACATTTAACAGGCGAGCGATATCTTGATATCTATCTTTGGCGGAAGAGCAAAACATTTATTTTCAGCGGGATGGTGCTCCACCCTACAATGAACATATAGTGATAAATCATTTGCAGCAAAGGTTTCGACGTTTTATTGCAAATAATATAGCGGATCAGATCAGTGGCTTCCCCGTTCCCCAGATCTGATACCACTCGACTTTTTTATGGGGTACCATAATTTTTTTTATAACACACCCCCGGAAACTTTAGAAATATTACAAGACCGTATTGGAGAAGGATTTGCCAGTTCAGCTATTAAACGGCTTCAAAATGTTCTAGAGGAAAACTTTTTCGTGTGAGAAAATGCCATGAAGTCAACGGACAACATTTAAAGAATCTGACTGGTGGCTAGATTTAAAAAAAATATGTTTTATTTTTACAGTACTTGTTATTTATTTATTTTGTGTCTTATTGGTTTTTGTTTAATTAAAAGTTTTTATTTCCACTACTAATTTGATTTAATGTGTTTATAGTATTCATTAGATTCGTATGGACGAGGTACATTTAGCTGTAGTTTGAAAATTTCGTGTAATTTCGAAAAAAGTGATTCTGTCATCTTTGAGCCACCCTGTAATACAAATTAGCGATAAAAAAATTTCGATTCTATTTTTTATAGTTTATTTAAGCATGTCAGAGTAATTTAAGACACTTCACGACACACTAGATTGAAAAGTAAAAATAGCTGTCAAAATTTCAAAATTGCGGAATGAGTTGACGATACTGTCTAGAAAAAGTCTAGATTCTGAAAATGTAAAAATATACAGAGTGATATATTTAAAAAAAGGAAATCGGAGTCACTTCCGGTCAAATCGGAAGTCGCAAAATCTGTCAAGTATAACAAAAATTGTCACTCTAATAACCCAAAACACCTTCCAAATTTCGTTTTGATCGACTAAAAAATAACAAAATCGTAGGTGGAAAGAAATCTCGATTGCACCCGGTATAAAGATAGCCGACGTACAGGCTAATCAAAAGAACAAATGATTTTCTAGTGAAATTTTACACAAGGTATTAAGTTTAAAATAACAGGAAATCAATGCACAATTTCTTACTTTATGCTTGTTATGTGTTTATTTTTAGTGCCTCAGATAAAAGTTTCAAATTCTAAAGATTTCTATTTATCTATTAAAATAGAGCTTTTAAAATCTCTGTGCTTAATAATAATTCTTTTTAGATTGATCAAAATGCAAGAGTTCTAACCACACTATAACACAACTTGTTTCGTTCTGGACGCGCGCTTCGCTAACCAAGTTAGCATCATCAGCAGATGATATAAACAACAGAAACGCGCGCCCAGAACGTAACAAGTTGTGGTGTAGTGTGATTAGAACTCTTGTATTTTGATCAATCTAAAAAGAATTATTCTGATCTATCTTCTACCACAGGTTCCAGTGTTAGGACTCTTTTTAGATTCTCCACTTTATAATATTTGTTCGGTTGGTTTCTTTAGCCGCGCTTAAAAGAAATGGTAATTATTTCAGTTATTCTATTTTTTTTTGTTTCCAGGACTCCAATACCATTTCGTTATTTTCGTTTAATGTGTTTTTGTATTATATTTTTTATTATTGTGGTAATTCATAAAATATTGTGTTCAAAGAGAAAATGCTGTTATTATATGTTAATAGTTATAATGGCAAATGTTAAATAGGTATTTTTATAAAGTTCATACTTACTATAAAAAATCAGATCAAACAACTATGTAAGCAGTAGTGTATTGTGCAATATAAAGTATAAAACATTCATGCTGCAATATAATATACCTGTTACCAAAAATAAAAAAAGCAGTATACGCATATTAGCAAAAACCTGTAACGTACTCAAACAATTATTAGTAAATTTAACAAAACATAACCCACTCATTTCACCAAGTCATGTTTTTAAAAATGAAATGTGATAAGTGTTTTAGGTATTTTTTTTTTTAATATTGTTTTATGAAACTGGTTATTAACAAAAATGTGCGCAATTTAGACGAGGTGGTGGTAAATGTTTTAATAGTTTTATGTTTCCTCAGTATCAATTATCACTTGTAGCTTTTTATAACAAACTAAACAAGCCCTAAATAAACTGCTCAAAAAATTAGTCGGCACAACACATGTTTTCGTCATTTTTAAAAGACCGTATCTCGGAAACGCCTTAGCAGATTTTTAAAAATTAAAAAGATGTTTAATGGCCATTATTTGCTTGATCAATAGCCTGCCCCTGTAGCACAAAATATTGGTCCTAGCCTAGTGCACTGTTGGCCCAATATTTACAAGTGGGGCCAATATAGAAGTTTTTTAGCCTAAGTGTTATATTGGCAAAAAATATATGTTTCGATATATAATGCCACTCTTGGATCCATATAGGCCCAATATTTTATCAGTCAGACAAAATATAAAAGTTGTTTAACCTATGTAGGTGTTATATTGGCAAAAAAAATATGTTCGATATATAATGCCACTTTTGGGTCAATATAGAACCAATATAATATATAACCTCTTATAAATTTCTATTCGTTCGATGTTTTTTAACCAACGTAGTACCTTCGTTTTGCCAATATGGATATAACATATTTTTCCAGAATATTAGGCTTCTATATCACCAACGATGGGCGATCAGCCGGATCGGCCCGTTTTGGTCTTGTTCGAATGCATGTGGAGCATCGCATGAACTTGTGCTTCTGACATCCCGACAGTGTTGCTCTGGATAATTATCTCGGTAAATATGAGATAAGTTTTAGTTTCTGTGTGTGGTCACAAAACGATTTGAATAACTTTTTAATTGCGCAACTTCTATACAGGATAAGGCTCAGACACAAAAATCTGCATCCTTGTTATCAGGAATAGAAAGTTGGGTGTACTAATATTTTACCAGTTCATTCCCATCTCACAGCTAATATTTCTGCAAAATTTTAGATGAATTGTATAGGTCTAGTTCTTATTAAGATTATCTAAGGATCCTGAAACGTGAAGATCTGAAAAAAATCTCGGAGGGTATTTTTTAAGATTACAATACTTTCCCTTACATTACTGTTTCAAATACAAAATGCAAATGGCCGGGTGTATGTATACAAGGAAGTTTCTGAAGAAAATTGTTGTGAGATAGTGTTAATATTTGTTGCATTTTGGAAAGTTTTATTTACGTCTATATTTTGCATTTGCAGCTCTAGAACTAGATTATTTTCAAAATATCTACGCCAAGCTGAATATTGCCAGTAAAGAAATGATGAAATCGGATTCGTAAATGACTTAAGTTTTGACCCAATATAAAATTCAGGTTTACACTTCCTTCCAACTTAAAGCATATGACAGGTTTTAAATGTAATTTGACCCTTTGTCAACATTTCTGAAAATTAATATCTATGTTTTAGTTCATTTCAAAAGAAGAATTTTTTATAATTGCACCAACTAACTCTGCCGGGTATATCAGAAATATCTCGAGGGGAAATGGGGGGTTAATTAGTAAAAAATAACAATTTTTCGTTAATAATTAATTCGTTATTGTCTTTTAATGGGTTTTGGGTATGCAGATTTGAATTATAAAAACTGTTTGTTATTTTGGTGGAAAATTGGAAAATAAGGAGTAAGGATAAAAAGGGGAGGGGGTGAAAGTGAAAATGTATTTAAACAATCGAGTAATATGTCGTTTTATATGCTCTTGGACATTTAAATGCTAATTTGAAATTTATTTTAGTTTTCGTGGAAAAAACAGTTATGGGGTAAATATTTCGATTTATTTTGAATTTTCTCTTCTAGATATTTTTCTAATGTATCGAAAGTGTAGTACAATAAATTAAAATTCAAAACATTTGACAGAGAACCGAACGAAATTTGAAACCTGCTATCTCCTTTGAGTCCAAATCCTACAGGGTAGCCTATTTACGAGGGACCTAGGTATACGTTATTATCTCCGATATTATAAATTATAAGAAAATAAGTTTTATATAAAAGTTATTTGTTTTAAAACGATCCTCAATTTTTTAAGACGACTCAGCTCAGTGTTTTGTTGTTAGATTTATTCGTTTTCATTTAAGGGGCAGTGCGAAGATTCTAAGATGTTACGATAAAGATATAAAAAAGACAGTTTGGTTTTTTTGGCAGGTGTAAAGGACCGTGATAGAGGGCTCAAAATTCACGCAATGTGCCAAATACACCATTAGGCACCTAGCGAGAGGAAGAAGAATTAGTAGAAAACGATCTGGCAGTTCAAGGGTCTAGTAACTGATGGAATCTCATTTTCAATTTCATGTTTTGTTGATTTTTGTTATTGATTATAAAACCGAAAAATTAAATGACGTATTTTACTTAAAACTCTCTCTTAGGAGTACGTATGGTGTTAAAATCAATTACACGGTGCTACTAAAAAAAATCTGATTGATTTTTTCACGTGACCTAGTGCTAGGCTCTTTACTGTAATACAGCTCGATTGTTAAATTAATATAGTGTATAATAAGTGAGTCCGGTGGCCGAAAAACGGTTTTTCACAATAAATTGTAAACACATTTTCAAACATGGTTTTAAATTACACTGTATACAGTGAAACCTAAGACCATGTTTAAAATTTTTTTACACCCACTCAATTTTTTTTATTGTTAAAAACAATTTTTTCGGACAACAGACATACTAATTACATTAAAATAATTTAACAATCGAGCTCTATTACAATAAAGGGCCTATATATATCGGCAATAAAAAAAACAGGTTGAAAGTCAGTATTGGTCCAGGATCAGTTCTTATTATTGGACCCAGGTAAATTTTATATATTGGAAGTATATTGTGGAACAACATTGGTTCTAAACAGGATGCCAATATTGTCTAACAATAATGGGATAATATTTATTATATATTATTATACATTTATTATAATTATTATATTTTTAAAACTTTCATTTTCATTTTTTTATGAACTAGCCAATATGGACCAATAAACATGTGCTGCAGGGGTGGAGTGGCGTTTGATAAAAATTTTTTTTGTGTTATACAGAGTGTAAAAGATATAATGTAAAAATGAGAAATTTTAACCCTCTGCACCTCTTGCAATAGTTATTTTAGAAATTTCATAATTATCGCATTTATAAGCTTTATTCAATATCTCGGGCCGTATTTATAGAAATTCCGGGACTTTATTATCCCAGTCTCTCTAAACCCAGAAGTATAGAAGTGCATTTTTGTTTAGCAAAATAGGTTATAGACTATTTTCAAAAAGTCTGTATTTTTTAAATTAAAAAATTACAAATTTCTATGAGCCCTTACATTTAATATGAAACTTTCCGGACTTTATTATACCAGGTTTTCTGTACACAGAAGTATAGCGGTTTTGCACTTTTTGTTTAAAAAAAATGTTACGGGTATTATCAAAAAGTCTGTATTTTTCAAGTTACAAAAATTACAAATTTCTGTATCCTCCTTTTATTAATGTAGAACTTTCCAGATTACCCCAGTTCCTCCGTACACAAAAGTATGATTTCGTAATTTTTGGTTTAGGAATAAAAGTTAAGTTCAGGGTGATTCACTATAAATGTCGACCACATTTCAATACATACGAATTTTGTTACCAGACCATACGCTTAACTTTTTGTTTCTGCATTATAAATAATTTGAAAATGACTATTGAATTTAGGCATAGGGTGTGTATCAAAATTCTAAGTTTTTCCAGTGAAATCGAAATATCATGTCAAAAATTGGGTGTTCCGTTAAAAAAATTAACTTTGGTCTAGTCTTTTTTGGGACACCCAATAACTTTTGTATTTACAATTTTTTTTCTAAAATGTAAAGCCTTGTGTAAAGCAAAAAAGTTAAATGGGTTTGACATTTATGGTGGATCACCCTATACTTAACTTTTTTCCTAAACCAAAAAATACGAAACCACCATACTTTGTGTACAGAGGAACTGCGATATGGCATATTAATCAAGAGATCACAGTAAGTTCAAAAATACAGACTTTTTGAGAATAATAAAAAAATGCAAAACCTCTTTCCACAATAAATAAAAGAACCTCTAGAAATTTAAAATTTTTTAATTTAAAAATACCCTGTAACTTATTTAATAAACAAAAAAATTAAAAACCTCCAAATACGGCCGAGATATAGAATAACTATTGCAGAGGTGCAGAGAGTTAAAAATTTTCGTATTTACATTATATTATTCACACCCTGTATAACACGAAAAAAAATTTTTTTATCAGAGACCACTTCAGGCTGTTGATTAAACAAATAATGTCCTTCCAGAATTTTTTTAATTTTTAAAAATCAGCTAAGGCGTTTCCGAGATCTTTTGAGCAGTTTATTTCGAAAATATGAAAAGTTTTTCCAATAAATCTACGAGTAACTGCAAATATTCTTGAAATTTGCTTTAATGAGAAAGTTGTTCCCTTATCAAGAACTTTGCTGTAGTTACTTTTTCAGTTATAAGGCAAGAAAAAAATTAACACGAGATCAATAGTTTTTGTTTCATGTTCATATAGTTTTTTTTTATTTCAAAAAGTACTGTTAAGTTAATTAAATTTAGGCCCTGTATTTAGCGATAAACTGTACATTATTTAGAATTTCAGGTGACACAGTGTTATTGTATTTTTTATTGCAGCTAAAATACCAAATTTGGTTTAAACAATGGAATTTAATTTTTTAAATACCTAGGAAACATCGGATAATGTAAATATCATACGATTTTATTATGTATACAAATTGCAATACCGAGTGATTTAGAAGTTATGTTCAACATAAAAAAAACAATTGTTCATGAATGATTGTTATAGCTCAAGTAGTAATAGTTGAGAGGAGGCTGAAGCCTAGCTGGTTACAGGGATCTAGGGCTAGGGCAAAAAGCGGTGATAAGTCATATCATCCTCAAACGATTCCAATTAAACCCTTAAATGACTCCAACGATACGACGCATTAAAAGTTAATTTCTACGTTAAAAAGTAAAACAAATTATAACTATGACAAAAATTGTTTGTGGAAGAAACTAAACACATCTGCATGTAGGGTAAGGACTGGGCTTTTTCAGTAGTTTAAAAAAAATAACAAGGGCGGTTTAGCCTTTGCCAAAATGTTCTTTTAAAAGAAGTTCTGACAAGTTTCATAAACCAGATGTTTTAAAGTCCACCATGGTCCGACCAGCTCGTATATAAGTATGATGTCCAAAGGTTTACCAAGTCTCATTTATAAATTTACCCGCCATGCCCCGCCCATGGGCACGACAAGGGCATCAATAATTATAGCCCAGTTATTGGAGGTAAAAACAGGGCATTACCTTCGAATTCTATAGGGGAAGTTCGTTTTTTTTTTGACAATTTATTATTAGGCTTATCCTATCCTCTAGTTCAAAAGTTATGTATGCGTGATGTGCGCTTTTTGTTTCTGAAAGGTCAAAACAACCCCTTGTAATAAAAAATTTAAAAATTATTTAGGATTTCATTGATTAAATAATATTTGAATATGTAAAATAAATATTATTTACTATTCTGGAACATAACAAACGCACAAAAAAATAGTGTGAAATGTTTTAATAGATAATTTATAAAGAATTAAAATTTGCTCTCAAAAATTACCTCTTATTTACACATACAAAATATAAAAAATACAAAATAGTTTGGTTCTGTCAGAATTACTAAAGCTTTAGCCATAATTCTAAATTCATTAATGTATACACATGTAATTTTGATAGTCCCCTTCTTAAAAAAATAGCGTT
Organism: Kuschelorhynchus macadamiae; assembly: GCA_030620095.1. Classification (NCBI taxonomy): domain Eukaryota; kingdom Metazoa; phylum Arthropoda; class Insecta; order Coleoptera; family Curculionidae; genus Kuschelorhynchus; species Kuschelorhynchus macadamiae. Next base: position 2,443,597 of record JAUTXW010001165.1, on the reverse strand, counting down.
TTGAATTTATTTTTTCTATCAGTTGTAATATTTTATTGATATATTTTTCTTAAAATGGTTACATTTAAAACTGTTTTATATTTCTACAAGTATCAGAAATCACTCAAACCGAATAATTTGTTTGTAACATCAGTGTATATCTTAATTGTGGTTTAATCTATGACTATTTAACAAATTTCGTATTCATCCCCTGAAAAATGTTACCCAGCTATTCGTCATATTACATTGTTTTCAAGAAATAGTTTTGTTTATTTTTGTAAATTCTTTCAAAATATTTACAAAAAAATTGACGCCAATACCGATTAAAAATTATCTAATCTGCCTGCCATCTTTAATTTTAAAAATGTCTTCATGAACAAAAATTATAAAATTCCGATTATTGATTTTGAAAATATAAGCATTAGAACATTATGTATTTAGTGCTCAAAATCTCTTATGCCCTCTAGTTATTTGCGCTTGCCCGGTACAAATATAAAAGATATATATAGGCATGCTGAAAGACTAAGATAACATCTGACGAGATAAAAAAAATCTTTAAAATTTTTTATATTAGTGACTTTTGACCGCTTGCTTTTTGACCTAGCCAGATGACTGTGGACTAGGCTAAGTTGGCCTTTGCGGCATAACCCAAGACCTCACTTTAAGTATCTACCCATTGTCTGGCAATTCTTTGTTCTAGCTCAATATTCGAGAAAGAAACTTTGCGTGTCACATTTTCGCGCGAACCCTGTATTATAAATACATTTAATAAAGCCTCTCAAATTAGTTTAGTGTTAGTTTGGAAATACGATCAGTGTGTGATGTTAGTAATGTACACATTTCCAAATATATTTACAACTTACATGACGGACAATGAGGGTCATTGTCACTGACCTTAACTTAAGTGAGCTTAACCCTAAAGTTTACTTTGGTGTTCCTAACGAACCAACACTCATACAGCTAGATCTTCGCCTCACATGAACAGCTAAAAACAAGTATGGCGTTTATAAAATGCAAATAAATATAGTAATATTTTGCTTTAGATGTCTGCATGTAGAGCGAATTCAATCACTTATTGATACCAATAAAATACGTTCGGTACAAAATAGCATCAGTATTAATAATTTTATGCTATGAATTTTTTGACGACTTGACGAGGTTCTGTATTATAAAAACAAGGTGCTTTAAACCACACGTCTATACAGGCTATTTATCTTAGACTAATCCACTATTGGGATTTCGAAAACCATAAGAGTTAGAAGGTGGGTTAAATTGCAAACGTGGGACAGATTTTCGAGCTTATTTAAAAACGCAACTAGCTTTTTAAAATTTTGCGACGTTGTCAAGTTATTTGGAAAATTCGGAAAAGCACTCTTTTATATTATTGACGATAACTTTAAAACCGGCAATTTGACAATAAAACTGTAAATTACAAAATTATTTTATATTTAAATCTCTATCAAATGCCGTATTTTACGCTTTTCTATTTAAAAGACGCTTAGCGTCGCTACGCCCATCTAGATTTTTTTTACTGGGCGCCTATATTTTTTTATTGGATATTAGTTCCTCTTAAAAAAAATTAAACTTTCAGCCCAAACCGCATCTTTATATCTTGCTTTCGTAAAAAGTTACAGCTGCTTAAAGATCTTTACTAAAATTTCTAAGACCGGCACTGTAGCCTCAATTAATAACATTTTAGGTTGTGTCAATTTAAATTAAAGTAATTTAAAATCGTAACAGCTACTTTATTTCAAATACTTATTACCATGTAAAACGAAAAAATCTAAAATAAATGTTGAAAGTGACTTCCATTTTGCCTGATGCACATACGTGCTCTCGCTATTACACCTCTTCTTCCATTTACTATATTGTTAACAATCAAAGGTGTTAACATATTGCATGCATTTTGATTTTTTCTAATAAGGTCCTCCAAGTCGAAGTTTACATGGTAATAAGTATTTGTAATAAAGTGGCTGTTACGATTTTAAATTATTTTTATATTAATTGGCACAGCCTAAAATGTTCTTATTAAATGAGTCTACAGGGGCGTCCTTGCTCCATGTTTGTAATTTAACCCACCTTAGCGGCCCGTCTAGGATAGACAGCCTGTAAAGTTCGTTCCAAAATTAACGTACACACTATGTGTTTGTCTACTCACATCGGCACAAAAATTACAAAGCCAAATCTATTCTTATCATTCCGATATCTGATTTCTTGTAGGATATACAAATTTTTCGATGTGTTGTAGAAATTACTTCTGATTGATGACAGTTGGATTAGTTATTTCGGAGTGTTTGCAGTTGTATTTTTAAGATTTCTGCAACTGATACAGCCAAGGCAGTAGCTTTGTGGGTGGCAGGGAGGAAGGTCGTTATATTACGTTACTAGAGTACTGAGAGTTACAAGGTGGAGGGTTGAAAGAACGATAAACCACTTTATTGAAAGGAGCGAGTTCTCAAGACGAAGAGGATCTGGAGGAATGATGTAACGAATGTACGAGATAAACGCATTTTGAGATTAATATTTTACATGATGAAACACTACTGTTGTTACGGTATAAACCCTATTGCAATAAGTTGGGGGAGTAGCCTCAAGTGGAAAAACAGTGAGAAATGCTAAAAATGTTATACGAGCAAGAAAAACAACAAGTGGTCTGACCGAAAATCATAGCATTACACATATTTATTTTGCTAGGAAACATTAAAATTAGGGTATTGAAAAATGGAGGTTATTTTTATTTATTGACAAATTTGAATTCTGTCTAAGATCACCGGATAGTCGCTGAAGGATTGGGGAACGGCCAAACTGTTTGGAGATAAGAGTAAGTTATGGTAGCGGTTCGGTGATGGTATGGGGTGGGGTGTCCCTGAAGACTCGAACGGACTTAATATTTGTTGCGAAAGAACCTATGACTATTGATAAGTATATCCCTTATGCCGAAATTTGAAGGTGAACTGACAACCTCGAATGTCAGACCCCATAGAAATTCGAAATCGTATTCCTAAAGGAATTAAGAGTCACACTTATGGAAGAATGGGAACGGATTCATCAAATCAAGTTCGACACCTCATTAAAGGAATACCAAGGCTCATCGAGGCAGTTATTCAAACTCGTGGGAGAAATACACGCCACTGATTATTTTCAATTGTGTGATTCATGCACTTTTTCTCCGCATTTTTTCCTTAAATAAACAACATTGCTAATTTGAGTTCATTTTATTTAGAAGACAAATATCAGAAGGTGCTAAAAAGTAAAATAATAAGAATACATATGGTTTTATGACTCGGAATGTTGGGACAGTTCATTACCTTCAGGGTCATTTAACAGAAATAAAAAACAATTCTTTTGTTTCACCCGGTATATTACATTAAAAAGTTGTTTCCTAAAATACTTCCAATGTAATATATCGGGTGAATACTGAACATCATGTACTAGTATTTGCAAATAAAACAATCCAGCCTAGGATTAAAAAGAAATCTATTATAAAAATGGATGCAATTTTTCAAATGGATCGAATTTTTTGCCGGTGAGTGCGTGTAAAATGTGTACTCAATTTTTGGTAGTAGATGCAATTTTGAGTCTGAGTATTCCGTCAGATAAATTGCACTCCTTTGGACAAAAATAAGAATATTAAGTATAGAAAAAGGTGGTTTCTTACATATAAACAAGATTTACTCGAAATTGCGATGTGTAAAGTGTAGACAAATTCGAGCCGTAGAAATGGACAAAATATCTGGTTCTGTATGTCATTTTTTGGAAGCTTTGGAATAAAGACTACGTTCTTACTCTGTTTGCTACCCACTTAGATTTTAGAGACAAGCTCGAAAATTAAGGGTAGAAGTGCTAACGACCGCGTTGCTTTAACTGGTAGAAGGTAGGCAATTGATGAGGATAAAAAGCTATAGAAAAACTGATATATAAATAAATGCATATTTTTCAAGAGTCGAAAGTGACGCAATATTTCTGTAGGGACACGGTTTTCTGTCAACATACAAACTTGCAGACCGATCAAATTCAGTTAACTGCAAAAGTTTAGAATCTAATATATGATTACATACAAATCCTAACATCCGATGACGAAATCCATAACATGAAAATACATCTGCCGCAAAATATTACTTCAAAATGCTAAAAAATATACGAAAACTATAAATTAAAATGCTTGCTAAGAAATATGGATGTGTGTGCTAAACTAAAACAAAATAATAGTTAATCATAATAATAATTAATGGAAGAATATAAAATCAAATAAAAACTTCTGAGCAATATTTTTTATATTTTTAGTTTCTGGTGAATACATTATAGTTATACAGTAAATATATATAATTTCTTTTTTAATACTTAATATAAAAATTACAATTTAAATTGTATGTATTTTTAATACTGGAATAATACTTAGGTAAGAAAATATATTATGATATTTGGCAACTAGAAGATCGAATCTAATTCATTTTAAATTTAGTTTAATAACGTTCTACAACTGGCTCTATTTTTGGAGACAATCTTAATGTGGCCGCTGTGGTTAAAAAAATAGTAAAAATAAATTATAGAAAATCAGAGTAATGAATTAAAATAAATCGGATTAATAAAGTTTAAAAATTGACGAAAACATGATTTAACAATGAGAAATTACAATGTGAACAATATACATACCATTCGCGCACATTGTCCAACCATAACGCAAACATTAGAAAAATAAAATTAAACTCAGTGTGTATTCGTGTTTGTACCTATTCTCTAAATTTTAAGTCGTTGACTTATTAAACGATTTTAATGTAAACCCTTTTGAAATATTTTTCAAATACGGTGAATATTAAAAGTAAGCCATCTTCAAGATAATCAAAAGAATCATTCAGATTCAAGACATTTTTATTTTAAGAAAAGAGTTGATTCTTTACGATGAACTAAAAATAGCGAAGGTTTAAGTAATTTATCGTTTTTTCTTCTACTTTTCAATTTCTTTCAAAATTAACTATCATAATTTCAATTTCTCATTATTGAATTACAAATTTTTATTTTTTCATAATACATATAACATTCTAATTTGAGTAATTTCTGTCAGACAAATTAGAAGAATTGCCTCTTCAATATTATCGAAATATGCATTTTCAATACGATGGCAGTTCTGTCCATTATGCTTTAGAAGTAGCTAAGGGATTGCCTCAATTACAAATTTAGAAAATGATGAATGGGCAGCAGTGAACCAGTTTTGTAGCCCTTTTAGAGTCCCGATTTGACAATTTGTGATGTTTCTCTGGGGGCGCTTAGACAACAGTCATATGAAAGGCCCATTAAAAATGACGAAGAAGTATTAAAATATATAATTTTAGGACAATAGAATCAATTTCTCAGGAAAAAATAAGAACAAGCTTTAGCGTTTTAGAATATGGAATATAAATATTTATTTCCCTATATTTTTTTAAAGTTTAATGAAATAAGATATGTGTCTTGATTATTAAATAATATGGTTAAAATCCATTAGAAATTTTTCTTTAATCTGTATTTCTGATTCTGAATTATAAATATTTATTTGCTCCAAAGGTAAAATACATCACTGGTATCAAAGGTGTGAACTTGGTATCCCAATTTCGGCACATTTGCGGGGATCTCCTTTATTTTTTAAGAGTGAGGTTTGCGGTATTCGCAACATATACTACTTTTCTGTGAAATTAAAGATGGCGCCAGCAGAATTTTCATAGTTTTTTTGGTTTTTGAGATAGAGAGCGTTTTTGAAAATGTTCAAGCACCCCTTGTATCCCAGTTGTCTGATAACAAAAAGGCGAAAACTGTTCTGTTAGATATCCAGAGAGAAGGCAAACTTTCCCAGACATGTCTGCCACTGTAAGCGTATTGCATGGGTTATGTAAAAGCTACGCCTTCTGCTTCTTGCCAGAGAATAGAGGAAGCAACTGGTGTATTCAAGTCCGATGATCAAAGAATTTTGCAAAAATATAAGTATCATTCCTATAAATTGCACATAGTTCAACATTTACACCCCGTGATGACGAGCGCCAAATGGTGTTTGGCCAGTGGTATTTATAACAAATCCATACTGATCTTTTGGCAGACTATCTGATCCATAATGAATCTTATTTTTCAACTACGGGAATTTTCAATCGTCATAATACAAGAAAGTGGTCCGCAGAAAATCACCATTTTATTTTTGAGAGGACAAAACAAGGACGCTCTGGGGTTGGGTTTCACTTTTGGAAGATGCATAGTCTGTAAAATTTTTGAAGAAGGTCTCACAGCGTGACATAAATGATTCTCGCGGCTATGTTGGATAAGAGAGATGGTTTTAGAAAATTAAAAGTAATATTTCGATTTGCATAACGATTTATTAGCAAAATGGTCGGAAAAGTGGTACAGATTAATTTTGTATCACTATATATGTATTTTTAGAGTAAGATTGTTGATTTGAAAAAACATATTTTTTGTTTAATTTTACAACAAAAGTTCCAATTTCTGTTTAATCGGTGGCGCTTGAATTTTAGAAGGGATAGAACATGTTATTTTATCAGTATTAGTTTATTTTTTACATTCCAAACAATAATAATACCCAGAAAAACCTGAAGGGTCCATATTGTTAAATGATGCCACTCACCAACATTTTTAATTCCGAAAGAAACCAAATCGTGAGTGAAATGAAATCACATCTACAAATGTGACAGACGAAAAACGTACATCCGCTGTTTTTTCACGTAGTTGGCTTTGCTTTCAACAATTACAAATACTTTAATATACCTCTGATTAAGTTTTATAGCACTGACAGAACTGTTGCCGAGAATTCGTTATTAAAATCTTTATTTTTGTAAGAGTTATATAATTTAGGTAACCGAGACCATTATATGATTCTCCATTTAAGCGCTTTAAGGGTTGTATTGCTGTTATAAATACTTTGCAGATACTTAAAAATAAAACCCTTATTTATATAATAAAGTAACAGAAACATCATGGTTACTTCTACAAACCATAAAATGTTACTTGGGCCATACTTTTTCTGAAAGAGGCAATGAACTCTACTTGAAAAGTCATATAAGAAACAGTTTTCCCCTTTTTGAGAAGCTGGGACATTTTTAGAAACCAAAAGGGCTGCGAAAAAAAATGTTGCGAAAGCCGCAACAGATCTTTAAAAATAAGAGAGACATCCCGCAAAAGTTCCGAAATTGGGATATCCTGTACAAACGTGCAATGGAATAAAAAAGGTGAGGATATTAATTAAAAAATGTTTCATGATAAAAAAGTAATTTGGAAATTTCATTTTTTTTTCTTGAAAATCTGTAATTAGTATTCTTTTAAACTTCTAAACAGCTTTTGTTATGTAACATTTTGAATTAAAACTACGAAAAAGACTACTTTACTCTTCGCCAAGTTTTATGTTTTTGTATTTTTCGCATTTCCTATAAAAATTTGAAAAACGCTTCTCATCGTGAAACCTATTTTTTCGACAAGAAATTTTTTTTTTAATATTTTTCATTTTTGGTTCATTTGTCTTCATTGTTATACAGTATATCTACCGTTAATAACCCTAAGTATTGTATGCATATAAAATGCATTTTTTTCTGCAAATGACTCACAATTTATATTTGAGCATTTTCGAATGTACTATATCATTAACAGTATTTAAGGTTTCTTTGTTCATGTATAACAATATAGTAGCAATGCTGTTAAGCAAACAAAAGAGGCTGTTTTTGTTCTATTTGGTAATGAAAAGCTTTAATAGAAATTTCTGTGGTTTTATTTTAAACGGATTATATTTTACCTGATTGAAATAGAAAAGATAATATAAAATTTCAAAAGGGTTTACGTTTAGATACTTTACTAAGTTGCACTAATATTATTAAAAGCAGTGTTTCCTGAGCGGTGTTGCACCGTAAAGCCTTTATTAGATACAATTTGCAACTTATAAAATTTGTTTTAAAATTATTATTATACAGACTAGGACTCTTAGTTCTCGATGATACAAAAGAAGTAAGATATTTTAGATTTTGTTATAGAAGTCTCTAACATAACTGCTTTAAAACGCAAAATATTTAAAAGTGTATATTACGAGTTTTCATAAAAACTTTTGAGGATCTTCAAAAAGACAATAAATATAAAATATATTTATATCACATGAGATATTTTTGAGTTTCTGAGCTATCTTAATATACTTTTATCCCTAATTCGGGTTTTGTTTCCACTTATATATTCCACTATAATATTCTTATCAAATTTCCTCCATGGGAAAGTTTGCGGTCAGTATTGTAGCGTTTATTACTTTTATTTTGCTTTACGTTTATTTTTTTTTAAATCTTCTATAACATAATCCAAAAGTAGTGATTTTTGAAAATCTAGTTTTTGAACAGTTCCTAGTCTACTAAAAAGAAAATCAAATTCCATTTCAGTCATTTAAAATAGTGTTTAGGCCTTGGCAGTTTTATTCCTTATATAAAAAGCACTTGTCGAACGAATGGAATTTAATTTTCTAATGAGTAAAAGCATGATTTTATTTAATGCTCTACTGTCATTTACTTTAAAGTACACATTACTGCACTTTACTTTAAAAATTCCGTGAGCAAAATTCGATATTTTTATATTCACTGACACTCATGCCCTGGTTATAGTTGGTATCGCGTGTACAAAAAATGCTGAGAGCATGTGGTTGATAGAAGAATATAAAACTTCGAACTTTGCTCACGTTCTAGAAAAAAACCTTATTGAAATTATTGTGCTGATAGGTTCGTTGGAACGGATTTACTTACCATAGCCTTCGCCTTGTAAGAATAACCTGAATGCTTCGCTGACTTTCCCTGGCTGTTCTTCCAGAACCATACCACAATCAGATATCTAAAACATACACACATTTTTGTACTAAAAAATACTCCTTAGCATATAATTATCTTTTACATATATAATTATCCAACTTAAAGATAATTTTGTAACAGATACTTCTAACTAAGAAATCATGGTTCTGGAGATACGGGTTACGGTCTACATCACACGTGGAAATCGATCTTAACACACAATCGAAGGCGAAACGACGGATAGTAATTCCAGTTTGACACGGTCTAATCCCAAGAACCATGATTTCTTAATTTACCAAAGCCGTGAAAGCTTCCGTTCTATGTTAGATACTTCTAATATTTAGAAAATCAAATAGGCTAAATATCATAACGATGTGCTTTTAAAATAGTTATACATTTAACATAATGTTATAGAGTAAATATGTATTTTTATTTTAAATCGTTTTCAAATTACTTAGATTATAAATTCAAAGTTATTTGTATATACATAATATCTATCATCCTTATGTTTCGATAGGCCACATAAACAGTAATCATATATAAACCTTCTTGATACCTGGTGCGGTACAAGCGTAAGTTAGAATTGTTTTCATCATTATAGCTTATAGAGAATAATTAGATTTTTTTTACCTGCATATCAAAAATACATTAAACTGTAAATTAAGACAATACAAGTTCTGTCGAACTTGTATTGTCTTAATTATTTTGGTTTCACAAACTTTCAAATCGTTTTCAAATGTAAACTAAATGCTAACTCTAAAGCCACGGGCTTATATAATAGTCGTGTGCTGTGAATCTTTTCGGTCGGAGGTTAAAATTTCGCCTAGGGAGCAGCACTGGCGAAAACAAAAGTATATAGAAGCAACTATCATAGAAAGGATTCAAGACATTTTCTGTAAGCCTAGCGTCACACACACACACACACAGACACAGACACACACACAGACACACACACAGACACACACACAGACACACACACAGACACACACACAGACACACACACAGACACACACACAGACACACACACACACACACACACACACACACACACACACACACACACACACACACACACACACACACACACACACACACACACACACACACACACACACACACACACACACACGCACGCACGCACGCACGCACTCACACACACACACACACACACACACACACACACACACGCACGCACGCACGCACGCACGCACGCACGCACGCACGCACGCACGCACGCACGCACGCACGCACGCACGCACGCACGCACGCACGCACGCACGCACGCACGCACGCACGCACGCACGCACGCACGCACGCACGCACGCACGCACACACACACACACACACACACACACACACACACACACACACACACACACACACACACACACACACACACACACACACACACACACACACACACACACACACACACACACACACACACACACACACACACACACACACACACACACACACACACACACACACACACACACACACACACACACACACACACACACACACACACACACACACACACACACACACACACACACACACACACACACACACACACACACACACACACACACACTGCACAACATTCTGCAACAATAAAAGAGGGCAATATAAGAACGCTTTACAACAGAGCTGAAACAACTTATAATACGATAAACCTTGAGGCGGAAATTGAAAAACCTAAACAATATTTTTTCCGGAATGGTTATTCTGAAAGATTAAGAAGTAATATCAAAATTACGAAATGATCATCACTTCGATCTACAAGAAACATCACCATTTCTCACAATATACCCTACATTAGGGGAACATCCAAAAAGATTAGGAGAATAGCCAACTCTCAAGGATTCCAACATCAAAACCGCTTTTAAATCAGAAAATACGTTAAGAAACCTGCCGACAAAAACTAAACCAAAAGATACCGACAAGAAAAAATAATGCATTTGCCTAATCCAGTGGGAATCTGGTGAATCGTAAATTGGAGAGACAAAACGCCATCTAAGTATAAGAATCAAGAAGCATTTTAGTCATACTCAAAAGGGAGAGCTGGCATAGAGAAACACGTCTAATTAAACCAACACCGGATGCTGTGGTCGGAGGCTCAGATTTTGCATAGGGAGCAGCACTGGCGAAAACGAAGGTTGATAGAAACAGATTTCATAGAAAGGAATCAAGGCATTTTCAGTAAGCCTAGCGTTGATTTTCTAAACATATGGAAGCCGCTTCCATCTCAAACTGACCTCCTAAAACTTCATGGTTCAGGTAAATAGGAGGCATAATTGCACATGACTAGGATACAAGCCAGTATCTTTAGAGTAAACATTTAGGTTACACTTGAAAACGACTGGAGATAGTTAGCATTCGAAATGTTGTGAAACCAAAATAATGAAACATTTTGTGCTATAGGATATGAAAAAACTCCCTAGAAAAAGCAACTTCAAATCTTCTTCTAAATCCAAATTGCCTGAATGACTTAATAGGATTGGTGCCTAAAAATGTTGTTAATGATTGTATTGAACCGACACGGCTATTTTAATAGGAACACAAAGTAAGCTGATAGGTTGAAGGTCTCTATAGCTATTCATCGTTGTGTTTGGTTTTCTTCGAATTGCTGAAGCATCTGGGACTAACGGTTTTTAGTTAAATGCAACATTAGATGGCGTTCGAGTAACTAACATTCACTATACTGCCGCTTCTGCTTTTTTCAATTATTTTGTACGAAAAACTGTGTTTAGACTAAAATAAAGAAGTTTTTTTAGTGTCTTTTGTGACTTAGTGCGAACGCAATAGAGGAATTGGGTTTATATCTACACTAACGTAGGTTAAAAGGAAATTTTGTTATCATGGTCCTGTCTGCGGCCGACCTTGACAAAGAACACTTCGAGGAAAAACTAGCCCAGCAGGTTGCGGATAGAGTAAAAGAAGAAATGTCCAGCTTTAGATCTATGGTAAAAACTCTAAACAATCAAGTGGAAGTCCTCCAAGAGAAAAATAGAACTCTGGAAGCCATGTTGGATTCATGCGAGCAATCATCGCGTAGTTTAAACGTGCGCATATTTGGCGTCGATCAGGAAGAGAACGTAAATATTAAAAAAATTGCCTTGGGCCTTTTCAATAAGAGAATTAAGTGTAATATTAAAGATTCCGATATTAGAAAAACCTAACGCATCTCCGCAAAAAAATCCGGGCGATAAGTCACCGGCTGTCCTAGTGCAGTTTGCAAATGATGTTAGTCGTGTCTCGGTACTTAAAAATCGGAAATTATTGAGAACGACGGGCGTTTCTGTGCAAGAGGACCTAACTAAGTTTCGTCTTTCTTTAATGAAAAAATCTGTTCAAAAATTCAGTGCTAGATCAGTGTGGTGCCCACAGGGAAATATTTATGTGAAAGATAAAAGTGATATAGTTCATCGTATAAGCTATCTAGATGTTTTAAATAAATTATAGGATTATTTTTACAAAGGGGATTTCACAACAAGGTATGATGTTTATGTCTCAATACCCTTCGTATTTAGGTATATATACAAAGTACTTTATTATTTTTTGTGGTAAAACCATAAATGATTTGGACACACATTCTGCTTTGCTGGATAAAATTACGTATTTTACTTAATATCCTTATATTAGACTCATTTTACTGATAATTGATGCCTATGTGATGATTTTTTTTTTTGGTTAGAATGTACTAGGATTTTTTTTTGATTCTCGTACAACAAAGATATTGTAGGTTTATTTTTAAAATCTTATGCAGGTAGCTGTAGGTTTTGGTGGATATATTTTTTTTCATTTTTTATATATTATATAAATTCTACATTCCTTCATTTATATCGTTCTTCTCTAAATCCTTTACCTTTTTTTCTTCTGTGCTGAGAGTTTTTAAATGTCTTTTAGTATAACCCACATCAATGTTCGTTCGATAATTTCACATTTCGACAGTTTTAAGGAGTATTACGAAAACAAAAACTTTGAGTTCATAGGTGTCACAGAGAGTTGGTTACGTTCAGATATCTCTAATGAGGCAATTAATTTACAGACCTATAATTTAGAAAGAAATGACAGACAGGACCGTCGAGGGGGAGGTGTGGCTGTTTATATCAAGGACGATCTCAAATATGATGTTATTCTGACCGAAAAGTTTGATTTTTTAGAAAGTATCTGGATAAAGATTTTTTTAAAAAAGTACGAAATTATTATTGGCACTATTTATAGACCTCCAAATTCTGAAATTGCCTCTTTTTTAATTACATTCGAAGACACATTAATTAATATTTCCTCCTCATACGAAAACATTTTTTGCATAAGCGATTTTAACACGGATAACTTAAATTATGAAAGCCCTTTGACAAGGCAGCTTTTGCAAACTGTGGAACCCTTTAATTTAGAACAAATTATTTTAGAGCCGACTAGAATTACCAATAGAACTCAGTCTTTAATTGATCTTATTTTCACGAATTGCCATAAAGTTGTGAATAAAGGTGTTGTTGATTGCCAGTTTTCTGACCATTGCTCAGTTTTCTGTCAGATTAACTATTCTTGCGGCTCTAAACCACCTAATAAAATACTATATAGATCACTTAAAAATATTGATATAAATTTGTTTCAAAGGGACCTGGAAGCAATAACATTTAATGAGATATATAATATTGAAAATATTGACGAAAAGATAAACTTTTTAAATAATAGTATATTGGCCTTATTTAATAAGCATGCACCTATTAAGCACCTTACTGAACGCAATAAACCTCTCCAGCTATGGATCACAGAAAATATTAAACGCATGCAGAAATTAAGAGATAAAGCCTTTCGTGATTTTAAATCTAGTAAACTGCCTAGCAAATGGGATTATTATAAACAATTAAAGAATTTAACAAATACATCAATTACATTAGAGAAAAAAGCTTATTATAGGCATACCTTTCAAAATAGTTCCATAAAAGATAAGTGGAAAGAGCTTAATAAACTGAGGCCAGTAAACACAAAGGAAATTCCGCACGTTTTTAAAGATATAAATAAATTTAATTAATTTTTTATAAATTCAACCAAAACAAATAATTCGGTAAATAACGATCTACTAAATTTTTACTTAAATAACACTAAAAATAATCTGAATTCCTTGTTAACTTTTAATACTGTAACGGACAATGATATTCTTCAAATTATAATGAAAATTAAAAGTAAAGCTGCGGGCACAGATGATATTAATATAACTTTAATCTCCCTGTGCTGCCCTCATATTATTGGTTTTATAACACACATTGTTAATGAATGTATCCTTCATGAATATTTTCCTGACATTTGGAAAAAAGCTATTGTCACACCCCTTCCCAAAGTTAGTTCTCCGAAGGATTTAACACAATTTCGTTCAATAAGCATACTTCCAACGTTTTCAAAAATTTTAGAGTGCTGGAAAATCAAATACGCATACATGTTAATTTAAATAATATTTTACCAACGAAACAATCCGGATTTCGCCCTCCTTATCTGTATAACAGAATCACTTTTCGCACGGACGTACATCATTTGAATTTACGCAGGAATACCTTAACGATTCCGCGCCATAAAACTGAAATATTTAAGAGATGCTTCTCCTATAACATTGCTTTAAATATAAATCCGTTGCCTCCAGATTTATTACAAATTTCTACGTCATTACAAAGTTTTAAAAGAAACATTACTACTCAGTTACTTAATTCTCAATAGCATTTAAATTACTCTCAGCCTTACTCTTTCTTCTTGTTCTTCTTTCCTTTTCTTTCTCCCTTCTTTCCTTTCGTGTCAACATTTTTTAATATTGTAGCATTTATTGTTGTATTTTTATTAACTAGCTACTTGCCAAAATCTCTTAATATTAGTTTCTAGCCGCATTGGTAGAACAGAATCTGGACTTTAGAAGTCTGAAATGCGTGCTTTTATTTGCCTTACCTTTGTGATTTTTAATTTTTTTTTATATATGTATACATATGGTAAATAATAAACGTTATTATTATTATTATTAATTATATATGCTACGGGTTTTAAATGGAATTTTGGGCCGTTGGATTAATGAACCTAAAATAATAATATAATATATTACTGACATTAACATCGACATAGGAAAACTGAAATATACTACTGTTATGGGAGGATGAGAAAAATTGTTTGCTGTAATTGGAATCCGGAACAATTTGCGGAATGCTACCAACAAAGAAGTTTTTACTGCCTCGGCGCGTCCCCCAGTTGCGGTTCAAGAATCAATGAAAAGTTATAACTTTGTAATTACACTTCCTCAAATGAGACGACAATTTTTTACTGCTGGAAGAAGTTTTAAGAATATATAAAGACTGGGCTTTATTTTCGCAGATTAAGCTTACAAGCTGCATTATATATGTTAGACAAGTTGCCTAAGTTCTCGAAACGAAATCTTGGCCAAGTATTTCTCATGATTCTGGGTTTATCCATTTTTAAGTTTTTGTAGAGACGTGTTTATCAAATAGAATTAGTTAAAATGTTGTGTAAACACTCTCAGTTTAATCTAGAAAGACCTATGTTGAACTCCCAACATAAAGAGTCTCAAAATCACCTATAATTTTCACGATCTTCCCAAAATTTTCAACGGCCAACATCAAGGGAACACTATATCAAATTATGTTCAAAAATGCCAAGATCAGAAATATAGGTATTCAACAGTTTTAGAGTTAGAACAAAAGTTTTTCAGGTTATTGACCAGCCTAACCTTTATAACTACAAAGCTATTTTTATAAAATTGCTAGCTACATCACAAGACCTTCTGTGGCACTAACTAATTGCAACACTGTGGTTGGAGGTCTCCAGTACACGTTAACCCTGGCCCCACCTCCTTAATAAGTTGGGGAGTAACTTCCAATAAGAGTATTAACAAATATTGGTATATTATCATCAGTCTTGACAAAATTCTTTTTTGGCTTTTTCGCAACTGAATAAAAATGTTTAACTTTAAATTAATTGAAGCAAATATTTAATAAAAAAACATATCTCAACATGTAGACTAATCTGTCTACGGAATGTTTCGATACATAATATAAACAATATTATTTAAGCAAGCATAAGAAATTATGTCATTTACCTTAAGTTTTTATAGACAAATAGTAGTTGTACAAATACTTTCATCCTATCGGGACTTATCAGTGCGCCGATCGTAAGAGAGAAACATTAAATAATAGAAAAAAATTCTTTTCTATAATTTAATGAGATATGTAATTTTATTAAATATTTGCTTCAATTAATTTAAAGTTAAATATTTTTATTCAGTTGCGAAAAAGCCAAAAAAGTATGGAACGCCGTTTTACTTTTTAGTCTGCTATATGCCCGGTATTAATTGAAATTGAATGGGAACTCATTGTGGCAATTTATTTTATAACATTATAATAAAAATGTAATTTTAACTGAATCCTTGGAACATCCAGAGCTAAAGCCTTCCTAAAGATTTTTAACAATCAATTAATTTGATTTAGCTATTAAAATGTATGTCACGATATTTGGATGGGTCTTTACAAAATTAATTCAATTTTCATTATATTATTATAATTAAAATGCATTTTTTTTATTATAATATAATTTTATTACTTACAAATTTGTTGATATCAATATTTATCCAATATTTCACGAATACCTTTGTAGTATTCTGTGGGAAACAATATAACTATTATCAATTTTTATTAATGGTATTTTCATTTACAGCAATTTTTATGATTATCTATTTTCATTGAAACCAATTTCCATTGATATCAATTTCGATTGAATACAAGCCCCTCGAATGCATTTTTATTATCGGAAGTTTCGCCGTCTATAGCCTTCCAAAAGAAACATAATGTGTTTGCGTGAGTGTGTTCGATAACTCAAATTAATTTGCGAATGTGTCGACATACGAAAGAGAAGTCTTCGCGCCCAAAAAGGTTTGTAAAATTCTGGAGCCCCTCTGGTCTGGTATTCTGTGTTCTGAAGTATGAGCCGACTTCGTTGATTTGCGTATTGCGCTAACATTGGATTGCATTCTAATAATCTTGCTGACCGAATTTAAATTCGTCTTTCACGCGCAAGTACGTCACATCGATGTACAGCGTTTGGGAGTCAAATAGGCTGTAATGCATTGTCATTTAAAAACGCTTGTAGAATTTACGCTTCAA
Source organism: Kuschelorhynchus macadamiae (assembly GCA_030620095.1). NCBI lineage: Eukaryota > Metazoa > Arthropoda > Insecta > Coleoptera > Curculionidae > Kuschelorhynchus > Kuschelorhynchus macadamiae. The sequence continues at coordinate 2,426,670 of JAUTXW010001165.1, read as the reverse complement.
TAAAATATTTTTAAAATTATTAAACTAATTATCTTGAATCTATAGATTTTATTTTCAATACTGTCTATTACGTCCTACCTGTGCAGTTGCAGGCAGTAGAAATCGAGATCGAAATTATAATAAAAAAACAAAAGTGACAGATATAAGATATTTCAAATTTCCAAAATAATATATTTTCAAAAATGTGGATTGTTGCTTACCGTCAAGCTATTAAGATAAATTTAAAAAATGGTAATTTAGGATATATTTACTATAATAATAGAACAATATGGTTTTAGCTACCTGTATAGGGCACACTTTTGAACCTGGTTTGTATTTTTCAATTGCAAGTAAAAACTAAAAATGTCAATAGACGGCACTAGTGCAGCAACTCAAGTAACATATGTTATAAAATATGAATGGAAGTTTCCCTTGCAATTATTTTACTTGCAGCATTCTTAACTTTTAATTTAAATTAATTAATTATTTTAATCAAAATAAATTTCACGAATCCTCACGATGAGCACTTTAGATAATCTGATATTTGTAACTTCAATTTTATTTTCTTGCTGAATACGTTTTGACACGTCATGGTTGAAGTTACAATATCATAGTAAATCAAAATAATTGAAGTTACAATATCATAGTAAATCAAAATAACAAACAAATATAGGGCGTCCCATTTAAGAAACAAAAGTTAATAGCAGAAATTCTGAACTAATACGTGGTGTTAATCATAATTTTATAAACAATGAGTATTAAAAGAGGACTCGTATGTTGCTTTTCTAGAAGCAACAAGGCCAAATTAACTACTTACGATGGTTGGGGCTCATCTGGGCGAGGCGAAGTTTTGCGATGACAAAAAAACGGTCAATGGGTTTTACATATTTAGTGGCCCTACCACCACATTTGAGTGTTCCCCGCCAAAACATGACGCGCAAGCTCTGTGCTGGGGCCATTGCCGACGCGACGGCGGGGGCCTAAGTCAGTGGCGGGCCCTGAGTATATGAAGTGGGAGGGCGAAGGTAAAAAATAGTATTCGCACGACGTGCGACACCGACGGTTCGGCAAACTACTTTCAACACTTCGAGATTTTAGTTTTAAATAATTTGTACAAGCTATATCGTCATAGTGTTTGATAATGTTGTTGACCAATGGTTTATAATTTGAATCGGCCATTGAATTCGAATTTATTAAATAATTTAAATATATATATATATATATATATATATATATATATATATATATATACAACCATTATTGTTAAGCCCCCGTTTATATAATGATATAACAATTTCAATCAAACAACACAACCTTTATTTTATTGGTAGGTGTAAAATAAAGCAATGAATGTTCTTTCAGCAAAAGCTGAATCTGATTTTTTATCCAAAAAGCTATTTTTATGTTCTGAAATCTGAAATGCGTGTTTAAACGTTCTATCTGTAGCACCTCCACTTTGGGTTTGTACCTATTTTGTTTTATGATATATATTACTGTAACAGTGTTGCCGTATCTTGTTTTAGTTCAGAATTTCTGCTATTAACTTTTGTTTCTTAAATGGGACGCCCTATATTTGTTTGTTATTTTGATTTACTATGATATTGTAACTTCAACCATGACGTGTCAAAACAGAACCTTCATATGTTAGGGTGCCTAGAAATTGCTTAGGCTTAAATGCATATTATGCCTTTATTTGCCGATTTTTTAAAATACTGCATATTGTTGTGTGGTATCATTATATATTACTCGCAAAGGCTAACCCGAAGAGCGACATTAAAAAAAATCGTTTAACTAATATTTAAATGGGCATAAAAGATGTTTAGTGAATAGACAGATAATTTTATTTTTCTCAGGCTTCTTGGAGGTAAGTTAATAGTTTTTGCCAAATCACAGCACTCTAGATTGAGAAATAAAAATTAATTAAAAATTAAAAAATAGCATTCAATGTGAGAATTCCATATGGTTGTACCTGGAATATCTCAACCATTGAGGTAGTATATCGGAATGGTCCCAACGAATCAAAACACGCAAACATATTCAGGGTGTTACAGATTCGAGGTACAAGCATTGAGGTCTTGGAAACCGTAAGATATACAATGTCGGTTAAAATAGGGCAAAGTTGCGCAATTTAACATCGAATAATAAGTAGTTGACAAAGTTAGATAATTCTGACTACCCCCGAGGACATAGGTACGTAAAATACCGAAAAATCAGCTATACACATTTTTTTCAGGCTGCATTTGAAGAGGTATCACAAAATAAATTTTATATCTTTATAGCTACTTTTCATTATCAACAAGATGGTGCACATAGATTTGAAATCCGACGTTTCTTCTCCGCGGTCAGATCTACTTTTTTTTTAATAGACCTGCATTTTTTATTATATTATTACATTAAGTATGATACATCGTTAGTTTTGGCAGGTCGAACGTCTCTTAATAATTAAATAAAAAATACAGTTCCGTATTTAAAAAACATTAGGTTGATTTTCAATCTGAGTGTACATACTGTTTCCGTAGGTAAGTATTGGTTACAATTCACAGTGTATCCGATTTTAATAAATTGTCTCTAAAAGTTTAAAAGGTGCATTATATAAACTAAAAAAAAAAACAAAATCTTCGACACCCTGTATCTCGAAAACAAAGCATTTCTGCACATGTCTATAGGAACTTTTATTCATAATTTTTTATGTAAAAACTACCCCTAAAATGACATTATGACTTTTAGTAACACCCTGTACTTAGGTTCAACAAATACTATATGTAGGTACATATGAATATGATTCCAGGTTTGAATCCAGACAGAAATCGCCATGTCGTGGATTCGTATCGAAAGATTCTCTAGAATCTCTACATGACAAGAAGAGTACACGTTACTTTAAATATTTATTTATTATTAAATCTAATACAAGACACAACCATCAATCGGTTTTTATGACCTATAAAACTCATCACATATTTTGCCCTGTGTATGTGCGTGAGTACCAGAATGTAAGAACTAAAAATAGAAAAAAAATCAGCTTTCTAGATTACACTTGTGTATTGGGCAAAGAGACCTTGTGAACAAAATTACCAAGCTAATAAGCCATGCGTGCTATGTTTTTGTTTTGGGGTATTCTTCAATATAACATGTTCTGCATTCCAACATACGACAGTTTCGGTGTGGGTACGTGCAGGAGACAAATGCACCCTGCGCCCCTTCCCCCCGAGCTAATAACCCAAGCAAAAAATACATTATATAAAGCATTACAGGACTTTTATCTCACAAACATTGAGAACTTTGTTTTTTTTTGTAGTATTCATGCTTATGTTGTTCCAACAAGAACCTAGAACTTTTTTTTAGTTATCAAATGTTTGCCTCCCCCTCTAAGACGGCATTCTAAATACGCTACTGAGTAGATGTGTTCATTTTTGTAAATCCGTATCTTGATCGACATGCAGCTTTGAAAGTGAAGTGCGCATACCTATAAATTATAATAATTACTCACATATTAAACAAGGGAGACAAACATGAAAATAGTGTCTTAATTATCAAATAAATATTGTAAATAAAGATATAGTTATATACCTATATAAGCTTACTACAGTTTGCTTTAAATAGGTTGTACTCTTTTTAAGAGGAATGTTCTCTTTTTCAGGTCCATGCACTCTGGTACTCTTACTATTTCCATAAATACGACAAATATCCTCTATTATGAGAAATCTGGGACAAATGATCTCTATTTTGCGAAATCTGGTGCCATTTTCTAATTATGTTTGTTATTTTTAGTCCATATTATTATGTGTATTATAATTATTATTGAAAGTCATTGAATTCTGCGAAAGTGACAAGACTTTACTTAATTATTATACGCTGGTACCTATTTTTACATTTCGTCAAAATGTACTCTTTTCATTTTAAAAAAATCTGGACAGCCTACTTTAAATCACGTTTAAGAACCCAAAAAAACCTGCAGTAGAGCATGTCGCCAGCACACAGCTTCCAAGAGAAATTGCAATTTGCTGTTACAAATTACAGTGAGTGGTAATCTGTGAATTATAGCTGGGAAATTCAAAACCTTGTTTTCTTTATTCTGGTATAAATATAAACACAAAGTCAAAAATCGTTGTTATTGCTCTACCATATATGGCTGATTGTAGATTAGACCAAGAAATCATCAAAGGATTGTAGAATAGCTTGTTTTGGAATAGGATGTTGGGAGCTAGATACGTTCGTTTTAACTTTTTTTCATTATGATCTGTAATTTTGTACGTGGTCGCATCTTAAATATAGGGGTGTATATCGTATTCCCCAATGATTTAATAACTAAGTATTTCCAATCGAACAATAATTACTCACGTTTTAACTGTCATTGATTACCTACGAATATGTTTTTCATTATTCGCATCCGACTCGTCATGACGTCATGCACAATACAGTCGGTTAATTTTAGATGCACTTTTAAATCTTCGAACGCATGCCTAGTCAGAAACTCGGGTATTCAAAAATTACAGATTTCTGCTCTTGTTGTCCCTAGTTTGCACTAGATCACTCCATGTCCGATAATTAAAATTGAAACAAGGTGCATTCAAGGCAAATTGATATTCACAAGAATCGACATTAATAAAAATTCGAAATCAAAACAACGCATATTAAATAACACCAGTTACCTTATATCCGCTAATCATTTAAATTCCACAACTCTTATACAATTAAATCTCGTATCAAATTTTATTTATTTATTCAAATCTATATTTCAAGTATTTTAATTTCCATGGTAAAGGGTCCGTGTTATATCTTTTTGATGCAGTATAAATTACAGATAAATGACTATCAAAATCATAATAACGAGCACTATTCTATTTACATTTTTAGGGTATTAATGGAATTGATATTTAAAAAAAATGATATCGTAAAAGATGCTTTAATTTTTTTTGATATGCGATAAAAATAAATTAATTTTTTTTTATTACGTGACTTCTTAAATCAGATTTGCCTTCATACGGTTGAAAAAAATTAATCTCCACAAAGTCGTTATTGCATTCTAATATTTTCTGTATTAATATTAATTTAATGCGATCCAGTTTGAAGCAATTACGTTTTAATAAGAATCAATATATTAAATATTTAAACAGATTTTTGTGTATGGCATTTATTTCATACCAATTTTTATTAACATCGATTTGATGAAATGTAATAACTAGGGAAAGACGCATGTATATAGAAATTTTAACTAGGCTGTATACGTGTTAAAAAAGGATAGACAACTACTTTTTTGTGGTATCAATTGAAATGATTTGCAAAGAAATTGCTTATCATAAAAATGTTCGGTAAAATCGGTATCCGCAAAAATTCGATATCGGAAGAATTAAAACGAATAAAAATTGTATGCAGGTAGCATCATTTATATGTTTTGCAATTAAATTTGGTATCAAAGACGCGTATGACTAAAAAGTAAAACGGCGTTCCATTAAAAAGATTTTTGTTTGTCAATCGAAACGCAACAAATAATCTGAACAATTTTAAAAATCATGTCTTAGGAGGTAGTTTTACCGACAGAAAAGGCAGGATTTGAGAAGTAAAAATATAATCTCCAAAAGTTTGTGTTGACCTTATGCAATTTTGTGTGGTATTCTTAATGACACCGGAACAACATCTGTGGAATCAACTTTGATGATTACATTCTGAAGTTTCTTTTATTCACTCACATATAGATCACTTTGCTCATAACGTGCTGATAATTTTTATTTTTTAACATAATATTAAGCTAATCTAGTGCGAAAGCTTGAACGGCATGTATCAATTAACCAATCATGGTACTTCGATTTAGACCGCGTCAAACTGGAATTACTTTCGGACGTTTCGACTGCGATTTTACGAGGCATCTTCAGGGATCGTTACTGCTCGAAATGAAAACACTGAATGACCTCCGATGAGCAGAGTTCAAGTATTTATATATATATATATATATATATATATATATATATATATATATATATATATATATACCTGTGCTCACCGACGCGTGAATCACTGTGATGATTGGTTTTCACGCATGATGTAGAACTTAATCTGCGTCTCTACTGAAAATTTCAGGGTGCTTGATAATTTCAAAGATTTTTTAATTTTTCGTTTATAATAGCTCGAGCCTGAAGCAAGAACCTTGGTATCTTTTACAATAATCATGTGTCCTGTTGAGTGCTGGTGTGCAGTGACAGATTGTGCGAATGTTCGATCTCCGCAGAATTCCTGCAATTTTATCTGTGGTACCTAGTTAAAAGATAAAATTTCACTACATGGTGGTTAAGTATCCATTACTAGTTTAGGTCTGGAATTATTTTAATATAGTCGAATGCGGTCTTATCGTGCGGGTCCAAAGGTCACCAACATTATGAATCAAATCAGAAAACACAGTGAATACCAAAATGTTGTGTGATTCTTTTATCGAGCTATTAAATCCTGATGGGCTATTTACAAATATACAGGGAGAAAGAAAATAGTTTTTTTTTTCTTATATTACGCAATATTATTAAGATAACCACTTAATATTATTTTATATATTAAATGTTGAGGGACTAAATAAGAAAATTCGCTAAATATGTATTTGGTTAAAATTTTTTGGTTGGCAAAAACAAAAATACACAAAATGGCAAGCGCCTTAATAAATTCGGAAGGCGGTTTGAATCAGTGGAACAATCAGGATATGTTCTGTTTATACAGCCACTTAATGATAGTGAGATTTTTTTATCAATCACCAAAAATTATGAGGCCCGATTGACCTAAAAATCTAACCACTTATACAGTGTCATTTATTCAAATACGGCCACCCCTGCGAAAAGAAAACTTTTTTTTTGTATTATGATAACAAAAAGAAGTTATTTTGCAAAAATATTATACACTTTTGTTAAAAACACAAGATAATTAGTTACTACTTCCCTCGTGAGATTTTTTCAGATCTTTACGTTTAAGGGTCTCTAGATGCCGAAAAACATGTTTTCTCAATTCCGTCTGTCTGTAGGTATGTCTGTCCGTCAGTGTGTCTGTTCGCGACATAGCTAAAAAACTACTTATCCGATTTCTTCAAATTTTAGTCTAAAATTAAAGGCCATGAATCCGAAAAATTCAATATATATATATTTATATATATATATATATATATATATATATATATATATATATATATATATATATATATATATATATATATATATATATATATATATATATATATATATATATATATATATATATATATATATATATATATTTACCGATTTTTATATATCAAATTTTATCTTATAATTAATAAAAAAATTTACTTATTTTAAACACGCTTTAAAATTGGAACAAGTATTCTATAATTATTTATTTATCGCCTACAAAATTACAAATGTACTAAAAAAGAAAGCAAAAAATGGTGTCAAATCTAATAAAAAAATTTTTAAATTAAAATTTACTGGCTAATATCCAGGAGCCAGTGGCAAATGCTCTGAGAATCGGTATAAGGAATGTACAGAAACTTATGCATAAAAAAAAAAAACAAAATTTACTTCCGAAGAAGATTAAGAAATCTACACGAAAAAATGCAAAGGCAAAAGACTTAAGTTACAATGCAAAAATGGATATTAGTAATGCAATTTATGATTTATACACGATAAAGACTAATATAATCCTTCAGAAACTTTTTAATATTATAGACTAAAAAATATCATCATCACTTAAAAAGTCCTCATCTTCTGAGTCGTCCTCAAATGGCGCAATGATCATTGGCGCTATTTCGACATCTAGAACACTTGCCAAACAATTTGCACTTCATCTGATTAAGACCATGGTTCACGTGTTTTTCGTAATATGATTTTGCCCCAGCCCATATCAATTCTATTGCATTAATGTGGCAATGATATGGCGGCAGTCGTAAAACCTCATGTCCATTTTCCCGTAATATTTCATCTACGGCATATATTGTTGGTTTTTTATTAGATTTTGCCATTAAAAGAAGCTCTAGTTTCAGCATATTGGGTAAAGGATTTTGTTTTTGTTTTATTAGCCAGTCATAAATATCACTTTTCTTCCAGGATGAAGTAGGTTGTTTATTTAAGATTCTTGAATGATAAGATGCATTGTCCAGAATGATTAAAGATGGACCATCTATATTTGGAATCAGTTGTTCTTTTAACCACTTTTCAAACAGTTCACAGTTCATATTACAATGGTAGTCCATATTTTTGGATGTTGAAGAAAATAGTAAACTTGCACCTGAATGAAATCCTGTTGAAGAACCTGCATGCAAAATGATGAACCGTTTTCCCGTCCCACATCCCTTTTTTCTCTTGACACTTTTTACAGACTCGTCCTGCCAAGATTTCGAACCACTTCCATTAGAAAATATCCAAGTCTCGTCTAAAAATAACACTTTTCTAAATTTTGAATTAACATTTTCCGTGTACCCATTTCTTTAAAAACTGGATACGCTGACTTACGAACATCCATTGTTACATTGTCACTTAAGTCTTCTACCTTTGACTTTTTTCGTCAACATTTCTTCGGTAGTAAATTATGCTTTTTTTCATGGGCAATTTTTTGCACAGTCCTTATACCGATTCCCAGAGCTTTTGCTACTGTCTCCTGAATATTGGCCGGTGAATTTTCATTTTCGTAATATTTTATTAGATTTAATACCGTTTTTTTCGCTTGTGGATGCAAAAAACCCGAAAATTGTTTTCTATTACTCATTTTGTCAATCTGACTTTGAAGTGACATAGCTCAAAGATTTTTGCAACTGCTGGTATTTATATGTTTATTCTCTTTTTTCATCTGAAAATATCATAGGTCTATCTAATTCATCTTCCGGATTTTATGTGGAGGATATGATTACACGTAATAAAAGAAAAACAAACTTAAAAAAGTTTGTCGTTGATAAATCGTATGACCCGCACGATAACACTGCCTTTAACATACCTAATAGAACGCATAATATCTTAGTATATGCATTTGATTTTAGAGCTTCAGCCAGTTTTTCTTTTTCTTTTGTAATTAAATTTGCTTGACATATTGACAAATAGTCGAGGCAATAAGGCCAAATGTACCAAATCAGCACCTGCATCTGCAGACTCAGAAAACATTACTCTTTCAGAAAAAAATATATTACAGAATTGTTTGATAGCGATGAAATTCTGGTTTTGTTGAAAATTATAAATTAACCCCAACTTTGGCGCGCCATAGAACGGAAACTATTGATTGCAGATGAAAAATACAGAGACAAAATTTTGTTATTTACATGTTTCCTTTGAACTTTTTTTCGATAGCACTTACCACAACGCCGCTATTTCCCGAAAAGCGTCGCGAAGCAGAGTTTTCATCCCTCGAGCGGCAACCCCCGAGGTGGCAAACTCAGGTGTCACACATCAAGAAAGGGAATGACAATTTCAATAGAGATGCGGGCTTCGTGCTAAATCATGCGTGGAAACCAATAATCACAGTGTGTCACGCGTCGGTGGGCACAGAAGATGCCTCGCAAACCATGATTTATTAATACTATTATGCTATATGTAAGGTATATACAAAATATTAAACATTACATTACCTTCATCCAAGAAGAATTAGTGGGATCCAATCTTCCGTTAAAAGTGACCGTATCATCCGCATGAGGACTGAGTGCACCTGTAATGTTGATCACTGGAACTTTTAAAGTGCATAAATTTTTCTTTGTTGGATCTGGATCCCGATGGATATTCAAATCTGCCCGTTTAACATAACTGTCGATAAATAGAGCCAGGTTGGTTGGATTCACGTTTCTTTCAAAGTATGATTTGTAAACTTGCACTAAATCGTGATTTCGTTCTTCAGTATTCTAAAAATGTGTAATATAATGACATACATACAAAACATTTAAAATGTGGGTGCTTTAACATTAAAACATGATAAAATAAACAGGATCTTTATTTTAAATATGAAGTGAGAAATTAATGTGGACTAAAAGACGATTGGCTGGGTATAGTTACCATGACTATTAACACTTTAAATATGAACTGAGAAATTAATGTGGATTAAAAAACGATTGACTGGGAATAGTTACTATGACTATTAACACTTTTTATAGAGCACTAGAAAATCTACTTGTTTAAAAATGACCTATACTTGAAACTTCAATGAGATTCCTAGCTCCTCTTAAAAAGCAGGAATCTATGGCAAGTAAGTATTGTACAATCCTGGCATGATACTGCAATTAATATTTGTAAAACTCAAAAAAAACACAAAATAACCATTAGTTCTTTGTTTCCCTGTCCTGATGTATCATGTATCTCAGCATAATAACTGAGAGCGAGGGGTAAGTCACTGAGGAATTTTAGTGTACACAGACAAGGAAGTCCAAAGGTATTTTGGGGTATTTCAAGGTATTCAAAAAAAATTGGGGTATTTCGGGGAATTGCGGGGTATTTCTGGGAATTGCGGGGTATTTCGGGGAATTGCGGGGTATGTCGGGGAATTTCGAGGTATTCCGGGGTATTTCAGAGGAATTGTAGAGTAGTTCGTGGGAATTTCTTGAATTTTTCACGATCTGGCAACCGTGTATTTGTAGTGGGATGTCCACGAGAAGCCATATGTTTTAGTTTTAGTACGCTACGTGCAGCCGAACCGAGCAGAACGTATACTTGCTGCAGCAGGACGCCGAGACTCTATATTCAAGCGAACTTTTTAAAAGTACCTTTGTATAATTCCTGTAAAACTGGCAAGTTCCTATTTCCTTTAGAAAGCTACTCGCAATTAGATATCTGTAGACATATTTATACCTACGTTGTTTATAATTATTCTTTAGATATCTTTATGAACCAAAACTGCCGAATTTGAATGAGAGCGAAATTAGGCCATAAAATACCTCGTAAAGTACCTACGTATACAAACAAGTCGGGCTAATCGAAGGTAAGTATTTATGTACATCGTACATACTATATGTAATATACACACCACAAAACCTGGTGGTGCAATCGTTTCTAAAAGTAGCTGTTCGTTTGGGTTCATAGAGCATAAATGTAGGAATTACACGTCGCTTCAGCTCCTCTTTCGTGAAATTACAATACAAGAGCAATCTTTACCTGCTGGAGTTCCACCCCCAATAGATGCAAAGGAAGAACCATTATCTGGCATAGATTTTGGCACAGAGCATATTGATGATAAAAATACAAATGAGAGCAAAGTTCAAAACGATACGGATCATTTATTTTCGAATCCTACAGGTTCGCATAAGGAAGGTAACACACTTATTAGTGTTGATGTAAACGTCAAAGAAAAAATGAAGAAGAACCGTTTTCTCGAAAAATTGACTCCTTCAAAATGGACCACTCATAAATACAGGCGTGAAGAACGAAGTAGAAGAAAACGGGAAAAACTTCACGACAATCAGACTTTATTAACAAATTTTTTTCCAGTCTTGCAAGGAATTCGTTCTGTTATTGAGGCTAATATAAATAGTAATCCTAGTATTATTGACATGTTAAATGCTACTGTAAACAACACACAGCTAAATGATGATAATTCGTCGGTAACACGGAATAAACTTTTGGAAACTTTAACTAAAATTGCTCGCATGAAAAACGATCTTACCACAAAAATTTTTATGACGACGAATTTAAAAAATTTTCCTTGTATCTTTTTTATTTAGGAGGAAAACTGTTATACGAAACACTACATGCAAATTTAAATAGTGTTTTACCTTCTTTGGCAACTTTGTACAGATTTCAGAGGGACAATTTAATTTCAAAGGTTTGAATACTTTCTTAGAGCAAAGAAATCTACCGAAATTGGTGGTGGAAGATGGGACTCGAATAACTGGAAAAATTGAGTATGATTTAAAAGTTAAGGACTATTTAATAGCGGCACTGATTAATAAAGACGAAACTTTAAATAATAGAGTATACAAAATTTGGAATTCTGTATTTTTCCTGAGACTTTGGCGCAAATGGATTCAGCAGCTCCAATACAGTTTGCAAGATAATTTTATAACGTTAAATTGTTATACTTGCGTTGAATTAAATGTACACATGCTAATCAAGCTTATTAATATTTTTAAAGAAAGCAATCACCTTGGTGCAAAGATGCTCTATCCTTGGATTCTTAGCAGTCAACCTTGTTAGCAGTCAACCTTGCGAAGCCATGTTTAGATCAGCAAGATCAATAACGTCAACTTTTTCAAATGTGATCAATTTCAGTATAAAGGATATTTTAGCAAGAATTGACAGAATATCTTTTATAAACTATGTAATAAATGATTTAAAAAACGTATATATATTTCCCAGAGAAACAAAAAGGTAAAAAAAGCAGGACGAATATACGGTTAATGAAGAAATCCTAAAAAACGTGGACATAGAGAAAATAGTAACAACTGCATTAGAATATGCACTAAAAGATGCAAGAAATTTGGGAATGGAAGTAACAAAAAGTAACTGTTATATATTAGACATTAAACCAAGTAAACCATCAAATAAAAGTAATTATAATAACTTAGACCTCGACTCGGACCTTGACCTCGATTTAGACTATCGAACAGACTTCGAATTAGACTTTGAAATTACGAAACATGAAAAAGAGGCCGAAAATTTTTTGAACCAACATATTTTAGTTAACGATTCCTTTCTAGATTGTGAAATTAAGGAAGATTGTAAGAAAGACGATATTATAAGTTTAAAAGATTTTTCCTACAAAAATTTAAACCTGACAGAAAATTGTCCTTATATCGAAATTAATTTATCACAAAATAAGACTGCTATAATAAAAAAATAGAGTTATTGTTGGTTACTTAGTGAGAGCAACGGAAAAATTAGCAGCGACAGATTAAAAAAGTTTGTAATTTCAACAAAAAAAAAAATGCTAAAAAAACAACCGTTGTGAAGACACAAAAACTTCGGCAAAAATCGGGGCAAATACACGAGCAAATAGTCAAGCGAACACCAAGAAAAGGCAACTCCGAAGACGAAACGTATGATTGCTCGGATGACTATATTTACGATGACCGTGACGATGACTCCACGGACACAGAAACTTTTTCAGATCTAGAAACACTGAAATACTCCGTCGAAAACCCGGTGAAAGAATAAAAGCAATTTGAGGAACCTCTTAGCTTTGTGAAAGTTGTTTTGTGGTGGTAACGGCAACTTCTCACCTGGATCAAGTCACTGTTGAATAATTAAATAATAAAATAAAAAAAGGAAGAAAGCAAGTAGCAGAAACATTAAAGGCTGGTAGTTTCAGTCTTGATTAGCAAGTTTAGTCACGATTGGTTTGAGCAGGTGCACAGACTGTGTCAACGAATATTTAAAATGCTTTAACTGTCACATTGTCAAAACAATGATCAAATTTAATCATGCTAAAACTCGTTAATCAGATCCGAAAGCACTAGCCCTTAATTATTTATTGATTGCATTCATCATTAGTTATTACGAATAACTAGTTACAGAAGAAATTGCCTTTTTATCGAGGATTTTACAACAATTACATTTGTGACGTCACGAAACTAGAGGAATTTCAAGGGAATTGCGGGGAATTCTAAGGGAATTACAAGGAAATTGCGGGGAATTCCGGGGAATTGCAGGAAATTTCTAGGGTATTTCGAAGTTCTTCAAGGTATTTCGGGGAATTTAACAGATTATTTAGGAATTTTGGGGAATTTTTTGTAAAAGGGGAATTTTAGTGTAGAAAATTTTTGAGCGACTTACCCCTCGACTGAGAGACTTTTTTGTAACAGAACTGCTGACCAGACGAACTTACCCATGGACATTTAGGCAAAATTCAAAGTTAAATATTTTCAGAGTTTCAGGTATGGACTTGAGCTATTTGGCATTTGCTTGACCAAGGTCAAGACAATGGACTCTGAAAGAGACAGCCCCAGGGTTACAACACGACTGTCCTATACAGGGTGTTACATTTAACCCTGACATTTTTCTAATATTTTGTTCAGCCAGAACTTTTGCAAAAAAAAATTAATTATTTTTCTAGCTAAGATAATGTACCCTGTTCTTGATATGAGTTTTTTTTCAAATATACAATGTTTTGATAATATATTTTTATTGTGCCCTCTGTCTCCGTACGTTTCAAACAATTGGTGGTGACCTGATTACCTGTTACATTAATTTCAAGAACAGTAGATTTCACAACTCTTAGTATCAATTATAGTAATATTAGACGTTTGTGTCGGGACGGTTTTTAGCATCTGAGAGCTTTTGTTTTTACCTTGTTTTACAGGAACAGAATATTTCATGGGGGTCATTTACTTTTTACCAAAAAAAAAAAAAAGAAGAAAACACTAAATAAGACATTTGAACATTTCAAAAGATTTCGCAATTGTACCGGGTAATGCAAAAAACAATGACAATTGAAAACTTCTTTTTTATTTGACAAACAGTATACTACAGCATTTTTAAATTGTCTTCATCGTTTTCGCGAAAAGGAAAATTTAGATAATGTATAAAAAGTATACATTATCCAAAAATAAATTGTAATTTACAATGTTACCTAGAAATTAAAAACGTTCTTTTTCTACCATCGTTATACAGGGTGCAGAATTCAAGTTGACACAGAAAAAAAAAACAGAAGTTATTTGGTGATGTCAAAGCGGAAACAAGATGACAATATATGTTTTTCTTTCTAATGACGTCACCAACGTCTTTTCATGGTCTTCTTAGTTTGGGCAAAATAACATTCTGTATTATTGAATTTTTAGTTCAGTTCTACATACAATTCTGAGAATATCTGACGTAGCACACCTTATACCTAAATTCCTTCCAGAATTGTAATGCCACTACCACAAAACGTGTCCTGGGGAGACATGTTTTCCTCTAGGTAGCGCTCATTTGCTATTCTAAATAGCATTTGACCATGAGGATAGGTCAAATTGAATCTTGTCTCGTCAGTAAATAAGTAAAGATTTTATTATATCCTAATTCGTGTAACGATTTATCCTTTTCACCCTATGGGCTCTATGGGCTGGCAACAAACGCGTTTATTATACTCGTCTGCTGGCTCTAAATGTAAAAATATTTATAACCTTTTTAAATAACTTACACTTATTATCTATATATTTAAAATATCAAGCCAGATTTTTCAGCAAAAAAACTAAAAAAATGCTTGTTGTTTCATTATTGATATCTCATTTTTATTACTGCGACGTTGTCTATGGTCCTATCACTGGCGATGCTCGGCTTTAACTGCAGAAAATGATGAATCATGCTGTTCGTTTTATAAATTCTGTACCCCGATTTTCTCACATTACTCCTCATATCCGTGAACTCGGTTTGCTTAAACTTGATGAATTGTGTTTCATCTTCATTTCATGCTTGCTTTGTGGTTAAGATTTTAAATACTGGTCTTCCTCATTATGTAAGGATTAAATTAACTTGTCGCACCGATGTCTGTCTGAGGGAGTTGACAGGAATAGCTGGTCGTCTGCATACTCCTGTTCACAGGACTTCAGCATTCAAGGCTTCTTTTTCGTTTCGAGCTCCAGTGGTTTGCAACAGTTTGGAGGACCTCAGATATCTTTCAGGCCCATTGATAAAGGCTAAACTAAAACACCAATTACTGACCAATACCTTTAATTTGCAGGTTAACCTGAATACATTTTGGTAATAATAATAATAATACGTTTTAGTTATAATAGTAAAATAGTTGTTTTCCTTTAGATGGAAAGTTGTACAGGGTTTTCCAGTATATTTTTCCACCTACCTAGAGAGTATTTGAATAGATACGGAAATGTCGTAAATACAAAAGTTGTTGAGTTTTTTACGAAGATTTAGAATATTATAGCATTAGTGCGAAAATATTATTGGAAATGTCAAATTTTGAGAGGTTGTCAGGTTTTTTAAATGAAACACACTGTATATTAAATCATATTCTTGAAGATCTTTTTTTTCTAATTTCAAATATATATATTTTTATTATATTCTGTCAATTAGTTTTGGATATATAGGCGTTTAAATATTAAAGAAATGGTAAAGTAATTTGCACTAAAACATAGTGACAAGACAATTGCAATGAACGACGCGTTTTTGACGTTTACCGGTCAGAAGTATCTATTTACGAGCATTTTTAATATCTAATACGTTGGACGATGGGTTATTCGGAAGAAGAGAAACTCGACATGATATAATTATTTTATTTACATGGTAAAAATGCATCGATAGCTCGTAACGAATATCATAGACGGTTTCCAGATAGACCAACACCGACTCGTAGCATAATATGAAACATCGTTAAACAATTGAATGAAAGAAAAACACTTAAGCGAAAAGTTAGAATAGTGGAAAGAAACAATACCATAAACAATCAATAATATAAAGTAGGTAAATAATATTAGCTTAAAGAACTAAGTTTTGGTTTTCTATATAGCCTCCTAGGTTTATAATGCATTTTTGAATATTTCTTCTAAATTTTCTGTGTATGGATGCGTAGATAAAATGAGGTGATTGGGTGTTTAAATCGTCGATTGTTTGGACTATATTTTGTTCTAAAGCTTGGATGGTTCTTGGCCTATTGTAGTATATCTTGTTTTTCAGATAACTCCACAAAAATATGTCCAATGGAGAGAGATCGGGACTGTTTGTTGGCCATCTTAATGGTCCATGTCTTCCAATTTAAAATGGATACCTGTCATTTAAAAAATTGGTGACCGGCTGGACATTATGAGGAGAGGCACCATCTTGTTGCCATATCAAATTAAGATTAATCTTAATTATTAATTAAATAATTAATTAATGGGTAGTTGTTCTAAATGCCCCTCGATTTCGTTTTATAATAACTCCTGATACCTTTGTCCGGTTAAATTCCCATTTAAAAATATAGGTCCAATAACATGATTGTTAAGAAGGCCACACCAAACATGTAGGGATCTTCTTCCCTGAATTTTGACCGCCTGAAGTGCTCGCGGGTTTTCTTTTGACCAAAAATGCTTATTTTTCCGGTTAAACATGCCTCCAGTGGTAAATGTTGCCTCGTCAGTGAAAATTATGTTTGATAGATTTAGTTGGTTCATCATAACACGTCTTTCTATTTCTTGGCAGAAGTGTAACCGGTCTATTTTATTTTAATCGGTTAATTCTTGAGTAACTGAGTGGATTTTATGCCATGATTTGTTAAAAAAAAAGTGGCTACATCGGGAAATGAGCGCTCAGGATTTTCTAAAACAAGAATAAATAAGATAAATAAATTATTTTAATACAAAAGTTTCAAAATTACCTTCAAAATATAATAAAATATTTAAATCTTCTTCAGCGTTTCTTTTCACTATTCTAACTTTTCGCTTAAGTGTTTTTCTTTCATTCAATTGTTTAACGATGTTTAATATTATGCTACGAGTCGATGTTGGTCTATCTGGAAATCGTCTATGATATTCGTTACGAGCTATACGAGCTAAAATAATTAAAAACTTGAAATTTAGTAGCGCCGCGCAACAAAACTTGCACATTTGTTGTCAGCCCTCCAACCAATGAAGCTTTATTAATCGTTGGTTTTGGCAATAACCTGTATAATTAAGAATATTTTTAAAACCAGTTATCTCTTTTATTCAAAGCGTTTTTCTGTCTTTTCTGGGAAAGGAGCAATTAACAGCAACGATGAGAAAACCCCGTGCTTTTGTGTAACAGGCTCTAAAAATAAAAGCTCATTTAGGCTTTCGTAAAGGTCTATTATTACTAAAAGCTATGAACTCTAATGTTCTTGAAATTAATGTAACATACAAGTAAAAAATGTCAAAAACCTGGATATTTCAATTTCAATGGCGTCGGTCAACTTTGGATGCAACTCTGTATGCATATAGATAATATTTATATTGACTTTTTTAGAGGCAGGCATTACCCTGGGCAGAAGTAATTTTTTGAAACATACAGACGCCGCAAAAATATTTTTTAAAAAATCTTCGTAACGGAGGAAAAAATTATAAAATCGCTAGAAATTGTTTTTTGATATTTAGGTGTAGATTATTCTAGTTCGAAACAATAATTAAAATTACTATTTTTACAAAAATTTTGCTGGAACAAAATGTTGAAAAAATGTCAGGGTTTAATGTAGCATCCTGTACACGACACTTAATATGTAGCTCTGCGGCTGTCTCTTTCAAAGTCCACTGCCTCTTAGACAATCAAATGTCGGAAACCGCAATTCAAAATCTCAACTCTATTATTGAGTTATGCCTAAAAATTAGCTTGGGTAAATTCTTCTCGCAAGCAGCTTATATCGGTTAAAATGATATGAGTAATTACTTACTCGTCCGAAATGATGCCACATTAAATAATCCAATACAGCTTGGGTCATTCCTTTTGATCTTAGATGTCTGGTGTTGAGTTTTTGGTATCCCCATTCAATCCACCCTGGTTGCGTACTTACACAATTGATTAAACATAGAGCAGATACCTAAAAATAACAAACAGAATGCAATTCAGATCATGTTTTAATTTTTAGTTATTTTTTTGTGAACGTTTGTCTTGCCGCGTTACTACTTACCATCTCTGGGTGATTTAGGGTATACCGGCAAAGAATATTTGCTCCTGCCCCAACGCCAAAGCCAATAAATTGTTTTAGATTGAAATGTCTAACAACTTGTATTAGTTGGTCTGCTAATTCATCCATGGAAGGATACACGTAACTATAATAAATGTATATATTTTAATTTGATACAAATCACTTGATTGGGTTTTATCAAATATACAAAAGGTCATTTACATAAACATTTGAGAAACCCTCATTAACAGCAGGAAATAGAAATTTTCCTGCCAAAATGCATCATTTCCATTTTTACACTAGAATACCTGAAATCAGTTACATGAAAACTTTGCTTTGGACCTCATTCCAAACACTAAAAAAATGTTATGTTCATGCGTTTCCATTTTTCGTGGAAATTTTGTACACTTTAGAATATCCGAAATAAGTTACATAAAAAAATCTGTTTGCATTGCTTTCTAGAAGCCCTAATTTAAAAACAGGAAATAAAATATTTCCTCTGGAAATATATCATTTCCATTTTGCACATTTTAGAATACCTGAAGCCAGTTACATGGAAACTTCGTTTTGTTTTGCATTCTAAACATTTTTCTGAACATAAAAATGTCAAAATAATCTTGTGGAAATATGCCATTTTAATTTTCAGAGGAAATTTCATTTACATTTTCCAGACTTTAGAACAGCTAAAAACCTGTTACATGGAAACTTTGCTTTGCCTTGAATTCTGCGCATTTTTCTGAAAATTTTTCGAGGCAATTTTTTTAAACTTTAGCTGAAATGTCATATATCCACCATTTTTTTAGCATCTATAAAGCCTCCTGAATGCCGTATATTAAAAAATGTCTTTACGGAAACTGTCAATTTTTATTTTATCTATTTATTTATTCATTTTTAACCTTTCTCTTCAAATCAAATGTGGTACATTCACAACACATTTTTACTTCGATAAAGTCTCCTGACTGTGGAACTTAAATAAATTACTGTGATTTTATAACTTAAGGCTTTAAAGATGGATTTATCGATGAACCTGGGCGAACCTAACGGGATAGGTCCACTTAACAGTATAGGTTTTCTTTAAAAAAAAATCCATGTTTTAAATTATACTCGAAATTTTGTGTGTGCGCTAACGCGCGCTTTCTTTGTAGCGAACTTAACCAAACCTAACCTAACCTATTTCGCATTTTTATTATATATAGTTTACTTCTATAAAGCCTTTTGAATATATATACCTAGAACTTAGAAATTATGTGATTTTATAACTCAAATAAGTAATAGTTTATGACTTTAATGATTTATCGACGAGTCTGAGCTAACCTAACACCTAACGAGATAGATCCACCCCACAGTACATTTTGTTAAAAATATCCTAGTTTTAATATGGGGTCGGAATTTTGTTGGCGCTCTACCGCGCATTTTCTAGAGGTAGATAAAGTGCGGGACACGAAAAAAGACCGGGCGGTCCTTAAAATAAAGGTTCATAGTCTTAAGCAAGCGGAAAAGTAAAATTTGTGTACGCAAATAAATATGTTATTTTATTTGTTGTAATAGTTTGCCGCTTCACCTATAAAGTGCGCTAGCTAAGCGGTACGGAAATTAAGTAATTGGGATGTGCCTAGAGTCTCCATGCACTTGCCGCTAGAAGGTTCTAGCTATTTCCAGTGGCGCCTATACATTTCGAGCATTTGTTTTCATTTCCATGCGCGCTGCCTTTTACACTGGTGTTTCGGAAAGTAGTGTAAGAAAAATTGAAAGAGAACATAATGATCGCTCATGCTCTACTTCACCTTTAAAATCCCCTGGTAAAAAAGACCCCGATTATCATACAAAGATAAAATTGACGATGGTGATTTTCAAGTAACTAGACGAACTATAGAGGATTTTTATATAAACTTGAAGAAGGTTCCGACCTGCAAACTCCTACTTCGTGCTGTAAAGAACAAAATAGATTTTCCGTACGGGAAAAAAACCTTAAATCGGCTTTTACGATCAAATGGTTTTGTTTGGCGCAAGTGCCAAAATAAACGAAAATTGCTCATTGAGAGACCAAATATTTTTTACTGGCGGGTGAAATATCTATCAACTGTAAGGCAATATAGGCAAGAAGGACGCAATATTGTGTATCTAGACGAAACTTGGGACTAACAACTGGACACTATTTGCGGTGCACGTGAAGTTATTGCGAGCGTTATAGAGGCCTGTACTAGAGAAGCTAAAAATAATAGTTTGACTATTTCAATTTAAAATCTCCTGGTAAAAAAAGACCCCGATTATCATACAATGATAAAATTGACGATGGTGTAGAGAACAAAATATATTTTCCGTACGGTTATAAAACCCTAAATCGGCTTTTACGAACAAATGAATTTGTTTGGCGCAAGTGCCAAAATAAACGAAAATTGCTCATTGAGAGACCAAATATGTTTCACTGGCGCGGCGGGTGAAATATCTATCAACTGTAAGGCAATATAGGCAAGGACGCAATATTGTGTATCTAGACGAAACCTGGGTAGATAATGATATGACAGTGAACAAATGCTGGCAAAGTGAAAGTGTTACAGGTGTTGTTCAGGGAATCCACTCTAGTAGTCGCTTTATTATAGTTCATGCTGGTTCAGAAGCCGGATTTGTTCCAGGTGCTGCTTAAGTTTTTCGCTCGGGGCTAACAACTGGAGACTATCATGGACAGATGAATAGAGATAATTTTGAAAAGTGGTTGCTCGAGAAGCTTCTACCTAACATTCCTCCCAAATCAGTCGTTGTAATGGATAATGCGTCTTATCATTCTCACGTAGAAGATAAAGTGCCAACTAAATACTATACAAAAGCTCATATGATATCGTGGCTTAAATCGAGCAATCTAGCATGTGATCCAACATGGAGAAAATACCAATTATATGAAGTAATCTCAGCCAACAAGCCTAGAGAAAAAAAGTATAAAATTGACGGTCTTTTACGTAACCTCGGTCATACACCTTTAAGGCTGCCTCTATACATGTGCGACCTCAACCCTATTGAACTTGCATGGGCAGGAGTAAAAAATATATTCGAGAGCGCAATACCGGTGAACTTTCAATTAAAGATTTAAATAAAATAACATTAGACGCGATTGACTATATATCGGCTGAAAATTGGAAATCGTGTGTTAAACATGTTCGTTCTATTGAAGATAAATACTGGGAAGTAGATGGCAAAATTGAAATGGTCATTGATGATGTCGTTATAACACTGGGATCTTCAAGTAGTGACGACGAAACCTCATCATTTTCAGAGGAAGACAACGATTTCGAAGGAATCGAACCATTAGAATCACAGCCGTCAACCTCAAAAATGGCTTAGTTTTTTTTTCATATATTTTGCAAAATTGTTCATAAAGTAGCTGTCAATAAATTGCTTCAAAATAATTAATTTTCTGTTCAATACCGGGTGTCAAAAAATATCTAATGTTGCAATTAATATTTGAAAAACTACAGAATTCATATTTTTCAAAAATTAACACATCAATGTGGTTATAGTAGGGGAGCCAGCACTGATTCCAGTGAACAAGATTTATCAAAATTTTAACTTATGCAGTTCGACTTTGGGCTATTCGAGTATGCCAAAAGTGACCGTTTGTCTCTGTCATATTACTTTGTACAGGGGGCGTCATTGTGAAGTACTATACAAGGCGTTTCCTAATTGCGTGCTAATGTTAAAGGGGGGTGATTCTTGGATCTTTTTAAGAAAAAAGTTTAATATGAACCTAAAAGTCTTAACTTTGGAGATATAGGGTTTTAAAAAAACATTTTTTTAAAATCCTAATTCTGATGCTATTATAGATAAATAACTGTGTGAAATTTGATACACGTCTTTTATGCATAAAAGGGCATTTTTGCCTGAATCAAATTTGATGCAGTTATCTACAATAGCATCAGAATTGGGATGAAAAAAAAAATGTTTTCTTTTTACAAAAACACCCCCTTTAACATCAGCACGCAATTAGAAAACGCCCTGTATAGTATTTCACAATGACGGCCCTTGTATAAAACAATATGACAAACGGAGACAGACGGCCACTTTTGGCATACCCGAGTAGCCCAAATTCGAACTGCATAAATTAAAATTTTGATAAATCTCGTTCACTGGATCTGATGCTGGCTGCCCTTGTAAAATCTGGACTTGTAAATCGTGTATAACTATAGTGGGTGGTCCAATAATAGTGGACGTAGGCAGTAACCCGGGAAGAAAAATCAAAATTTAATCATTTCAAAATTCGAAATTTCCCCTTTTTGCAACACAAAAGAGATATAGAAGTGCGGTACACGAAAGAAAACAGACAAATATAGATAAAGGCTCATTAAGCATACATACATTTTTTAATTATCTGAAAAAAGGAGTACCATATTATTTAAAGAACGACGGGACACCACTGGTTTAAAGAGATTTCTTGGCCGACCTTCCTAAACCGATTGACTCCGCCCGGTTTTCTTTTGTGTCCCGCAATTTATAAGATTTTAGACTATTTAGGTCTTGTTAAATGAGTAAATAATATACATGTTACAACTTCCTTAAAACCCCGAGAGCAGACTGCTAAGACGCTTCTAACGGTTTATTTTAATGTTCTCATAAAACTTAATATGCAGTTTTTACTAAACCACAAAGCACTGATAAAGCCTCCGTAAATTACACGTTTTAAAACGAATTGACTAGTTTAACAACCTTGTTGTCTTAACAGTGCCTTTGTTGAAAACATTGATAAAACACTTTTTCCAAATTTGTATCTCATAAATCCAATTTCTTTTTTACTTGTGACTGTTAGGACCTATTTATTTTATGCGTGCTTTATCGTGGTATTTTGATAGTTGAAATAGAAACAGAGGTCTCCATATTTATTTACTAAATATACAGGTTCTTATACCAAATAAATTACAATAATTCGCTACTATTTACCAATTTTACCATGGCATATCGCAAACGAATGCCATTTTTCTGATAAATGTTTATGAAACAGACGAGCACCACAAAAATATTGCGTTCGACTAATTTTCTTTTAAACAAATAGAAAAAATAAAAGAAACTAGGTTATGCGAATTTGTGCAAGATGGAATTAAATTGACAGATTACTATATTATAAAATACTCGAGAGCTTATGAAAACTAAATTAAAGGGGTTTTTAAAATTCTAGAAATATTAATTAATGGTGAATTTCTGATAGCGTGAAAAATATAGCCGTCATACTTTTAAAACCAATTGTTCATTTCTGAGATCTCATTAAAACAGATATGCCTTAAGATGAATTTTTATAAAAAGTTTATATTGCCTCTAATACAACAGCTCCTTTCTTTAGGATTTATACAGCAATATGGTTTTAAGGTTGACCTAAAAATGTTTTACTTTATGAGTAACATGATGTGGCCAATTGGCCGTAAAAACAAAGAAGACGCAATATTTTCATTTTTGTTGCCCGTATTTTTTTACAATTCAATATTTTATTATGTATAGATATCTTCTATTACATTATCTGTAATTCAATGTTGAAAATAATATTGTTTATTTATAGAAAACCAAAAAATCCACGTCATGAATTTTAAAGTTGTTCAAACGATAGGAAACGGAGAACTATGCTTAGTTATTATCCCGGGGTCATGGAAGGATAAGGGATAATTTTATGGTGGTCTAACTAAAAAGGACAGGACAACCTGATAAAAATAAATAGGTATATAGAATACAACTGATAGTAAATAATGCACAATGTTGTATTTTTATTTTGTTTCATTTCCTCTAGAAAGCTAACATGTTTCAAGTTGACCAAACTAATAGTCAAAGGCAGCAACAAGTACACATTGAATTGTTCTTTTGCACGAAAACGGCCTACGAGACGAAACTGCTTTCGATTATGTCACAAGATACCCCTCCTGCGAACGATTTTTGAGCCTGTACCCTCATTAGGCAGGCTTGTATCCAGGGATATCTCAAATAACATATCATCGATCGGTCACAATCAAAAACGAAAATATCTATGAAAGTAGCCGAGTTCTACTATATATATATATATATATATATATATATATATATATATATATATATATATATATATATATATATATATATATATATATATATATATATATATATATATATATATATATATATATATATATATATATATATATATATATATATATATATATATATATATATATATATATATATATATATATATATATATATATACATATATAGATATATATATATATATATATATATATGTATATATATATATATGTATATATATATATATAGTATATATATACATATATATATATATATATATATATATATATATATATATATATATATATATATATTTATATATATATATATATATATATATATATATATATATATATATATATATATATATATATATATATATATATATATATATATATATATATATATATATATATATATATATATATATATATATATATATATATATATATATATATATATATATATATATATATATATATATATATATATATATATATATATATATATATATATATATATATATATATATATATATATATATATATATATGTTTGATTACATGTCCCTGATTTTATAAAAATAGTATAATACGTTTGGAAAATATTCTACTTACTCTTCAGGTAAGGTTGGTGAACCTTCCTCTTGTCCAGGTGCAGTTACATGATAAACGCAAAAGTTTTCTATCAATGCCCTCATATCAATGTAGTTAAAAAAAGCTTGAAAGTTGGAGACATCTAAAAAGATAAATAATATAATTAATGTAGAACGTGTTTTCTAAAATAGAAACACTGTTTTGAAAATTATATATATTAAAAGGATCGAAGTTTAAATAACAGTTGCAAAACAAAAAGTTTTTCACAAAAAAAATTGATATATGACAGAAATATAGAGTACGAATTATTAAGAGATATTTATTACTCAGTAAATGCAATTTTTTATTGTTATAACCACATAATTAAAAACAAATATGAAAATAAAGGGAATGCGACTATATAATGTGCGTATATTGGGTTTATTATAAGTTATTTTCTCTTAGTGGGTATATAAAAATAAACAAAACTAACTAAATCCCAAATGAAATATATACGGATTCTTTTTTAGCTTACATCTATGAATATCTTAACAAAGTCTTGTTAATGGACAAAGGATGTCACCTTTAAGTATAGGTACAAAAAAAAATTTAATTAGCAATTTCAGTTATAAGAAAATAGCTCAGGGTAGATATTAGGAAATGCAAAATTTAGCAAACCTATAATCATAGATTGTTCCAAGTGATATAAATATGCCATCTTAAAAACAACAAAACAACCTAATGATGGTCAAGAGCCTTAAATATTTTGTTAAATTTTTTCAGTTGATGCACGAAAAACACATTCTTTTCTTCTATAGTTGAAATATGTTCAAAAATAACCACCAAGATATTGACGTATACTGCACTTTGATACCCTTTTCGATTTAAAACCAGACTGCTACGTACATATTATTATGTTTGCCTTATTATGTTGAAACAAAAACAATTAATAGTTCTTTAGAACTTAATACTAAAATATCCTGCTTCCACTTTTCGAAACTAGAGGTATTTTAAAATTAAGTCTATAAAATACTCCATCTAAGGATAAAACGCAGATTAAAAAAGTATTTCAATTAATATTGATCCTACACTATTTTAAAGTTTAATGGCACCTTCCTCTATTTAAAATTAATTTCAAGCTGGCTCCCAAAAAGTTCTTATTTGGGGTGTCCTTCTTGATCCAGAGATAATAAAATTCAACTTTATAATAAGTTTTTGGGCAATGCAATTTGTAGAGTAGAAAATCAATAAAGTAATTTCTTATCTATTTGAGGTTTTTAATAAGGTTATTATGAAAGACAAATTGAGATCAGAAAATTGCCTTTACGAAACGTAGTTTTTCTTTATTCAATATTGGTACTCTGTAACGTTTGATAGCCGTTTATTATGACAGGTCGATGTAATACCAAACAAAATAACGATTTTTAGCTGGTAAACTGATATTTATAAATATAAAGAAAAAAAAATTGTGTTACGTTTTTAAATATTAAAAGGCGAAACAGTTAAAATTATATAAAGTTCTTCATAAGACATTCTAAACAGGCCGGGTAGGCTAAAACCGTGCCTTATGTACTTTAATGTAGACATTAACCATCGATACAGAAAAGACTATTTAACCCACTTCATTTTGCGTATATACACCGATTACTCCGGGATGGTTTAATCAACGTGGATGACTTTTTCCCTCGTAAAATAAATGTATTGTAATCGTGAAAAAACTACCCTCCGAGGTTTTTTCATATCTTCACGTTTTAGGGTCAACAGATGCCGAAAAGCATGTTTTCTAAATTTCGTCGGTCTCTCTGTGTGTCTACCTGTCCGCGGCATAGCTAAAAAACTACTTACCCGATTGACTTCAAATCCAATATGGCCGAACAATGTTAAAAAATGTTACTAGAAAAACTAAATATCCAATTTACCTCAAATTTTGCACAAAAATAAAGTGTTGCAAGGAATGAACTAGTAACATTTTGATATGCATTCAAGATAGCAAAACAAAATAGTGGCGTAATAAACTATTTAAAAAATCAGCCTGACAATACTACTTATTAAATGTATTTCAATCTTTATCCAAGAATTAAGTGTGATACAGAAATAAACTGGTAAAGTTGTGGTACGAAGGGAACAAAATAGTGGCCAAATAAATTAAAAAAATCAACATAAAAGATTCTTGTTCAGTTGACTTTACATTTTTGCAGAAAAATGAAGTGTGAAATGGGGTAAATTGGTACGAATTCAATACAACGTAACAAAATGGCGGTATGAGTTAATGTAAAAACTACTTACTAAATTTATTTTAAATTATGTCCAAAAATCAAGTGTGGCCTAGGTAAGAAGAAACTGGTAAAATATTGGCAGGAATCCAATATGATAAAACAAAATATCACCCAATAAAAATATTTGAAAAGAGAATATATGTAACACATATATACAGTGACTATACACTGAACTAAATTGGGTCATACTTGACTATTCCTAAAAAATGAAAAAAAAATATACGAGGGAAGTTCCGGGTATAGGAAATTTACCGATTTTTTAGGAAGTATTCAAGGTAATGCCGGCGTCCTCCAATAGTATAAAAAAAATAATAAAAGTAGCGAAATGGTCCAGTTTTACCCTGGTTTTCGTTAAATTTTAACCTTGACAATAAAACTTCGTATAAATACATTTTGAAAAGCTTAAATAAAAAAAATATAAAAAAATCAATAAAAATTCAAAATCAAAAAAAAAAAAAATTTGTTTCAAGTGTTTTATTTCATCTTGGAAATTTGACTTCATGAAGTCGGGGTCAAAATAGTCGAGACAGAAATAGACAATTTACTTGAGTTGTAAGACATTAAGACATTGAATACATAAATATATTTTTTATGATTCAGTAATTAAAAATTAATTTGACACCGACTTCATAAAATCAATTTTTCAAAAAGGAATAAAATATTATTTTTTAGTTTTTATTGCTTAATTAATAAAATGTCGGTTTTATTTTTTTTATAAAAAAATTATGCAGTAGAATGTTGCTCTAAACTAAATTACACTTAGCAAGTGAATTTAGAGTCGAAATGTGTTTTCATTCGGAAATACTTACAGTTAAGACCCAGGTCATGGTATGTCAAAATCGCAGGTTTATTCCTGTTTCCTTGCACAGCCACTACAATATTTCCACGATCAGTCTCTACCACTTCCTCTTGAGCATTCGAATCTTCTCTCGACATCGATCTCGCATGTGGAAACTGCAGTTTAATATTTCTTAGTTCGATATCATCCATTGAGTCGGAAGGCATAGTACTAAAAAAAAATATCGAAATGTAACTAATAATAAATATTATAGAATTTATTACGTAGAATGCAATGACGTAGTTAGTTTTTTAGGGGCTTCAAATATTGAGTTAAAGACCAAACCTATATTTTTAAATGGAATACCCTGTATATTTTAAAGCATCTATTCACGGTTTTCAAAAATATATAACATATATATGTATTTTAAATAATAAGCCCACAATTTGGATCTATTACCACAATAATAACAATTTTGCAAGTTGGCTGTGGTTATAATACTGAATATTAAATAAAACACCTTATTTAAACTATAGAAATGTTCAAAATGGTTCACACAATTTTGTAATTATTTTTAATACACTCAAAATAAATATTGAATGGCGTTGCAAAAACTGAAAAGGCAAATGTTTAGTTTCACGTAGTTCTTCAATAAAACGATGGCGACTCTTGTAAATCTTATTTCGCCAAAAATCCACAAAAAGAAATCTAAGACAAAAAAATCTGGTGATGGTGCGGTCCATAAGCACCAATCCATCTTTCAGGAAAATTATTATCCAAAAAAAGGGTAAATAATATGGGAGTTGTGACCAAGTGCTTCATTTTATTGAAAATAGATGTCAATTGATTTAAAGATACGTTGTCAAATAATTTAGGTACAACATCTTCAAAATAAATGTTCTTGTTGTTCTCTTTCGAAAATGACATGATGGTTTTCTTGGGACCAATGTCGAGTGTTATAACGGTTATAGATGCTAGGAAAAAGAAGCTCATGGGCCATATTATTGATCTTGCAAAGTTAATATTATTTCGAAATTGTTCAATATACCAATTGCAAAAATTAGAATCGGGCCGTATCGCCAGAATGCGAATAGTGTATGATTTTTATTTTATAAAGTTAATATTTGTTCTCTGTAGCCGAGTTTAGTAAACACCAACTTGTTTTCCGACGACGCGACATGAATATGAAGGCTCTGCGTCCATAGAAGCCAAAACATTAACATCATCTGTTCCTTGACTTTCTTTGTTATATAATTTTGGTCGCGGACCCAAAATCTTATATTTTTTCCTGATTCTTAAAAAAAAATATCTGGGAAAGGCTGCCTTCTTTTCGGGTATTTATTAAAATAAAACGCAAAAATTGTTTTAAAAAGTTAGTAACTAACAACTTAGGGCTCACTTATTAAAATACAATAATTCATTACCTTGAATAAAACAAACTGTCACATTTTTCATAATTTTCATAGATTTTTATATCAGCCATCATAAACAATAAAATATGACGTAAAGCACTGCACAACAGTAAGTATTATAACAAGTCCATCTCGAAAATACCAGGGTTCGACCGACCAATTTCGGAATTCATCCCGATTTTTTTTTATATGCCAGGAAAATAATTGTTCAATTCTCGCAACATAGATTTCGCCAGTATTTCACCATTTTGCCTGCTGCTTTCAAAAAAATTTAAATTCATATAGAAGGAATTATCCAAAATTAACACACTACTTAGCACTGATCTGCAAGAAATATTAAGAACGAGAATCAAGCAACGCAGAACCATATATTCTGAAATAATCTGCAAAAGGCATCACGAAAAACAATCGGAACATCGACTAATACAAAAGCAGACGAAAAAAAATAAAGCTCAGTTAGCTAACATCATTGGGATTTTATTTTTTTAAACTAAGAAAACTTGTTTGCATGTATTTTCATTAAATTTGTAAAGAAGTGTTTTTGGTTATTTTCTGAGTTTTAACTTAATTCAATTAAAGCCATAAAATATCATTATTTGAAGCTTTCACGGCTTTGGTCAACTAAGAAATCATGGTTCTTGGTATTAGACCATGTCAAATTGGTACTACTATCAGACGTTTCGCCTTCGATTGCACGAGGCATCTTCAGGGATCTTTACTCCACGAGATCTGAACATTGAATGAGCTGACCGAACGGTGATCCTATGTTAAGATCGGTTTCCACGTGTAATGTAGACCGTAACCCGTGTCACTTACTACAGGTCAGACATCAAATTATTTCTACAACTGCTAAGAATATTTATAAGCGTACCAGCAACGCATTAGTTAGAGAAAGGATTAAGCCAAAATGTCGGGTCTCTACTGAAATCGTTTGTGTGTTTAAACATTTCAATAAATTCTCTAATTTTTCGTTTATAAAATCCTGGAACCGATGCTAGAATGTTGGTTTCCTTTACATTTATAATATGGTCAGTGGTATGCTGGTGTTTAGTTACAGCAGATTGAGCAATTTATTTGTTTTTAATACATCGTTCATGTTCCTTAAGTCTAGTTGATATTGAGGGTCCTGTTTCTCCCACATACACTTCTCCATAGGAGCAAGGAATTTTATATACTCCTTCTGTGTGGAAAGATACAATATCTTTCGAGGATCGCAAGCATTCTCCAATCTTCTTAAGTGACTCGAAGACTGTACGTATGTTGGACCGCTGAAGCAATCCTCCTATTTTGTCTGTAGTGCCATGTATGTAGGGAAGAACAAGACTACCTAAAAATGATTCCTTATCAGTGATGGGCGGTGGGTATATACCCAACGGGTTGGTAAAGAAAATTTGGGTATATACCTGGTATATACCCACAAGGGGTAGTATATATATCCATTGAGAAGTACTGTAGTTATATACCTGGTATATACCCGTTATATGCCCGGTATATTCTTGGTATTATACCTAGGGTTGCTACCTCTGGTTTTTAATAGTTGTTCATTTTTTAGATTTTAAACGTATTTTTCTTACTCTGTGCATTATGTTTTTGTTTCATTATACTATTTTCATTTTTAATAGCATTATTTTGTGATTTTTATTTCGATTTATTCAACCACTTTTTTTAATGTCCTAATTTAACAACAAAACGTTAAAATTTGTTAGATTACCTTAAATTAACCAAGTAAGTACACTTGGGTATATACCCAACTATATATGGATGTATACCCACTTGGGTATATACCGGGTATAAAACCTTGGGTATATACCCAAATTTCAATATACCCGGTATTTGCTCATCACTGTTCTTTATTATTCTCCTTGAGCAGAGTTGGATTACTATATCCTTTAATTGAACGCGTAATATCTTCAGTGTAACAGCCATTCCCTCTGAGAGCTTCGGTTAGTTTCGTTGTTTCCGATGTTGGAGAATCTTGATCAGAAATCGAAAGAGCTCTGAATACTAGTGAGTTAATAACCGATTCTTTTGTTCTGGATGTTAATGGGAATTTGCATTTGAGTATCTATTTGTATGCGTCGGTTTCCTATACACAGAATGTCCTAATGTACCATTTTCTTTCCTTACGTGTAGAAAGGGAATCCTTCCATTAGATTCAATTTCCATTGTGAATTTGATATTATGGTGTTGTTGATTTAGGTGGTCCATAAATATGAGGAGATTATCCTGTCCATGAGGCCAAACAACAAAAGTATCGTCTACATATCTGAACTAGTGATTTGGTTTTAGTGGAGCGGATGTTAGAGCAATATCCTCAAAGGCTTCCATAAAGATATTGGTTACCACAGGTGATAGAGGAGATCCCACAGCTGCCCCTGAAGTTTGTTCATAAAAAGTTCCTTGAAAAATGAATTAAGTAAATGTAAGACAAGCCTCCACTAAGCCTATTAAGATTATTATGTTTCAATATGTTTGAAATTGGGTCGTTGGCAGGAACATTTGTGTATAATGATTCCACATCGAAACTGACTAAAATATCTTCTGGATCCAATTGGATTGCCTTAAGTTTTTCCACGAAATATGCAGAGTTTTTTATAAAAGAATCTGTTTTTCATTAAACGGATATTTACCTAGCTTGTATGTGGGCGAATCTATTGCACTGACGATCGGTAGAAGTGGTACATTGTTTTTGTGTATCTTGGGAAGACAGTAAAACCTGGGAATCTTGGAGCTGCTTGGTTTTAATGATTTCTTTTCTGCTGGTGGTAGACTGGAGTTTCTATTCTACTAGTAGGGTCTGTCTGGATGACCTTATAGGTGTTGTTGTCCAAAAGTTGAGTTACCTTTTCCACGTATTCCGTTCTGCCCTGAAGGACCAGAATGTTTGCGTCTTCATTTAAAGTCTTCAATCGCTGTTTTTTCGGAGAGATTCGGTGGTTTTGAATTTTCAATGATCTTCGCTGTCTCATATCTGATTTCATCGGCTTGCTCTACTGGTAGTTTTCTGATAGCTGCTTCAGCGGAGGACACTATGTCTTCTACGGGAATGCTATTTGCGAAATTTTGGCTTTTAGAAAGGAAGGAATGTCCTGCTTCGGTTAACGGCTTCGATGAAAAAATGATAACTGTATTCTGAGAAAGTTTCACTGGATTTTTTCTGTTCAGGAGTACTTCTAACTTGTTTTGTTGGTTAAGTGTAACTTCTTGATGGATTTTTTCTGCCTGTGCATTGGTGATGTTGTCCAAAATTGTAAATATGGGTTTTTTCTAATCTAGAAGCTAATTTCAGATGAATTTCTAGTAGTTTACGAGCATTTGTATCTAAATCACGACGTATTGCCTTAAACCTTTCTCTAACTAATGCATTGCTGGCACGCTTATACATATTCTTAGCAGTTCTAGAATTAATGTGATGTCTCACCTGTAGCGAAATTTCAATAGAGATGCGGGTTATGGTCTGCATCACACGTGGAAACTGATCTTAACACAGGGTCACAGTTCGGTAAGCACAAGTCGGGTATAAAACCCCACCTGAATCTCTTCGAGCTCGTTCAGTGTTCAGATCAAGTGGAGTAAAGATCCTTGAGCTTGGCAGTATTGTGATATTGCTCGTAGATGGTAAACATCTTGTAAACATTTTAAATTTTAGCACTGCTTTTCAGGACTGGCCGTTGTTGGCCTTACGTCCTGGAAACAGCAATTACAATCTCGGATTACGCACACTTTTATAAGGCTGAATGTTTACTTCACAGCAATATTTTTTATAACAAACGGCACGTAACAATGTGAATAAATCTTTTACCAGAAACTAATAATTTAATGCATTTAATTTTTAAAATCGAAAACCTTTGAAAACGTTAACATATACGTAATAATTTCAAAATTAGAATACATCAAAGTAACATTATGTCAACAATCCTTGAATCGACAAAGTCACGAGATATTGTTTTGTTGTATGTTGGCTAGAACCCAGAAATGCGAATTTTGCAATGTCAACTTATTTTATAAATTTTGGAAAGTGCACAGAAACAGAAAATATCATTTAAATATAACTTTTCGTCGTTATCTATATGAGTAGGTGGAAAACAAAGCAAAAATAATAAAGAAGTCACCGTGAGCTCAAACTGAGGGATTGATCAAAATTAAAAATAAATGGAACTGAGTCTAGGTAGAGCAAATAATAATAATAATAGATTTATCATGAAAACTTTCACAGCTGGAGTCAGTTTAGAAATTATCGTTTTTGGGTCTAGAACGTGTCAGGTTAGAATCATTTCTCGACGTTACGGTTGTGGTTGGAAGAACATCTTCAGGGATCTTCTCTAAGCAAGGTCAAAACACTGTGCGAGCTGCAGCAAGCAGAGGTCAAATATTTATACTGATGCTTGAACCATGGTATTCTTAAATATACATAAATCATTTGTCTAGTTCAGTACTGGTTTTCGGCAGCAGTATATTATCAATATACATTTAAATATTTCTTCTTATAATGTCTTGAATTTACTCTCAAATAATTTGTTTGGCGCGCGATATCTCGGTTTTGGTTAGGTTCCTAAGTCTAAGTTCTTCCTGAACTAGAACAAAGCCTAGAAAAACACGTGCCTTTTTTAGATAGGTATTAGGGCAAATTCCCTCGCATTTTCTTTTCATCTCCGAGGAATTTTCGAAGATAAATTTATAGGAAATTAATACCAAGAGATCAGTAAAGCCATTGAAAGGATGGCACATACTGTCTAAAGAAAATTGTGCTCGGCTAATTTTTTAAATTTTTTTATCAAAAGTTCTCATGTGCACAACCTAATTCTATAACTGCTTTTTAAGATACTTCAAGCACTTCCCAAAACTGGTGAAACGTTTTATATAAACACAGGTTCGTAAATGCTTTTTTTCTTGATTTACTTTCTTTTGTTCAAATATATATTTTTTCTTATATAGTAAATACTATAAGTAAAATATGTTTAATAAGCTAATTTGTTTTGAAGTTATTCTGTTTTCCCCGTATAAACTGCTCATCAAAACTATTGGGATACCTTTAGGATTAGATTCAAATTCAAGATATTAAGTTGCGGTTGTTAAATGCAAATTTTGTTGGTTACCAAACTTTTAAACTTAAAAGCTTACTTAATGTAATAACTCCTTTATATCGGGTGTCATAAAATGACTAAAATTTATTCTAGTAAGATTCAAAGTCCTGTAGAATATAAAATAATTTAAATTTTTATGTTTTTATTTCATGTTTTAGGTTTCAGTAATATGAAACAATTTTTCTAAGTACGTCTTTTTTTATTTTAACATTCCTCGAAAAAGGGAAATACTGAAATCGTGAAAAAATCACCCTCCAAGAATTTTACAGATCGAAGGGTCCCTTGATGCCGGAAAAAATGTTTTCTCAATTCCGTCGCGTCGGTCTATTTGTCGTTCTGTCGATCTGTCTGTTCGCATAGCATAGCTAAAAAACTATAATGTATGTTTAATGATGAACTGGTAAAACCATAACTTCTTGGTTATATATTTATCGGTAAAACGGTGGTACGAATTGAAGATGACGGAACAAAATGGCGGCCAAATGAAAAATTACTTTAGATTCATTTAAAGTTTTGGGCAAGCATTAAGTGTGATAGAGATTAACTGGTAAAATTGTGTTACGAATTCAAGAGTGCGAAACAAAATGCTGGCTAAATAAAATGTTTAAAAAAACAAAGTAAAAAATCTTCATATTCAGTCGACTTGCAGCAAGATTAAACGTGGGATTAATTGGTACGAATTCAACATAACGGTACGAAATAGAGGTCTTAAATATGTAAAAACTACTTATTCAAATTATTTAAAATAATGTCTAACAATTAAAAATGTGGTGAAATATTGGTACGAATCAAATATAATGGAACAAAAGGGCGCCAAATATAAATGTGTGAAACGACAGTATACTAAATAACTATGTGCAGAACTAAATTAGGTTTCACTTTACTATTCCTAATAAAAATAAAGATTCATAACGAGGGAAGTTCCTGGTAAAAGGAATTTACCGATTGATTTCTTAGCTATGTAAATAAAAAATGAGGTGTTCATGTTGGACCAAAAAGGCCAATACTTAATTTTTTTAACTCACCCAGCATCCTTTAAAATTCGCAGAATTAAAGATGTTTTTTTACAGATAACGTACTTGTGCTTTTCCAAAATTATCCTGTAAAAATTGTACAGATTGTTCCAAAAATCAATACCACTCCAAACAATTTTTTAAAAGGGGTATATTATAAATTAATAACATAATAATAACATAGAATAACAATTTCATTTACACACAAGTTTCTATGTCTCTTTGCGATCATCTTTCCTCTACCAAAACTACGAAATCAGTCTTCCCATTCGCCATAACACCACCCCACACATTTACATTACCCCATCTAAATGCAAGTCTCGCTTGCATATTCTCAAACGAACAAACAAAAGTATGCTTTATTGCCGCAGGAAAATTGTCACAATTTTATTGACGAAGCGAAATTTATTATTTAAAAATCAAAACAAAGAAAAAACGAAATATTGTTCGAAAAAAAAATCATATTTTTCGATAGGTCAATGCAAATAAATAAATTATAAATATAACATTCGTTAGGACATAATATTGCCCTAAGAGTTATGCAAGCAAAATAAGTGAAGTTAAACAAAAAGTGTACTGAACTAATATAGTAATTGAAGTGTATTCAAAAAAAGAAAATGTATAACTTTAATCTAATACGTAACAAAAATTATTAATTTTAACGATAAATGATTTGTCTTAGCATATGGAACATATGCAACAAACCCAAAAAGGTTTAAGTAAACAAACAAATTAAAAATATTTTAATGTGACTTATTCATTATAAAAATCATTAACGCAGTAAAAAGGTCTTTCAATGAGGTACGTTTTTTTTCGAAAGAGTGCAAACATAGGGATAGTTTTTAGATTTTTAAATGTTCTGGAAGATGATTGTAAAGTTTTATGGCGCTGTAAACAATTGATTGTTTTATTAATTCTGTGGAAGGCATGGGAAGGTATATGTCATGCCTAGAGTTTCGGGTAGGACATACGTGTTGTGGCCTTACCGGAAAAGTGTTTATATGTTTTCTGATCAAACAGAGGGTTTTTAAAATAAATAATGCAGGAAGTGTTAATATTTCATGTTTTTTGAGATAGCAGTACGCTCTATTATTTAGACCAAATAACTAGCGAATTGCCCTCATTTGAAGCCTAAAATACTAAGAAGTTGCTCAGTGGTACTGCAGCCCCAAAAGGGAAGGGCATAGCGGAGATGGGATTAGAATAAATAGACATAAGTAAGTCTGGCAGAAGACATGTCCAGTTCTTTTGAAACTGATCTAATGGCAAAGAAGGCGGTAGAAAGATACCTCTAGGTATCGTTCATTCCTTCCCCTCGTTTATCACATACATATAAATTGAACCTACATTTATCAGTTAATAAACGCCTACTACATTCAGCTATATCCCAATTCGTATGCCCATCTCCTTCTTGCAAAGGTAGCAGCAGAGGGCATGAAGGTTTCCTTGCATGTAGGTCTTACTCATGCAGTCTTTTGCAGACAATTGATGTGGAAACTACATCTATATTGACCGTAATCCACGACTGATTTGTGTTGTGTTAAGTGTCCGACTACGACCTACCGATAACCTAACATACCGGTCTTGTCGAAAGGTGAATTTAAAAAAAAACTTACGTAGTCTCATTTTAATAACCAATAAAATATGCAAGAAACGTCTAAGAACAGCCACTCAATAATGCGTAATTTTAAATTTCCCTGCAAAAACATCTATAGATATATATTTAAAGAAACAGTTTTTAAAAAAGCCTTACGTCAAATCAATAGATGGCGCCTCGAATATTGACCAAAGGGGGATTATCGAAGTATCTAGTTTATCCCTTTTTATTAAACTTTTATCGATGATAATAAATTAATGATAAAGTATTGGATCAAGCATTAGTAAAAAAATATCGTCTCGGTAGAACAAAAAATACACACGAAACTTAACGGATTTATTAATATAATCCTTTATAATTTAAAAATTCAAAAAATTGAGACAAAAACCGAACAAACTTATTAGACAAAATGAAAAAAGACTCTTTGATAACGGATACAAAGCCCTACAAATTAAAGAAGATAAATGATAACATGACTGGCAGTTTTCTTAGACGAAAAATTCTGGAAATAAAGGAATAACGGAGTGGTGAAACATCGACATTTGTAGTTAAAGTGTCTTAAATGAAGATAAACTGCTCGTCAAGAAAATCAATACGGAGCAATTGTTGCATCAATTTTAAATGTCGGTTTTAAAAAACGACCTAGCTGATTTTAATGAGGTTTTAAAATTTGAAGGTATCACATAGAGAATTCGAATAAGTAAGCTGTTTTATTTGTTGTTTAAACGGTATTCCTAATTAACGTCTAAAATTGCGCTTTTTGGTAAAATATGTATATTTCTGATATTAGGACATTATTGAAAAATGAGAAAAATGCCCCCAGATAGCAACCTAGGCTTAAAAAATGGCACATTACCCAGTGTAATGTGCCATGCATATGTACCCAAAAGATCATTAAAAAATAAAAAACGTCAAAACTTGTACAGCTTACTCATTCTAACTTTCAAAAAAAAAATCATCAAAATCGTTTAGCCAGTTTTTAAATTACAGGATTTAAAATGATCCATAAATTACGTGTTATTTTTACAATTTTTTTTTTGAGGAGCAGTTTATTTATAAACATAAAAAGCATGGATTGAATAAAACAAAATTTAGAACTTACCAGTTAGAGAAAAAAATCTCAACCAGCTGTGCAGAAACACAACGAAATTCGCTGTACGAACTTAATAAGTGTTAAAAAAAGCACTAACTTATATTCCGCGTCAATGGGCAATAAAGAATTTAAACAAGACCCATAAATAGTTATATTAGCCTGTTCCGAGCGTTGTGTAAAGTTGCATCATAAGCTTACTGAGACATTAAATATTTAATTATTTTTATTAAAAATCGATATACACTATTGGAGACACAAAAAAATTACCCATTTTTTGGGTATATTTATTATTTACATGAACAGTTTTATGGTCTTACATACTATTGTACGACCCAAAAACTCCTAATAAAATATGTTCAAGTGGAAATTTACTGTCTAAAAAATCCATACTTCTCAGATGACAGTCTTGGTGATTAAGAGCAAGTTTTTAAATTCATCCATGGCTCCATCACTTTCGGTATGTGCCTTTTCAACAAACACATTTAGACAACAGGGATGGGCGATATTGAATTTTTGCGTATCGATAGGTGATAGCACATCACCTATCGGTTTTTGCTACTACCTATCGCGTTTTTATTTTTCTTCTTGCGCATAATTTGTTCGCAAAAGTATTAGAGAAAACAAAAGATCAGGATCTTGTAAATATGTAATCCGTTTAACTATAGCTATCGATGTTCTCGGCTATATACCTATCGATATTAGCAGCTACCTATCGATTTATTTATTGTTATTCTATATATCGCTGACTTATCGATAACTATCTTGATAAAACGCCCATTCCTAGACAAGAAGAGAACGAAGTGACAATGTCAAAAATGATTCTAAACATCAATTAAATTTATTACGTGATTAAAAGTTTTGTACAACCAGCTATCAGACAGATTTTTCAGCAAGTCCGTACAAGAGTAGTGCTGCACCAGTTTACAAATTTTTTCTTTGAAATGATCGTCTGGTTACCGACACTTTTCAATACTATTTTTTGTATTGTTTTATTGCGTATTTTTTCTATAAAAGTTGTTAATGTATAATATGTTTTTCTTCAATAAAATTTGTGGACGATGTGGTGAATGCTCCCCATATTCTTATAATTCCACTGGAAATCAAACCGAAAAAGCAGAACAAGGTCTGCCGGGCCAACTAATACTAATTAATTATTAAAATCACAAAACGATACCCTGGCTTAGACTGATGTTATAAGACATAATATGTATAATCATCCTTATTCAAGACAACATAAAATTCACTTGTGAGACTTGCATTGTCTGTAATTAAAATTATTCACAACGTTTCTATCAGCGATATATCTCCCATCAATACTAAGTATAAATTTAGAGCAAGTCTAAAACTAAGA
The DNA here is from genome assembly GCA_030620095.1 of Kuschelorhynchus macadamiae. NCBI lineage: Eukaryota > Metazoa > Arthropoda > Insecta > Coleoptera > Curculionidae > Kuschelorhynchus > Kuschelorhynchus macadamiae. The sequence continues at coordinate 2,387,021 of JAUTXW010001165.1, read as the reverse complement.
GCTTATACAGTAAAAGTACTAAGCAATTATGTAAAAAAGTTAAGCGCCAAAGCGTGACATGTACGTATGCGTGAATAACGGTATCCAAACATCTGAAATGTCGTTACTAGGCTTGCTAGTACTTAACACTATTTTTCCTACGGCCACAGAGAATCTTTACTGGGACATATATTTTTATTTTTATTTAATTTTCACTAGTATTGTAGACATTGTTTTCAACACTAAGGTTGAAAAACTGAGTAATTGCTTTACACTACTATAATTAAAATAAATTAATATTAGGCTTTGCTTTTTCAACTTTCATTTGACTTACTACCTCCTGTTGAAATATTTCCTCAATATGATATACAGTACTTTCTAACAAAGTTAATAATGCTCATTCTGTCAGCCTCGTATGTGTTCGTAAGAGAAGTAAATACAAAAAATTGGTGAACTTTCTTTACCAGGAACTTCCTCGTTATAAATCTTTCCTTTTATTAGGAATAGTGAAGTGTGACCCAATTTAGTTCAGCCCATAGTCACTTAGAAACACATATATACTATCTTTTCACATATATTTCTTGGGCGCCATTTCTGTCATATTGGATTCCTACCAGTATTTTACCTGTTTCTACCTATACAAAAGTTGGTTTTTTTGTTTTTCTGTAAAATTTAAAGTCATTTGAATAAGACTTCTTTTACGTTGATTTAAAAAAAAAATATATTTTGTCACCCTTTTTTTCCGGCATCTTGAATTCCTACCACAGCTTTACCAGTTTATCTATATATATATATATATATATATATATATATATATATATATATATATATATCATACTTAATGCTTGCACAACATTTTTAAATTAATCTAATGAGTACAGTTCAGGCCGATTTTTTAAATATTTTATTAGGCTGCCATTTTGTTTTGCTGCCTTAAATCCATACTAAAATGTTACCAGTTCATTCCTATGTAATACTTGTTTATTGTGCAAAATTTGAGGAAACTGAATAATTAGTTTTTTTAGTAATAATTTTGTTAACGTTTCACTAAGCCACCATCTTGTTCCGGCAAAACAATACTTCCCTTTTACGAGGGAAGTAATAAAAATAAAAGTCCTACTAAAGATTCTGTTCCTTGTGGTCGTATAGTAATAATAGTTTTCAGTACTTGTGCAAATGTGATCGTTTTTAATCTCGAAAGATTTCTGCACTCGGCTAACGTTTCGTGCTAAATAGCTCCACGTTTGAAAACTTCTGCATTCAAAGCTTGGTACATAATATACAAAAAATAATGTTACTTCCTAGTTTTTAAAATGCACATTCATTGCACGTCATAAATTGCTTAATTGCTGAATTTTCTTGAAACTAATTGCAGAGGTATGCAATATTTCAAGACCCCCAGCACTAAAAAATGAGAGAAGACAGTTTTAAGCACATTAAAACAATGCATCTTTAAAAAGTTACAAATGATTTGTTTCACACAGGCTTATTTAAATCGTGATTCGTTGACGAGTGATAATGTTTTTTAAAAAGCTAGATAGGTTTATTAGTAAAGTCCCAAGATGGTGTGGTACCAAACCAAAATCTATTTTTTCTTTCAGACTCTTAAGTGGAACGCCTAATTTTAAGAGTAAAAATCTACTAAACTACAGGTGTATAGTTATAAGAATCATTTCGTGTAGATATTCATCGCAGGAAAAACCTATTTGTGATTCGTTAGATATAAATAAACTGGCATGTGTCTTAAGGAAAACATCATTTTTATTTAATTAGATATTATTGTTAATTTACCTAACGGATAACCCAATCATTATAAAAATACAAAACATATATTATATAAACAATGCAAGTACATTCAAAAATCAAGATAATAAAACATAGTAAATACATTAAAGAGTAAACACATAAAACATTCTACATAATTCATATCACCTGCAAAGATCCATCAGACACAAAAAACAAATCTAACTCCACTTCATTAGCTAACCTCATAACAGTATTCATTGCCGAATTATCCCCCAAAGTTCGCTATTCACTATTCGGTTGGATTCGTCGATTCGATTTGTTCGTTCGATTTTAACAATTCATATGAATGAACGAATTGGCGAATCAATTGACGAATATTTCGTCCACACTCTTCATAATTTTTTATATAAAGCCCGCTAGTTACTATTTAGTTCGACTCTTTAATTCGATTCGTCAATTCAAATGAACGAATGAATGGGCGAATCAACCGAATGGTCGAATATTTTATCCACATTATTCATCAATATTTATCAAAGTCAAAGCCTACTTAATTATTCGCCCAAAAGACGGAATTGCTGCCGCACAACGAGAGGCACAGACGAATGGGACTCTCCAAATTATACGAAAGAATCAACGAATTCGCAAGGATTTCCTGCGTTTCGAAGTTTTAAAATATAAATCACCAGTATTCTTAATGAACTTAGAACTAAAAAGAACCATTTCGTAGAAAGATCTTAGTACATGGATTTATACTATAACCTACATTTTCAATAACGATATTATTTTAGTTTTTTTATAACAATTAAATCAGGAGCCTCTGAAATAGAAAAAACAATTGAAAGTTAATTACCTAATTAATTCTCATAATTCTTCTTTTATAAAATTAGACAATAAATTTCAATATCCTACATATATAATTTTTGGCACAATCTACTTTTAAAACTAGTACCTAATTTAGTTTCTTCTAAAAAAATGCATTATAGCAAGAAAAAATAATGATAAAATATTTCTTTCTCTGTACAAACTTCCGTATAAAACAAACAAACTTATCGAACGTGCTGACGCAATTCTCGATTGAAACAACAAATATTTGCAAGCTATTTATTGATTATTTTTATCATTCTTACCCCAAGAGGGCTGCCTCCTCGGCTATACCGGAAGTTGGCATTTTCCTGTTTGAACTGGAACTCACGACTTCTGTCCTATAACAAACAAAACAAAAGTTAGAATCAATAAGGGAAAAATTGCTTTTCTCCCCAGTTATTTCACCAGGAAACTTTTCAAAAGGAACGCTTTTTGCCCTACAAATGCAATTAGTTTTACCCGCATTCTAATTTGCAGATATAACTTAATAGACTGTGTCAGTTACCGTTCTTTTAACTTGGCAAGGTAGAAGTTATACTATAAGTAACAAAATCAATGTTTGTATGTATATCTTATGTGAATAATGTTTTTAAATGCAGGGTGTAACAAAAGTAAGGAATGGGCGAAATATTTCAGGTATCGCTTGCCTGAATTTAATGAAGATTACCGGTTTTCTGTTATAAAAGGAAAATTATTTTTTTAAGAGCATTTTTTATGAAATTCAACAGTTTTTGCGAAAATTAGGGTCTAATATAATTTAATGTATTTTATTTAAATATCTTCACACAAAAGATTACCTGATATGTTTGACAATGTCAGTTTTGTTGACTAAAAATTAGCGTTCTCCCTTATATATAAAAAAATTCACCGACTATTCTTCTTCTCGACAATATCTCTAATTATAGGAAGAACTAAATTAAACTAATCAAGTCAGCAAAAAAATATACTATCAAAAACGTCTAACAAAGTCTAAAAACTTTTCAAAGGAAACCTGGTCCATTATCAATGACCTCAGAAGTAAATCAAACCCTGTGACTCAGATCTTGCCAAGGCCAAATGACCTAAATGATTATTTTATTAATGTTAACAAAAGTATTATCTCTGGTATCTTGCCAAGTTTCGGCCCTTTTTCGTATCTCCCTTCATCGAAAAATGTCGCTGATAGCCTTTTCTTAAGCTCTGTTAGCAGCATGGAACTATTGCAAGAAATGAATAACATCACAAGGAAATCTTCGTGTAGCACTGATGACCTATCAATTAAAATATTCCTGAACATGCCGCTTCCAGTCATAGAGGCCCTTACGACACTAATAAATGAATCCCTTATAAAAGGTATATTCCCTGAATGCCTTAAAACTGCTATAATTATTCCTCTTCATAAAGGGGGCGAAAAAACTAATTCTTACAATTATCGCCTAATTACTCTACTACCAGTGCTATCAAAAATCATTGAAAGGTTAGTGAAGAATAATCTTATCTCATTTCTCCTTAAACATCAGATAATATCACCCGATTAGTTCGGATTTTTACCCAAAAAGTGCACCAGTGACGCACATGTTCTCGTTGCTCAGAGACGTCTACTTATCCTTCAATAACAACCACCTCACCGCCTCAGTTTTTTGTGACTATGCAAAAGCCTTTGACTGTGTTAGTCATGAAATTTTGATAAGCATGCTGCATTTTTATGGAATCCGTGGTATTTCCTTAAATTGGTTTAAATCTTATCTCGGGAATATTTGTAAGGGCAAATGGTTCTGATTCTGATTGTAAATTGATTACAAATGGAGTCCCTCAAGGTTCGCTCTTGGGACCTATTCTTTTTTTGATATACATTAACATTATTACCAACCTAAAAATTAATGGAAAAATATATCTCTTTGTTGACGACACAAGCATAGCATGGAGTGATTTTGATACAATGTCTTTACGTTCCAATATTTCCAACGACCTTGTTATGATTAACGCTTGGTCCGAGTCCAATCTGCTTTGCTTCAATGTTGACAAAACGGTGGCCTTATCTTATAAGGGGACTTTAACACCACTTCAGTTACTTAACAGCAATATTAAATAAGTTGAGTCGGATAAATTGCTGGGTTTGAATATAAATAAGAACCTAAAATGATCTAAGCATATTGATACCTTAACTAAAAAACTTTCTACCGCCTGCTTTGCCATTCGATCATTCTCAAAAGAACTGGACATGTCTTCTGCCAGACTTACTTATTTCTCTCTATTCGAATCCCATCTCCGCTATGGCCTTCCTTCTTTTGGGGCTGCTGTACCACCGAGCAATTTCTAAGTATTTTTAGGCGATTTGTTTGATGCGAAAAGGTATAAACACATTCCCGGAAAGACCACAACAGGTATATCCTACCACAAACTCTAGGCATGACATATACCTTCTTCCCATTCCTTCGACAGAATTAATAAAAAAAGCAATTATTTACAACGCCATCAAACTTTACAATCATCTTCTAAAACATATTAAAACAATCCCTAAGTTTGCACTCTTTCGAAAAAAAAACCAAAACGTACCTCATTGGGAGACCTTTTCACTGCGTTAATGATTTTTATAATCAAAAAGTCTCATTAAAATATTTTTTATTTGCTTGTTTACTTAAATTTGCTGCTAGCATAGAATTTGAAAATATTTTATAGGGAATGAACTGTCTGATAGTCCGTTAACATTAATTATTTTTGTTACATATTAGATTAAAGTTATACATTTTCTTTTATTTTTTAATACACTTTAATTACTGTATTAGTTCAGTACACTTTTTGTTTAACTTCACTTATTTTGCTTGTATAACGATAACAAAATAGAGTACCTTGCATATATATTTGTTTATCTGTTTATATTGTTAAGGTCACCTGAATTCATTAACCGCTTGTTATGTCCTAACGAATGTTATATTTACAATTTATGTATTTGCATTGACCTATCGAAAAATATTACTTTTTTTCGATTAATATTTCGTTTTTTCATTGTTTTGTTTTTTTTTGTTAAGGTAAATTTCGCTTTCTCCATAAAATTGTAACAATTTTTTTTGTTTGGATCGTTCAACTGAAACCTAAAAAATTGAAATTTTAATGATACTGGGTTATGGGGATATAATGCGAAATGTGTGTTAACTTTTAATGACAAATATCTTAACAGAAATCCAATAACTAAATTTACCGTAAATAAAATTAACAAAGGATGATCACGATAGGCGCTTAGAATTTTGTGAAATTATGATGGAACTTTCCAATACGAATCTAAATTTTATCCATTAAATTATTTTTTCTGACGAAGAAACTTTTTTTTAAATTGAAAAGTTAACAGGCATAATTGTCGATATTGGGCCAGGGAAAATCCCCATTAGATACGTGAAAAATCATACTTAATTTCCTCAAAAGATAAATGTTTGATGTGGTATAAAGGGTGCTACTTTTTGTAGTAGAGGTGTGTGTGTAAAAAAAAACTGTAAAAAATAAAATGTAGTGTATAAAACTAAACCCAATGGACTAGAGGATTTAAAGGAGCGAATAGAAATCCAATGTAGACGAATCGAGGAGGGATGTTTGACAATGTGTTCAGTTATTTTAATAAAACGGTAATATATTAAATTATGGATATTAGACCCTTATTTTCGCAAAAACTGTTGACCTTCATAAAAAGTGCGTTTAATAAAAAATATTGAGAATTTTACGCAGATCTTAAAAAAGTAATTAATATAGAGTTTTCCATTAAAATAACTTTTCTTTTATGAGAGAAAAACGGCATACTTGGCAGCAACGCGGAACTCGCCATATGGTTCAGCATAATTTCATCCCTAAGTGTACATATTTCCATTAAATTCAGGTACGCGGTACCTGAGATAGATTCTTTACTTTTTTTAGCCGCTGTATGTATAGTCCGGTCGGCGGCTGTACCTATACCCAACTGTGGATCCATCCAAGAGTTAAAGAAAATGAAATGTATGTATTAATAGCTTACAATTAGTTGATACTAAAAAGCTTTGTTGTCCAAAGATTGTTATGGTGAAATTTGTGTAAAGGAGTGCTTCGTCGTCGTGTTCTAAACATATTTTTTTTTACGAGCGTGTGCAAAATAGATACTTCGCATACGTAATTTTGTGTGTAATGTGTGTTGTTCGCACTGGACTGCTCCCCGAACTACGCCCCGCGTCGTTCGATCAACTGCAGCTAGCGTGCGAACAAGACTTACTTTGCACTAGTTAGGGCGTATACTATTTAGTTTTTGCTCCCTTTTACTCGGGAACGGTCCCAGAAAAACTATTGGCACGTCTTTAGCGCATTTTAGAGCTATTCGAAAAAATTAACATATTAATTTGAAACCCTAAGCTGGGCGGAATCAAAGATTGGGAGGTTTTTTCTAAATTTTTTTAGAAAGGCTAAATTGAACCCCATATGTTGCCTACGCGATTCAAGATTACGACAAAAGCAAAAGAGCATAGATACGAGAAAAATTCTTGTAAGGTTTTGTCTTTAAAAAGTCTAAGAAAATTACTATTATCGCAGCGTGTTTAAAAAAAATGAGTTTTTGAATTTTTTTTGTGTAATTTTTTTTGCTATCGTCCGCTAAAAATAAATTTTTAAAAGTACATACAAAACGAAAAATCTTAATTTTTTTCCGTTTGGAAATTTTACCCTCCACTGACCAACATTATATTATAATTTAACCCAGGTCCTGCCCAAAAACTTACCCTATCTGATAAATACTAAAGTTTCGATTTTTTGAAAATTTAATTAAAAAGCCAAACGACACCTACTTTGAAGCCGAATATATTCTAAGTAATAACTCTTTTCACACAAAAGCAAAGCAGATTCAAAAACCTAAATGTGTTTTCTATAACTCTCCAATTTATTGTTTGTTTTTACGAAGTACCAAAATAAGAGAAAATGTAATTTGAAAAAAAATGCACAAAACTGTCATTTTTTGCCAAAATCAAAAATCTCAAAAGTAACCAGCTGCTTTAGACAAAACATAGCTATTGGCGCTTTCAGAGGTTAATGAGAATATACTTATTTAAATAAATTTGATTTAACTTTTGGCCTGAAAAACAAATCCTTGGGTATTTTTGAGATTGTCAGGATAAAATACAGATGTTTTTAGAGCGATAGCCATAAGTCGAAAGTAGATGCATTTTTTCAGTATACAGGCCGAGATAGATTTTTTTTTTGAAACATTTAGCTTCAAATTTCACAATTTTGTCTTCTCTTTATTTTTGTGTTATGGTATTTCTCAATAAAACTATTATTTAGAGAACGGCAACAAAAAGATCAAAAACAAAATTTAAATAATTGTTTTTTTTTAAACACGCGATTATCTTATTCTGCTTACACTTTTTAAAGACAATACCTTCATTTTTTTTCTCGTGTCTATGATTTCAAAATCTATTTTGCTTTTGTCGAAAACTTGAACCGTTTAGAGAGCAGAGGTCGTTCAATGGACTCTTGCTTTTGACCTAGAAAGTTTTAAAAATTAAAAAAATACGTCCCAAACTTCGATCCTGTCCATAGCGTTTTAAAGACCGCAAAGAGGAACGTTTTCTGAAAATTTCAAATTATTATTTCAATTTTTTTCGACAATTATCGAATATCAAACAACGCTCTGAAAAATCCGAAATTTTTTATCTTTATTAGATGAGAAACTGACATGTCCAAGAGTCCCAAGTGTGCTCTATAAGGACGTACCAAATTTCAAAAGTTTATCTGAGACCATTCCTTAGATATAGCGACCGAAAATAAAAAGTGCGCTTTGAGACAACGACAAAGTCACAGATTAACACGATGAAGTTATCCCCTTACACAAATCCCACCAGGACAAACTTCGAACGCCAGCTACCGCCCGGTCTATTACTTATATTCAGACGGCAATAAGTTCTTGTAAAAAAAGGGATAAAGACAAAATATTCGCTAGTTTCAGATTTTTTTAAGTAATTATTTGTCATGTATTTTTCTTTTAGTCTATAAAAATATTCTCTTATGTCATTTGATGAAAAATATAATAAAAACTTTCTGTTTAAGCTTTAAAAACCATGGAAACATTTAAAAAACAAATCCGAAAAATATATTATTCAGATGATTTTTGCAAATACTTATATTACTTATATCTACGTTTTGCAAAACTGAGATTTTTTTAGGAACATATAATAAATAAAAAAAAATGAAGTTTCGAAAATAAGAAAATTGAAAAATAGGTCTAACCTAATTTGTGCCATATTTAAAAGCCTGCGAGTCCGGTAATAGAAGTGTTACTGCTGCAGTTATGATTAAAGTAACATTGGGACATATTATTTAATTAAAGATACATTTTTTATATCAAGCCAATCACCCTACGAAGATGGAACCCAAGCCCTACGCAGTGTAAGTCTATGGAGCTGTTCTTATACAACAGAGTATAACTGTTGTCATATTCCGATGTTTTAAATGACGTCACCAATGTTAAATTAATGAAAATGCAGAAGTAACACCTTTGTTATCGAATCACGGCCTATTTAAATTTCTTACATCTTCTCCTAGATTTTGTAGTTAGATGAACTATGTTGTTACATAAACAATTATTTTAGAATTCATAAATGGGTTCAAAACTATATTCATAGCATAAGTAAATCTTTATTACAAAAGATCTCGTGGTATTATGTAGGAATATAAGAATTTTATAAGGCTTAGCCAAATGATATAGACGTTTTTATTTATTTTAAAATCCAGGTATAACCGATTGATGTTATAACTACAGTAATGTATAGCAGTATAATACTAATAAATATCATCTGATTTTAACTATTTAAACTTGATAATAACAAAAAATGGCTTTTCTCAAAAAAAAAATTAAAAAAAGTATAAAGTACCTATTTGTACTGTACATACATATCATCATAATCACCAACTAATAAATCAATCCGAGTTTCAAAGTACTAAATTACATTTCGTCTATAAAAGTTTCTCTATACTGACAGTCATGACAAACACCCATAATAAATAAACCTTACGATTTACTACGATTAACACAAACAAAGCAGGTACGATCTATAGTTAACTAATGCATATTATAATGAAATTTCCCCAAAATTTATTTCCAAAGGAACCAAGTTGCAAAAAATGCAAAACGCTTGGAGCCTATAAGCAAACATCATTACGGCTAGTTGTGCAAACAAGAACTAAGTTAATAAATTTAGCATCTAGAATTGACGTAGTTAAAGCATCTCGAAGGCTGCATGCTGTTCTTATGTTTTAAGCCTAGCAAACTTAGTTCAAACTATCTACTTTCGGTTTTGGACTATAGATTTTGTATATTAAGTTGCCTAACTATATTATAAACAAACTAACCAATGCTCTACGTATATACTTTGAATATTACTTTTCGTAAGAAAAACTCAAAAAATATATAATTCTGATAGGTTTTCTGTTGTGTTATTATTATTATTTCTAAAATGTCAAAATTAGAAAAAAAGTCTCGTATAAAATACGTTACGAAACGATATTTTGTGTAACACGTGTTGTTTTTCGAGAACTCGCTACGATCGTCCCAAAGAAATTCACTCGTTACACAAAATATCACTTTTCGCAACTGGTTACATAAATAACTATTAGCAGCACTCGAAGAATTTCTCCTCGTCTGACAGTTTGCGCATTCAACATTTGCTATCTAATAAACTATTAGTTTTGTTGTGAAAAGTCAAAAGTTTTCTTATCAAAAAGACGGCAAAAGTGTTTTTATCCCTTGGCGGCGATCATTAGTGTCATTTGTCAGTTATCATACTGAGGCTCTCCAAAAAGCACATTAAAAATATTTTCATTTGAACGGTAATAACTATTTGATCAGGAATAGACTATAGCTATGTAATGAAGAAATGTAAAAAGGCGGTATTGAAATCGCAACTCCTATGTTGAATATAAAATGAAAATTCGAATTCTCTGTTTCCCAATTGAGATTTATTTCACTTTGAAAAAGACAAAAATTATCAATTTTTTTCCCAGAGAAAGTACTCGGTACTTTCAGTATCAAGAGCAATTTTTATTACATTATTTTGATACTTCGACAATTGGGGGCGTCTTGCACTTTAACCAGAGTTCTTTTGAAAATTAATATTTTATGGCATTCGTTCCTGTTTTTCCGGCCGAGGTTTATTGCTTATAGGCCCAACATATATATACTGTTTTTTTTACGATTTTGTTTATTTAGGAATGCGGTTCCCAATTTATTATACACTATTAGTTTTAGGTAAAGGGTATAGCCACAGTTTAAAAAAATATATAGACTCTGGTATAGCCTCGAGCATAGGAATATTAAATAAAGGATCTTGTGTGATGATGTACTCTTAATATTTGTGCTACAGCCCTCGAACCCTATATTTATTTGTTGTAAATCATGTAAGTTATTATTAGTTATAAAAATATCTGTAACTAAATAGAAAGTAAATAATTTGTTTTAGTCAGTAAGATAAGAGAATACTTAGGACCTTATAGAACTAGGTTTTATTGAATACCAAATTAAATGTACTGAATCAGTAAAGCATTCTGACAGTATTAATTACTAACTACTACTACTGGTAAAATTACTATTATATTAATATTTATATTGAAACTAAACTTATCATAAATATTACTAAATAATATTATGGAATAAAAAATCCACAAAGTTCAAAAATGTCAAATCATTAAAAAAAAACGGCATTTAAGAGTAAGACAATATAACAAATTTACTTTGGGAGTGTGTCCCCCAAAAGGCTTAAGGGATGACTCGCTTAGGCAATATTATTTTGTAGGATTATAGACTGTTTGAAGGCCTAAGATAAGCGAAGTTCTCAAAATGGCAGCACCAGCATAGCAGACTAATTTAAAAATTTTTGCAGATTTGATTAAAATTCGGCATTTAGGGGTATTTAAGAATGCATATCATGAATATTTGTCAATATTTTAAAAATTCAAGATTGTAATGCCATCATGGCGGCGGAATTTTAACATTTGTAGAAATTTGGCTGAAAGAAAGTAGGCATCTGGGAGTATTTGAGAATACATATCATACATTTTTAGTAAATATTTAAAAAATGAGAGTAGGAATGCCTAAATTGCGGGGGAATTTTAATATTTATACAAATTTGATTAAAAATCGATATTAAGTGAGCAATTCATACATTTTTAGTAATAAATATTCAAAACGGGGATGTCATCAATCAATCAATCCGATAAGTCCTTTTTTCATATATCTTTAAACATTTAATTAGATCACCGTTTTGTTCCCCTATTCTGAATTTGTCTCAACATTTTTAGCAGTTCATTCCTATATAATATTTGATTTTTGAGCAAAATTTGAACATAGTGGATGCAGTAGTTTTTTGCATTGACTTATAACATTTTATTAGGCCGCCATTTTGGATTTGTAGTAAAACTTATCAGTTGATATCATGTCACAACTAATTTTTCTGCAAATTTGGATAAAACGTATAAGCAGCTTTTTAGTAATAATTTTTTGATATTTCAATAGGCCGCCATTTTGTTCTGCCATATTGAATTTTTACCAAAATGATACTACGTCATCATCACATTACCTATAATTTTCAACCAAAACTTGAAGAAAATAGCACAAGCAGTTCTTGAGCTTTGTCGCGGACAGACATACAGACGGAACTGAGAAAACTGTTTTTTTGCAACTAGAATACTTTCACCTGGCGAGGAAAGTAAAAAAAGCGAGCGCTTTAAGATAAAAATAGAATATAGCCAATTGTCATATTGTTATTCCATGTTAATAATAACTAAATTTAAAAAATAAAAGATTTTTTTAATTTTCAATATCCTAAATCTTAAATTCTAACCAGTTTAGAACATGTTTACGAACACATGTTTACTTTTAATTATCCAAAGAATCACCATTTAAATTCCTTTACCTGACAACACTTATATATTTTTTTTCGAAATTTACGATTTTCGAAATCGCAGTACGCTTTTTTGAGCGTGAGACGCCCTTCGACTATTTTAATATAGTATAGGTATATTCTATAATAATTTTAATTCTCTGATAGGAAAAACTATTGTAATCGGCAAAAAATCACCTCAGAGTCTTTTTTGCATTATTTTGCTTCTGAAGATTCTCACATGACCCCCGACGAAATAAACGTTCTATTATACTGAACCGGATTGGTTAATACGTCATGTGACCCAAAATAAGTCAATCAGGTATCTTCCATTAGACATGTCTCCTGGAAAAGGAAATCTTGCTGTTTACTTATTGATTAAAAGAAAATTCCAAACTTAAACGGCTATTTTTTACAAACTCACATTGCTGCACCATAGTTAGGTAAACTAAAGCTCCGCAATGTCCAAGATAAAGTAAATAAAACTTATTTATTAAATATTTAAAAAAATAATGTTCTTCTAATGTCACCGCACCTTTAGAACGCTGCTTCTTGAAGTAAGGCAACATATAATTAGAAGATTTGAGCCATATCAACAAATATACAATAATACATTAAAACACATGCAGTAGTGACGCTAAAAAAAATATTTTTTAGCGAATTAATTTCTTTAATGTTAAAATTTATTTTAGTTCCACGACCCGCTATTGGTTTTTAAGCCACGCCGGTCACGTGACCTGTAACAATGTTTACTGTAGACTATTATACTTTTTTACTATAAGGATCCCTTGTCAATGAAAGTGGGATGGTCTAATACCACAATAGGATGGTCTAATACGTGGAGTTGTCGATCGGGTTTGCCATAGCTAACTAAAACTCTTGTTACTGGTGAAATATGACTGAGACTTTGGGTATTTTAGTTTATATTTTACTATTTTGCAATGAAAGTAATTTCTTTATACTGCTTAGAAACTAATACTGGAAATACATTACTATTCTTTGTATGAAAATTTTATTGCATCATGTTTAAACATATTCACCGTAATATAAATTGGTATAAACGTTGGTGTTCCTGGCTAGGCTTGGCATCGTCGTACGATCGACCTTATACTGTGAGGTAATCTTGGCAGTGGCTAAATATGTAAATAATGAACTCTATTTTTTTTTCTTCCTCTAAGGTCTAATACGTGGAGTTGCAGTTCGGGATTGCCATATCTAACTAAAACTCTTGTTACTGGCGTAATCTGATCTAAGGCTTTGGGTATTTTACTATTTTGCCATAAAAGTAATTTCTTTATACTGCTTAGAAACTAATACTGGAAAAACATTACTATTTTTTGTATGAAAATTTTATTGCATCATATTTAAACATATTCACCGTAATATAAATTGGTATAAACATTGGAGTTCCTGGCTAGGCTTGACATCGTCGTACGATCGACCTTATACTGTGAGGTAGTTTTGGCAGTGGCTAAATATGTAAATAATGAACTCTATTTTTATTCTTACTCTAAGATTTTAACACACGCGTTGACAATTGTTTTCAACACGCTTGTAATTTAAGGCACTTTCTACCCCAGATAACAGTGCTTTTCATATATGGTCCTGGGAAAACAAAATATTATGGTTCATTTTCTTACTCTGCATTTACGTATATGTTTTCGAAACAGTGCTTAGTTTTTCATCTAAATTGTGGATAATCCCTTTTTAGGTTTATTAATTTCTGCCGGATTGATTTCTCTAAAATTTGGAAATTCTAGGTCTATCGACAAAATTTTATTTTTTAATTAACCCTTAGAAAAATGTGGAGAACGAAAGGATCCAGACTATCTAATACACTAGATAAGTAAACGAAAGTGTCAAAATAAAATAGAAAGAAGAACATTTGGGATGAAATGTATAAAACTATTTAAATCGTATTCTATCTACAGAACATATTACATTAGAAAGACGCAATAAAAATCATATTTGTTAGCTAAGTTAATTCAAGGATTAAAACACTAAAATTATATCTACACACACTCACACATCATGAAGATTTATTAAGTTGTTTACCATCTTTAAACGCGACAATAATTAAATGAAGCTGCCAAGTCGGTATTACAGTTTTCATTTAAACCAATATCTATTAATCTTGAAACACACGCTGCATCATACCAAGTAATAAAAGATTATATTCCATTAATTATGTTTCAGCGAGAGAGCAGACATTTTGCCTAATACCCAGATTATATTAATTTGTTTAATTGTTTAGGAGTTTAAGTTATTATGTATATCTCCATTTTCAGTGTATTATATTATATTGATTCTTAGAGAATATTCCCAATGCCGTCAGTATATTTAATAGCGGTAATTTCTTCATAATAATATATACAGAACGGTTTCGTTTTCGAGTTACACTTTTTATCGACCTTCAGGTTTTCAGTCCCTAAATGACGGCAAACATGTTTTCCCATTTCCATCGGTCTATCGATTTGTCGATCTGTCTGACGGTTCGCAATATATATGCTTTAAATAACTTGCTTGATGAATTTAATTTCACACTAATGAATTGTTTAATTATTAAACTACTTAAAGAATTTGTTTATAGACATAAATTCGAAAAGTGTTGCTGCGAAATGCGAATCCAATATGAACAAAATAGCGGTCTATTAAATTGTTTAAAAAAAATATACATTAAAAAGTACTGATACAATTGACTTTAAATTGTTCATATACAAATCAAGCGGGTCACAAAGATGAACTGGTAAGATTTCGGTACAAATTTAATATTCTGGTAAAAAATAGGATAATAAAATGTTTAAAAATTCAGCATCAAAAGATTGCCTATCGAATTAATTTCACAGTTTCTACAAAAATTGAGGGGGCTTGGCAAAGTTTACAGAATTAAATTTAATTCTGTAAACTTTAGTTTGGGTGCGAATCCAACATGGCGTTGTTTAATATTTAAAAATTCATCATTAAAAAGTAATTATCCAATTAACTTTTTCACAAAACACAAATGTGACATGGGAATGACCTGGGCAAATATGGTGGAACAAAATGGCACCTAATTAATATGGTTAAAAATTCAGTATCAAAAACTTACTTATTATCTCACTGACTTTGAATTTTTAACGAAAATCAAGCTTGATATAGAAATCAACTCATAAAATTATGGTGTGAATATGTAATGATAAAATGTTACAACAATCAATATTTAAAGCTACTTAACTAAGTGACTGAACCAGTAAAATTTTCGCAATGCCTATAGCTAAATAAAAATGGCGATGTAATAGATTATTTAAAAAAATAAATATCGGCATAAATTCATTTTTTTACCAAAAAGAAAAGTTCCGTGTCTCGGAATGTGCGGTATCAAAAAGCAATTAATGGTCAAATAAATATATGACGTGGAAACTGACTAAAAATTTTCACACTTTGTATATTATTAGGAGATTTGAGTGTTGGGGTTTTATGTATTCTGTTTTTAAATTCGCTCGAAAGCAAACATTTTGTGCACATTCCTATAACATTAGGTTGAAGATTTTTCGGGAATAACGGACGGTATAAATCTTATTTATTACCAAGCAACGTTTCGATGCTTTTATTGCATCTTCTTCAGGCTACGTAACTGTTCAAAATTTAATCACTACATTAGTTACAGCAATCATTTTGTTATAAAACGGTCTCAACCATGGATTACTTTTAAATTATTATTTGAATATTGTCTATTTAATAACCATGTCGTGTCGAATATTTCTAAGATGGAAGATGGAATTCTACATCTTGTTCAGCACACTTTATAGAGCATCTTTACCAATTTTTGGTTCAACGGTATTGTTGGCTGCAATTTTTGACTAAATCTACTGGACTATGTACTGAAATCAATAAGGGTATAGACACAAATTTTGTTTTTGGTGTCGTTTCCGGTTAAACCAGAAGCAATATTTAAAAACCGAATACACAAAAGTTCTTCCTAGCCTCAGCACTCTCCATACAAATTATGTTATTATTTAATTTCTTGGATAAAAAAGAAACTTTGTCAGGGTTTAGTCCCGAATTAGCAAGCAATAGCAAGGAGTTATATTTTTAGCAATACCTGATTTTTCTACCTAAATATCTTGGAGCTTTTAAATCGTTTTCGTAATTTATTAAAGCAAAAACTGATACATTTACCTTGCCCTATTTATTCTTTGAAAGTAAAATCAATATATTTCTGTATGTTAGCTAGTGTATGAAATTTAATATCCGTGCAGATCGCATAATCTTTTCATGCGTATATAATAAGCAAAATCGTTCAGGTAAAATTAACTCGGAATCGCATTTAAAAAAAATTAAATACCTATTATTATTATTGTCCGGGAATAAGCTAAATATTGCAGTAATTCTTTTTTTTTAATATAATCCAGTACATACAGTCAATCCTCAGGAAAATTACAACATAATATAATTTTTTAAATAATTGTAAAGCAATTTACTAGTGGAAGCAAAACGAAACCAAAAAACGACCTTGGAAAAATACAAATAGATGTTTCCATTTAAGGGTTTTCTATTTTGAATCTTTTATTTTTTTAGGAGTAAGAAAGATTGACCCAATTTAGTTTTTCACATAGTCATTTAGTAGCACATATATATACATATGTTTTTATTGGGCCCCACTTTGTTCCACCAGATTAATTTAGACATAATTTAAAATAAACTGAATAAGTCGGTTTTACACTGAATTTTTTAAGAACCGCCATTTTGTTCTGTCATGTTGCATTCGTACCAATTTTTAATTGAATAAGAAAACTTTTTTTACGATTTTTTATTCTTTGTTCGCCATTTTGAATTCGTACCATAATTTTACTAGTTCAAGTTTCACAATGTCAGGTAATTTGGAATATTAGATATTTAGTGATATTTTTTTTTTGCATTTCACTAAGCCGTTAGTTTGATCCGCCATATTGGATATTGACCAAAATGTGGCCAGTTCATTTTATTTTTGACCAAAATTTGGAGTCTATATTACACTTAGTTCTTGCACAAAATTTGAAATCAATCTAATATTTTTTTCAGGCTTATTTTTTTAATATTTTATTAAGCAGTCATTTTGTTTCGCCATCTTGGATTCGTACCAAAATTTTATCAATTGATTTCTACGCAAAACTTGATTTTTGTCCGAAATTTCAGGTAAGTTGGAAGGGTAATTTCTTAGTAATTTTTAACATTTCACAAGACCGCCATTCTGTTTTGCCATTTTGGATTCATACTAAAATTTTACCAGATAATTTCTACGTAATACTTAATTTTTGTGCAAAATTTCAAGTAAATTGGATAAGTAGCTATTTAGTAATAAGTTTTTTCCTAAATAGAGGGTTGAGATAAATTGATCAAAAACTATCACATCTCCTTTTCTTTTTTATGTTTTGATATACCACAAAGGCCTGTAGCCTAAGAATTACGCTCCTTTCCATTAAACCGTGGTTGCCTTTTTTATTGAATCCAATTAGAGGAGTCGGAGTTTCCATCGATGTCCTCCAATATCGAAATGTGCGTTTGCACTTCACGATACCTTTATAGAGAACGTAACACAGCTGCCAAATATTTGAAAAACAATATATGTATATATGTATTATTTTAAGTGGCGATTTTAACTTAAATTATCTTGATAAGAGACTTACAGATTTGTTAGATTCTTTTAGTTTGCGAATGTTAGTGCCCACACGCATTTCTGCTTTTTCCTCAACATTAATCGACTATATGTGCACAACTTTTGATAAGCAGGCTGTAAGCTGCCATGTTGTTGCCGCTGCTCTTTCGGATCATGAAGCAGTTTCGTGTGGATTCACTATTAAATCTAGGATTCGTAGAAATAAGTACAAGGGAAGACTTATACGAGAACTAATTATGGTAGGTTCACTCCCCTATGCACAAACGCAAATTGGCGTACCTTCTTTAGCCTCTCGTTTCCCGTTAGAACACTAAAAAAAGCCTTGGATCACCAAGGGTCTGAAGAAATATAAGCTCTCTACACTATATTAGAAAATATTTTTCTACGAATGAATTTTTCCTTCATGTATTTAATAACTATAGAAGAATATAAAGAGAACTCATAACAACTGCCAAACAGAGATATTATTGTAATAGAATAAATTACTCTAGCAATAAACAGAGGGAAGCCTGGATCATTGTGAATGAACTAAGGTGAAAAAACAGAATAACGTGTTTGGACACAGATCTATCTGGTGATGTCATGAACGATTATTTCTGCTCTGTCGCCGCCTCTCTTTCAGACAAAATATCATTTGATTATATATTTTTGGTGGACCAAGCTATTCCGGATTTTTTTTTCTTTATCCCACGAATATTGAAGAGACAAGAAGAACAATTCTGCAGATAAAAAGAAATAGTGCTGCGGGGTGGGACGAAATTTCTGGCCGTATCTTTCTAGAACTTCCGGATATTGCCCTTGATTCTCTCGTGGAGTGCATAAATCATTCTTTCTCTATAGACACATTCCCTTCATGTTTGAAGTCAGCGATTGTTGTTCCTTTATTCAAAGGTGGCGATCGGGATCAGGCTTCAAACTATAGGCCTATTGCGTTGCTGCCTACTCTGTCTAAGATCTTGGAGAAACTGGTCAAAAACAGAATGATGGTCTTTCTTGAGCAACATAATGTTTTAAGATTGGTGCAATTCGGCTTTCGGGCGTCTAGTAGTACTTGCGATGCAATATTTTCATTTCTGGAGACCTTGTACTTAAGGCTCAATGATAGAGAGGCAGCTGCGGCTGTCTTCTGCGACTTGTCGAAGGCCTTTGATTGTGTTGACCATCATATTCTTCTACAAAAACTAGAATATTATGGGTTCAGGGGCAGGTCGCGGGAGTGGTTTACTTCTTACCTGGAAAGTCGAGTGCAGCAGGTCTCCATGAGAGGTGTCGTGTCTAACCAACGGGCGTTGGGGTCTGAAGTTCCACAGGGTTCGGTTTTGGGACCCATATTATTTTTATTGTATATCAATGATTTCGCCAACCTTGACATATCAGGCAACTGCACCCTTTTTGCGAACGATGCGACAATATTGTGGCATGATAGGAGTAGGGACAGATTGGAGGAGATGGTGGGTGTTGACCTGGTTAATGTTAAATCTTGGTGCGAAGCAAATAAGTTGTCTTTGAATGGCTCTAAAACGAATGTGATGTTTGGCTGTGAGTTAACTGGTGTGCATTTGAATGACGATTTGCTCGTGAATTTGAATGAGTGTAAGTTTTTGGGTCTATTCATTGACTACAAATTAAAATTTGAAGGTCACATGAGTTCTTTGCGTGCCAGGCTTGCTTCTAATTGCTATGCAATTAGAATTATTTCTAATGAATTGAACAGCTATAACGTCAGGAATTCCTATTTTGCCCTGATTGAGTCACATTTGCGATACGGCATTTGCTTTTGTGGGACCTGTTCGAGATATCTGTTTCAAAGTATCTTTGTCTTGCAGAAGAGAGCTATAAGATATATGTTCAAAGCGAAAATTCGGGACTTCTGTAAACCATTTTTCTTAAGACATAAAATTTTGTCATTACCATCCTTATTTATTTTAGACTCTGTAACCCTAATTTTTAAAAAGTATAGGAACTTGTTGACATCCACTCATGAATATCATGTGCGTAACTCGAATTTGGTGCCTCTTCCAATCCCCTCAACATGTCTAATCAAAAATTCTGTAATATATAGTAGTAAAAACTGTTTAATCATATGACACAAGCGATTAGAGTTATTAGATTAATGTTTTAAAACTGATTATTATTTTAATTATATTAAAATTATTGTTAAGTGTCTAGCTTTGTCAATGAATAACTTCTGGACAATAAAGCATTTTGAGTTGGAGTTTTGAGTGCTAGTACTGCTACGGTTATTACTGTATCTCTACAATAACCACTACATATTATTACCAGCCCATCTCTAGATGAAGCACGGTCTTCCCCGGGTAGTCACCTATCCAAGTACTAGCCGCACAAGGCAATGCTTTACTTTGATTATCGTCCGAAATCAGACCAACGCAAGTCACCACCGGACCGCATCTTGTCAAGAGAAAAAAATCAAAATTGTAACATACCCGGAGACCAAATTTATGATAATTCCACCTAAACTTTTTCTTTTCTGATGTTGAAAAATGAATTTGAAAAAGGAAACCCGTGGTTACAATATGTAATAATTAGTGTTTACCAGCTACTTTCTAAAATATAAAAAAACATTAATTTTTTTTTCTTAATATTTTGAAGGTTTCACATATTTAATCGCATTTTTATAAATATTTGTTTATTTACTTTTACTATCTTTTGTTTATTGTTACATTGACAACAAGGTTTCTTAATCTAGTAAATATTCAGTAAATGTACCCATTTTACCTTTAATTACTTTCTCGAAATTATCGAAAAATTCATTAACCCCTAATAAAACCTGTCTGTCTACGTTTTAATACATGTTTTGTTTTTTTTTAGTTTTCCATTTTTTGAGAGCTTAAATATCTGCCACGACTATCAAAATCTTCTTCTTTAAATCAGTTGTTTTTTCCTGAGGGTTTTTTTCGTAAGTATATTTATAAAATCAAATACTAATTCACTTCTTTTTTTGTGTACGTGGAGAACGCTTCGCTGCCGTATTGCCCAGTTTGCAGGTATAAACCAATTAACACATCTTGTAGCCACGGATTTTTCCTTTTAAACTCCTTTTAAATAATTTTTGGAGGAATTTTTATCAATTTGGTGCCGGAATAAAATAACCGGTAAATTTCCTCTAACAGAAACTGTCCTCCTTATGATTTTTCCCCATTTGTCAGGAATAGTGAAGAGTGAGCCAATTTAATTCAGTACATAGTCACAGTATATATGTCTTTTCAAACATTTTTATCGGGCGCCATTTTGTTTTTGTTATTGGATTCCTACTAATATTTTACCATTTTGCCGCCATTTTAAATTCATACCACAACTATACCAGTTGACTACGGAATTGAATAAACATGATTTTTGGCATCTAGGGACGCCAAAACGTAAATATATGTAAAACCTAGAAGGGTGTTTTTTTCAACATTACATTTGGGCGCCAATTTGTTGGGCCATCTTAACTTAGTACCACGATTTTACTAATTACCACAATTAGTTATGGCACACAATTTAAAATCATTCAATTAAGCAGTTTTTTCAGGCTAAATTTTTAAATATTTTATTCAGCCACTAGTTGTTTCCCACATAATACTTGATTTTGATTCGCCATATTGGATTTTTACCAAAATTTTACCAGGTCATCCCCACATGACCCTTAATTTTTTACAAAAATTTGAGGCCAAGCGGGTAAGTAGTTTTTTAACTATGCCGCGAACCGACAGGCAGACAGACCGATAGAATTGAAAAATCATGGTTTTCAGAATCTAGAGACTCTGAAAATCTGAAAAATCTCGGGGGGTGATTTTTACACGATTAAAATAATTCCGTTTTACGAGGGAAGTAAAAACTATTTTTTCCTATTGATTTATCTCAGAAACTATCGTATTTAGGAAAAAATATCTGAAACATTTGTGTTAACATATTCTCAAAAAATGGGGTTTTGCAAACTTTTTGCATTTTTTTCTCAAAATGCTACAATTAAAGAATTGGTACTTTAAAATGTCGAGTCCATGTTAACATTTGCTTAGAAATCTACAGAGAATTTAAAATTTTAAAATATATACCATTTTAAAATACTTAGTTAAAAATAAAATCCTAATTTTATTTTAAACTAATAAAACTGGCAGATGAAATCCAAATTATATAAAAGTAGCAATCATTGTTATCAAATAACTTTTTTCACAACCTCCTAAGAAAATACAATTAACAACCGAATGAAATAGGGGCAAAAACCAGTGATCACCCACACGTGTGTTAGGAAAGTAACGCACAGCATTGCATAATATCGTAAAGACTGCTTTCTTTGTTGATAACAACCTTTTAAAAATGGCTTATTCTGTTCTCTGTAGTAAAAACAACATTATTTGTATTGTATCTTCGCAGAAATAACGTTACAGTTATAAAAATCAAGTATATTATTAATAATGTGATTTCCATGGACTCGGCTCCAACGTGTGACGCGTCGAACGTTAAAATATTCCTAAGTAGGCTGGGCCAGGTAAAACAAAAGGGTAAATTAAGCAAAATCGGCTGGCGCGTTATTTAATCAATTCTGTTTTTAAAAGATAATATGTAATAAATTGTTGTTTTTATTGATTTTTCTCTTGTGTTGTGTGAAAAATATTGAACAAAAATCGCTGCCACTTTCCACGCTCGTTATTTAATATACTAATGGTTTCCACAGTCCATGGAAGCAAGGGAAGCAGTGCTTCCTCAAAAAGAATTACAAAACATCTTCTAAAATGTAATTTTTCAAATAGAAAACCATTAATTTAGTTTATATTAAAAATGCTAACATATTATCTTAATCTCTTTTTGCATTTCACTCGCGTGCTTTAAGTGGGGGCGGAAGCTATCGTTGGAGTCGGTTCTTTGTTTGAACGGCTATCCGTGTGTTGTGTGATACGTACGTCGCGTCGTGCATGGTGCGATATGGAAGGCAATAATACGGACGTGGATATGCAAATAACGTGAACTTCGGCTGTCGGTAATAACTAACGTTGAAAATGTTGGAGAATTTAGTAAGAAGAGTGTGTGTAAATGTGTGGTGTATGTCTTAATAATAAAGGGATTTTCAACATTAAACTTCGCTGATAAGCTTCAAATAATTTCCAAATGAAGGGCAAAACCGCCTATGAAAAATTTAACCACAAAAATGAAAAACTGTGTTAGACATTTTTATCCGGAAAAACAATACGGCTAATAGGGTGTGAAAATTTAAGTAAATTATTTTGTTGGCCATGTTTTCTTTTTGAAAATGAAAAAGGTCTCTGGAATAAAACTGGGTTTTCCGATTTAAACAATTTCCATAAATCTGTAAAAAGACACATTATGTCCAAAGCGCATTTGCAGGCCGTCATAAAAGAAAAAGTCTTCGGCAAAACCAGAATTGAATACGCCCTTAATAAACAGTTGGAAATTAGTCTCCGCCAACACAATGAACTAGTCGATAAAAATAGACAAATATTCAGAAGACTTATCGATGTTATTTGTTTTCTCGGACAGCACGAATTGGGATTTAGAGGTCATGACGAAACAAGGGTTTCTTCAAATAGAGGAAATTTTCAAGATTTACTTAGTTTAATGGCTTAATATGATGATTGCTTAAAAAATAATTCAGAGCAGTCTAGCGCTTTTCGCGGAACGTCGAATCGAATCCAGAATGATTTAATTTCCGCTGTTGTTCTGGACGAAACAACTGATATCACTAATTTTAGCCAATTATCTATAGTAATACGCAACGTTAAAACAGACAGAAATATTCAAGAGCGATTTTTAGGTTTTAAGAATGTGTCCGAAAATCGTACAGCAGATGCACTATATACCGTAGTTTATAACGTTACTACAGAAATTAATGGAGAGAAAAAAATTACTTGCTCAAAGCTATGATGGAGCTGCAGTGATGGCAGGACAATTAGGGGGTCTGCAAGCTAAATTTCGAGAAACTTTCCCAAGTGCTGTGTTTGTCCATTGTTTTGCTCATAAATTAAATTTAGTTTTATCCCCGTCCATCAATCACATTAAATAGTGTAAAGTATTTTTCGTTACTTTAAGTGGCATGGCTGCTTTTTTTCCAAGTCAACAAAACGTACACAAGCTTTGGACTCCATTGTCCACAAACGACTGCCCAAAGTAGCTCCTACTAGGTGGAACTATAATGGAAGACTTGTGTTAACAGTATCTGAAAATCATGAATCACTGATTGAACTTTTTGAGAATATAATAGAAAATAATGAAACGTGGAACTCAGAAGCAATAGATAGTTCGAGGGGGTTTTTGGACTGTTTGAAATGCGATTTTAATTTTAATTATTTCTTGAACATATTTTCATTCTCGGACAATGTTTTTAATATATTACAAACTAAAACAAATGATATTGCTTTTTGCCTAAAAAAAGTGGATGATTTTAAGTCCATATTAAGCCAAAAAAGAGATGACTTTTTTGACGTTAAATGTAGAGCCAAGCGTCTTCGAACAGACAAGGTTTTTAATTTTTAAAAGACAAGGAGCTGGAAGATGCCTACACCGAAGTGTCGAAATTGTGTGAATTAGTATTGACAATACCTGCAGGTTCATCAGAACCCAATTTTTCAACACTTAAACGTATAAAAAATTTCGTGAGAATTAGATTAGAAGAGAATTTAAAGCAAAATATCATAAAAAGAAAACAATTAGGATCGCTATTTAAAATAAAATTATTGTAAGTTCCGTTTAGACCGGAAGTTAACTTTGATACCAATATCTTATATATATGATCCAAAAAGAAACTATTATTTTGTCAAAATAAATTTATATTTAGGTACATCAACTAAGGTTTCATTCAAATGAAAAATTTTAGAAAGCCAATCAAAATGTTTTAAAGAGAGTCGAAAGAGAAATAGCTAAACTTAAACAAAAAGTCCAGTTATTATTACCCACTGCGAAATATGTTATTACCTGCTATCTGTACAAACATTTAAATCCAGATTTCGTCTACGGCTAGTCGTCCAGACGAGCACATGAAATAACAAAAATGTTTATCAATGGCACATTATTGTAATAACAATTCACTTTAAAAAAAATATATGAAAAAAAATTCAAGTACAAAATAAACAAACACTTTTAACCTGCCACAATCGAAAATAGTCTAAGCTAATAAATAAAGCGGTGCTAGAACTTTAAGTTTGGCGGGCCCCTACTTATTTTCACTTGCTAATTATATTAGCAAAGTGAACATGGAAATTATCACGTATATTTCGTCTCGCGGTTTGCAAAAACAAAACAAATAGTACCAATTTACACAAACTAGTTTTAAGCATTTTGTTTATAGTAAAATATAAGTGTCAAGAACACACAAACTCGGCTGAGTACGACTAAGGTAAAAAATCGTTTGATTACTTCCCCATTTCGTTATAACTGTTAAAAAATAACCCTCCGAGATGTTTGCTCATATTTGCATTTTATTCTACCTATACAGGGTGTCCCGGATAAGAATGAACTCTACAGGAATCTCGTAATTAGCAGAGATACAGAGATGTTTAAATTAGAAAAAAGTTGCGCTCCACTGAACTGTGCAAGATGACGCTTTCAGATTTGGAACATTCCGAGTACTTCCGAAGAAATTAAGAAAAAACCGAAAACTCGCGATTCCGTTTTTATTTTTTTCTGGTTCTATTTTCAAAAATATTGGAAAACAAATTTTACATTTTCATTGTCACTTTTTCTCCTTTATAAGATGGCATCATTGGATTTCGAATCCGACGTTTCGTTTCTTCACAACCACCATCAACTTTATTTTTTAAATAGTCGAAAAAAATTGTTGTGTGCTTAATAAGCTCTATTTTGAATTCTAAGTTCAATGCATTGAATTCTTAAGATATTATGCAACTTTTTGTTATTTATCATTTTTTTCTATTTTCAATATTAAAGTGGTGTGGAAAGGTCAATTTTTTTTCCAAACGTTTATATCTCTGCTTGACATCAGAAAAAAGCGCCTTTTTTGCTCTTCATGTAGAGCTATTAACTGTAGCGTAATGATTCTTATAGTTGTCACTAGATGGCGTTTTATCGCAATTCTTCAAACAATACGGATTTTCTCAAAAAAATCAAATCGTATGATATGACTTTTTTGTCATAATTTGTTTTAAGGTTACAAAAGGTATTGATTAGTGAAAAGAAAAATCCAGGTCTATCCTTGAATTAAAAAAGTTAATGATGGATGCCCGAATTTAAAAACTAACCACACCAGTTTGTGCATATATTAATAATAATATCGTCCAAGCGTCACTGCTAACTACCGAAAATTTTAATCGAAAATCTTATATCGTTGGAATCGGCATAAAAATTATATCATTCTAGTTGATAATATACAGAGCGTTTCATTTAAAACCCAAAGTTGATGTTGATTCATAAAAAACGAAACACCCTGTATATTTAAAAGCTACACCATAAGAAATGTGTCCAATTTAAAGAAACTTTTGCATTTAACTTTTTTTTTGTATCTGTAAAAATATGAAAGTTAATAGGGGGGTGCATTTATAACCAAAAACCAGATACAAAAGTGACATTATGTACCGAGGTGGCGGGTGGTGGCAGACCGTGTTTGGATTGACCTTCGCAAGACGGTTCGACACGTTAAAAAATGTATATTTTAAACCTCTAATAATCCCTTTCTAGGAGTATGTTCTTGGTAAATGCTAAAAAGTAAGAAAAAATTCGGAAGATATTCAAAATTATTTAAAACTCAAAGCCTGCAAGGTATATATAACAGCTGTTTATTACCTTAAAGACCTATGCTTAGTTATTGGAGTCCCTAAATACTTTCTCAAAAATAAGCTTAAACAGGTGTAAAAAGTAAGCCTTATGTGATGTAAGTTTGTTCTGAAAATTATATCAAAATGCGATTGTCTTCATTTTACGATGTAAATACCTGATTAAAATAATTTTTAACAAATATCTAGATATGTTTTAGTCTAAACAATTCTTAGAATGAGATCTTTAAAAAAAATGTTGCTGAAAACATTTTTGTCAACCTAATTTATAATGTCGGGACTACTGTGCGCCTTGTTGAATTCGTACTGAAATTGTACAAGTGCATCTTTGCCTCACATTTAACTTTTGTGAAAGTCAATTGAATAACAAAGTTTATTACGTCGATTTTTTAAACATTTTATTTAATCTCCATTTTGTTCTGCCATCTTGAACTCGAACCACAATTTTACCGGTTTATCTCTATATAGTTTATTAATCAAAGTAGTTCTCTCCTTCCTTTTTTTAAATATTTTATTAGGCCGCCATTTTGTTTTGCGATATGGAATCGTACCAAAATGTTCATTCATATGTAACACTCGTAGTTTATGCATTTTTTTCTTAATTTCACTAGGCCGCTTATATTAAATTATTATATATTAAATATTAATTTTCATCAAAATTTCGTCAGGCCCTCCCCATATGTCTCCTAATTTTCAATCAACATTTAAAGTCAATTGGGTAAGTAGTTTTTTAACTATGCCGTCAGACAGACATATCTATGGAAATGAGAAAACAACAAAAAATTAAATTATAAGTACTTATTGTATTCGTAAAAAAAATCACCCAACGAGACCAACAAATCTTTAAGTTTCAGGGCCCCTAGATGCCGAAAAACATGTTTTCTCAATTCCGTCGATCTGACTGTCTGTCTGTTCGCGGCATAGCTAAAAAACTACTTACCATACTGACTTCAAATTTTGGCCAAAAATTAAGGGTTATATGGGGATGACCTGGTAACATTTTGATACAAATCCAATTTGGCAAAACAAGATGTCAGCCTAGTGAAATGTTAAAAAAATTATTATTATTATTATTAAAAAGCTACTTATCCGATTTATCTTAAATTTTGCACAAAATTAAGTATTATGTACGAAATCTTAGAGTAAGAATAAAAATAGAGTTCACTATTTACATATTTAGCCACTGCCAAGATTACCTCACAGTATAAGGTTGACCGTACGACGATGCCAAGCCTAGCCAGGAACTCCAATGTTTATACCAATTTATACTATGGTGAATATGTTTAAAGATGATGCAATAAAATTTTCATACAAAGAATGGTAATGTTTTTTCAGTATTAGTTTCTAAGCAGTATAAAAAAATCACTTTTATTGCAAAATTGTAAAATACAAGCTAAAATACCCAAAGCCTCAGTTTAGATTACACCAGTAATAAGAGTTTTAGTTAGATATGGCAACCCCGATCGACAACTCCACGTATTAGACCATCCCACTGTCATATTAGACCATTTCATTGACAAGGGATCTTTATAGTAAAAAAGTATAATAGTCTGCAGTTCTGCAGTAAAGATGGTTACAGGGTCACCGCCCTGGCTTAAAAACCAATAGAGGGTCGTGGAACTACAATAACATTAAAGAAATTAATTTGCTAAAAAATATTTTAACACAAAAATTAATTCAATTAAAATTTTCATTAGGTACCAAGCTTTTCTTAACTTCACTACTGCATCTGTTTTAATTTATTATTGTGTAATTGTTGATATGGGTCAAATATTCTAATTATATGTTGCCTTACTTCAAGAAGCAGCGTTCTCGGTGACATTAGAAGAACGTTGATTTTGTGAATATTTAATAAATAAGTTTTATTTACTTTATCTTGGACATTGCGAAACTAGGAGCTTTAGTTGATCTAACTATGGTGCGGCAATGTGAGTTTGTAAAGAAATGGCCGTTTTAGTTTGGAATTGTCTTTTAATCACTAAGTAAACAGCTAGATTTCCTTTTCCAGAGGACTTGTTATGTCTAATGGAAGATACCGTATTCACTTATTTTCGGTCACATGACGTATTGACCAATCCGGTTCAGTATAATAGAACGTTTATTTCGTCGGGGTCATGTGAGAATATTGTGTGTTGTAGGTTGTGAGGTAAAGGAATTTAAATGGTGATTCTTTGAGTAATTAAAAGTAAAAATGTGTTCATAAACATGTTTTACACTGGTTAGAATTTAAGATTTAAGATATTGAAAATTAAAAAAAAATCTTTTATTTTTTAAATTTAGCTATTAACATGGCATAATATGACAATTAGCTATTCTATTTTTATCTTATAACCCTCGCTTTTTTTTACTTTCCTCGCAAGTTCCGTCGGTTAGTGTGTATGCCTGTCCGCGACAAAGCTCAACAACTGCTTGTCCTATTTACTTCAAGTTTTGGTTAAAAATTAAAGGTCATATGATGATGACGTGGTAACATTTTGGTAAAAATCCAATATGGCCGAACAAAATGGCGACCTATTGAAATGTTAAAAAAATTTTACTACAAATCTGCTTATCCATTTTATCCAAATGTTGCAGAAAAATTAGGTGTGACATTACCATCAACTGATAAATTTTACTACAAATGCAAAATGGCGGCCTAATAAAATGTTATAAAACTCAATGCAGAAAACTACTGCATCGATAATGTTATTAAAAAATTAAATATTATATAGGGAGGAACTGGTAAAAATGTTGAGATAATACCTAAGTTAATGGTTTGATTTTAGATAGTGAAGTAGGGAACGATTATTATTCGAAATTTGTAAAAATGCCTATTTACCTCATTAACGAATAGGTACGAATCCTTCCTTTTGTCAACGATAATGAAGCATGACCCATTTCTTCATTTTCCTACATCAAATATTTTAACATTTCATTTTGTTTCGCCATATTGAATTCATACCAATATTTGACAAGTTTTTTTTTTGTTATCAGACGTAATTTTTGTGGAAAATTAAAAAAAATTAAAGTTAATCGGGTAAGTGGATTTTTTAGCTATATCGGAACAGACCGAGCGACCGACCGTAATGGAAAAACATGAAGATCTGTAAAAACCCGGAACGATGATTTTTTCACTATTAATTATATTTCCTTATGCGGGAAGTGAAAACTCATGCCGCCACTGGCATTCGTCAACAAATGGCTACGGCTTGGACATGGACCATCCCCACTTCTTGTTTTATCGTAAACAATGGTCGATAGAATGTGAAAAATAGGGGAACCACGTTAGCGCATACCCCTAATGTGATTTATGAATGAATTGTGATCTCTACTTTAATTCTTACTCTGAGGTAGGAATCAACTGGTAAAATTTGGGCACGAATTCACGATGGCGGAACAAAATTGAGGCTTAGTAACATATTTAAAAATTCAGCTTGGAAAACTACTGAAGGCCTGATTTCAATCGGGTGCCATAAATAATTGTGGTATACAAATGTTTTATCAATTCCTTCGCTCACGGCATAGCTTTAAAACTACTTATCAGAGTAGTTTCAGATTTATGGTATTATTTTGGTAAAAATCCAATATGTCGGAATAAGATGCCGACCTAGTGAAACGTGAAAAAAATTATGACTACAAAAACTAATCATCCAATTTACTTCAAAAGCGTTATATAGGAATGAACTGGTAACATTTTGGTATGAATATAAGATAGCAAAACAAAATGGCGGTCTAAAAAATATTAAAACAATCAACCTAAAAAAAATCCTATTCAACTGACTTTAAATTTTGCAGAAAAATTAAATGTGATATAGGGATAAACTGGTACGAATTCAACATGACGTAACAAAATGGCGATGTGTGTTAATATAAAAATTACTTATTGAATTTATTTTAAATTATGCCCAAAAATCAAGTGTGGCATAGGTACAAACTGGTGAAATATTGGTAGGAATCCAATCTGATCTAACAAAATGGTGACGAATAAAAATGATTTAAGACAGTATATATGTGTTACTAAATGACTATGTACTGTAATTGGGTCAAACTTCATTATTCCTAATAAAAAGAGATTCATAACGGGAGAGATTCTGGGAAAGGAAATTTACGGATTTTTTCTACATTTACATTAATCTGAAGTATAAGGTTACTTGCATATGACATACTAATTTTAGAAATTTTGATGTAGTGAAATTTTATACGATTTTTACATTATGTTATTAATATTATTATAATTATTACTGAATGGCGCGAAGCGTATACTCATATACGCCCGAGTTTGGAAAAAAATAGTTAAAATATAAGGATATTTTAGTCACTTATATCTAATATGAAATACGTAAAATCAACAAATCTTAAAATAAAAAAATGGCAACGCCGTTAAATTTATCGACTAATAATGTTATAGCATTAGAAGTAGGACTTCTAAGTTTGTTAGTATGAAACAGGATGTTGAACAGGATATTTTGTTTACTAATTATGCTAAAATGTAAATTATGGGTGCATGAAATATACTAGATAACAACGGTAGTAGATCATTAGATAGCTTATTTTTAGAATTTCGACATCTTTGACGTGTGGTCCCTTTAATCTCAATTTAAAATCAGTTTGATTTTTTTTATGTATACCAGTGTGCAAGCTGGTTTTAATAGACGTAGTACTAATTTTAAAACCGACTCGAGAGACCGATATCGAAAATGTTACACAATATTCTTTACATAGCACAACCTTAACGACTGTGCTTTTTACTTCCCTCGTAAAAGGGAAGTATTGCAATCGTGAAAAAATCACTGTCCGAGATTTTTTCAGATCTTCATGTTTCAGGGACTCTAGACGACGAAAAACATGTTTTCTCAATTCAGTCGGTCTGTCTGTCTTTTCGCGGCGTAGCTAAAAAACTAGTTACCCGATTGACTTCAAAAAAATTATTATTAAAAAACTACTGATCCAATTTATCTGAAATTTTACAAAAACATCAAGTATTATGCTGGAATAAACTCATCAACATTTTGGTACGAATCCAAGATGGCGGAACAAAATGGCGGCTAAATATTTAAAAATTCAGTCTGAAAAAACTGCTTAATGGTTTATTTCAAAATTTGTACTAGAACTAATTGTGGTATAGAGATCAACTAGTAAAATAGTGGTACTAATTCAAGATGGCCGAACAAAATGTTTGTAATCGTAAAAAAGTTACCCTCTCACTTTTATACATCCTTACGTCGCTAGATGCCAAAAAAATATGTTTTATGAACTCCGTTGGTCCGTCTGTCGGGCTTTCTGTCTGATTGTCTGTCTGTCTGTCAGTTCCCGGCATAGCTTAAAGACTTCTTACCCGATTGACTACAAATTTTGGTCAAAAATTAAGGGTCATATGGGGATGGCCTGGTAAGATTTTGATAAAAATCCATTGTGGCGAAACAAAATGGCAACTTAGTGAAATATTAAAAAAATTATTATTACAAAACTACTTACGCAATTTATCTCAAATTTTGCAAAAATATCAAGTATTATATTGGAATCAACTGCTAACATTTTGTTATAAATCTAAGATGCGGAGCAAAATGGCGGCCTAATAAAATATATAAAAATTCAGCCTGGAAAAACTGCTTAATGGTTTGATTTCAAATTGTGTGTCATAACTAATTGTGGTATAGGATCAAATAGTAAAATTGTGGTACTAATTCAAGATGGCCGAACAAAATGTTTTTAAGCGTGATAAAGTCACCCTCTCACTTTTACATATCTTTACGTTTTAACGTAGCTAAATGCCAAAAAATATTGGTTTATCAACTCGTCTGTCGGTATTTCTGTCTGTCTGTCAGTTCGGGGCATAGCTTAAAGACAACTTAACCGATTGACTTTTAATTTTGGTCAAAAATTAAGGGTCATATGGGGATGACCTTGTAAGATTTTGGTAAAAATCCAATATGGCGAAACAAAATGGCGGCCTAGTGAAATGTTAAAAGAGTCATTATTAAAAAACTACTCATCCAATTTATCTGAAATTTTGCAAGAAACATCAAGTATAATGTTGGAATAAACTGGTAACAGTTCGGTACAAATCCAGATAGCGAAACAAAATGGCGGCTTAATAAAATATTTAAAAATTTAGCCTGAATAACTGCTTAATGAATTGATTTCAAATTGTGTGCGATATATAACTGTGGTATAGACATCAGCTAGTAAAACTGTGGTACTAATTCAAGATGGCAGAACAAAATGGCGGCCAAATAAAATGTTTGTAATCGCCCTCTATTTTGGTAAAAATCCAATATGGCTGAACAATGTTAAAAAAAAAAAAAAATTGTTAGAGTGGTGTATTATCTGGGGTTAAGATCCAGTAAAAAAAAAAACAAATCTTTTTTTAAATTGTCGACGTTTCGGAACTTAAATTGTGCATCCCCAGGATCCTAACCGCCAAATAATACACCACTTTAACATAACAACAAGAGGATCTATAACGAAAATCAGTCAGAAATTTAATATCTGGAAATTATCTGCGGACCGGCGGAATAGATAAAGACTGATAATATGGGTTTCAATTTAAGATGGCGGCCAAATAAAATTTTTAAAATATCAATGTAAAAAAATTTTGTTCAATTAATTTTGCAGAAAAATTAGATGTGAAAATGGCATAAACTGTTACGATTTCAATATGACGTCGCAAAATGGCGGTGTGTGTCAATGTAAAAACTACTTAATGAATTTATTTTATTGTGCTCAAAAGTCAAATGTGGCATAGGTAGAATGAAAATGTTAAAACATTTTATTATAATATGTCGGACATATAACAGGTCGAAAGAAAGGTCCTTAAGGTCCATTAAAATTGTCAGTTTTTTATTTTTTTAAAGTTGAAGTTTTACACACTGTTTTTTATGTAGCACAATCACAAAACATTTATTTGGAACTTAGAAAAAATGGTATTTATTTGTAAAACTGTAATGTTCGGAACAGTTTTTACTATATTTATTTAAAGCAATTCATTTAATGTTTTCTCATTATTTACCCAGGTAGTTTATAACAAATTTAATTTATTATTTAAAATACCTAAAAGTTTCTTGCATGCTATTTTGATGGTCTATTGATCATCGCCTTATTAGGCGATTCTGGATAAATGTACGTGTGCCATTTTAGTATACAGGGTGTTCCAAATATAAGCAAATATTTAAAAAAGAAAAAATATATTTTCCAACTCTATTACGTGGAGTATCAAGTTAAAAAGCTAGTTAAGACGATTTCTAATTAGTAACACTAAAATAATGCAGATTTGGTTTCATGAAAGTATTTCTTAACTAAAATCTCAAAAATTATAGTAAGGATATGTTATTTTTTTAGTCAGCTAAACAGTACATCTTGCTTACTTGGTTTTAAGCAATTCTTTTTATTGTTTGTTTTTTCTTTCAGATCTTCACGAAATACTTACCCAATTGACTTCAAATTTTGGTAAACAATTAAGGGTCATATGGGGATGATCTAGTAACATATTGGTAAAAATCCAATATGGCAAAACTAGCAGCCTAGCGAAATGTTAAAAAAATTATTACTAAAAAACTGCTTGGGGAATCTCAAATTTTGTACAAACATTAAGTATTATGTAGTAATCAACTGATAAAAAACATTAAGTATTATGTAGGAATCAACTGATAGAATTTAGGTACGCATCCAAGATGGAGAAACAAAATGGTGGCATAGTAAAATATTTAAAAATTCAACCTGAAAAACTACTTAAGGGTCTGATGTTAAATTGTGTGCCATAAATAATTGTAGTATACAGATGAACTAGCAAAACTGTGATACTAATTCAAGATGGCGGAACAAAATGGAGGCTAAATAAAATATTTGTAATTGTGAAAGAATCGCTCCTTCAGGTTTTTTGTATCTTCAGGTTTTAGCGCCCCTAGATACCAAATTTTATGAATTTCGTCGGTCCGTCTATCTGTATGTCAGTTTACGGTACTTATATATAGTTTTGGTCAAAAATTTTCCTAAAATTGAGGGTCATATGGAGATGACCTGGTAATATTTTGGTAAAAATCCAATATGGAGGAACAAAATGGCGGCCTAGTGAAATATTAAAAAATTATCACTAAAAAACTAGGTAAGCAATTTATCTCAAAGTTTGCATAAAAATCAAGTATTATGTAGGAATCAACTGGTGAAATTTTGGTTCGAATCCAAGATGGCGGAACAAAAAAACTAGTAAAATTGTGGTACTAATTCAAGACGATGGAACAAAATGGCGGCTAAATATAATATTTGTAATAATAAAAAAATCACTTTCTCAAATATCTTCACGTTTTAGCGGTCCTAGATGCCAAAAAATATGTTTTATGAATTCCGTCTGTCCGTTTGTCGGTTTGTCTGTCTGTCTTTCAACTCACGGCATAGCTTTAAAACTACTTACGAGAGTGACTACAAATTTTGGTCAAAAATGAAAGGTCATATGGGGATGACCTGGTAATACTTTGATAAAAATCCAATATGCCAGAATAATATGGCGGCCTAGGGAAACGTTAAAAAAGTTATTACTGAAAAAAACTAATTATCTAGTTTACCTCAAATTTTGCACAAAAATCAAGTGTTATGTAGAAATGAACTGGTAATATTTTGGTATGAATATAAGAAAACCAAACAAAATAGCGGCCTTTTGAAATATTTAAAAAATCAGCCTGAAAACACTACTTATTACTATTAGATTAATTTCAAATTTTGTGCAAGCATTAAGTGTGATATTGAGATAAACTGGTGAAGTTGTGATTCAAGATAGCGGAACAATAAAATTTTTAAAAAATCAACGTTTTTATATCTTATTCAATTGAGTTTAAATTTTGCAGAAAAATTAAATGTGAAATAAGGATAAACTGGTACGAATTCAACTTGACGTAAAAAATGGCGGTGTGTGTTATAAAAACAATATTGAAATTATGGCCAAAATTCAAATGACGCATAGGTAGCATACGATCTAACAAAATGGCGACGAATAAGTGTTTTAAAAGTCAGTATATGCACTGAACTAAATTGGGTCACATTTCACTATTGCTAATAATAGGAAAGATTCATAACCAGGGAAGTTCCGGGTAAAGGAAATTTCCCGAATTTTTTATAATTAATTTAATCGAATTTTGAATTGTACTCGAGATTCTAAGGATATTGCATGTGGTATTGTTCTATACCTAAGTTAAAACTGTTTGGAAATATTAATGATTGAAAATTGACAATTTTATAGTTTGAGAGGCTCTATAGTCTTAAACCGTCGTTTTTAATTAATCAGCTCATCAGCAACAGTCATAGATGGTAGCTAACTAAACTAAAACTAAGACATTTGTAAGACCTAATGGTTACTACTTAAGACAAAATTGATCATTTCTATTTTAGGTTTTTTAT
This sequence comes from Kuschelorhynchus macadamiae, assembly GCA_030620095.1. NCBI lineage: Eukaryota > Metazoa > Arthropoda > Insecta > Coleoptera > Curculionidae > Kuschelorhynchus > Kuschelorhynchus macadamiae. Next base: position 2,350,830 of record JAUTXW010001165.1, on the reverse strand, counting down.
AGTCTTTATTATGGCATCAACTTCTGGTTTGAGCAGAAGTAAAAGTTCTGCATTTTCAAAAAAAAGCGGGAAAAAGTTAATAACATATTTAACTGGAAATGAATTCACAAGAAATACCATAAGCCACTAATAGTTTGCTATTCTAATTTATCCATTTAGATTTTCAGACTCTCAAACTGCCTAACTGCCAATTTTCAAATAATCTCAATATGGATTTGGAAAACAATACACCTAGGAATAGGATACGATACAAGAAATATGCTTACAAGCTTAAAGAGTATCAAAATTAAATACTACCCAGGGAATTTTATTTAAAAGTTAGGTAAAATATGTTCCTCTTTTCTGAAAAACCCTGTTCTAAGGGGTATATAAATAATAATAAATGTTTTATTTACATATTCAAATTTCAAATTAAATTCGAATAAAATAAATCAACTATTAACTCTTTTTAAGCAATTCTCCTGATATGTCTTAAATTATACAAATAGATATTTATTTTATTAATAACTTACATATTATTAGGTCCTACCACAATATTTTAAAAGACAAACAAGTATTGCTGACACACTGAACGGAAATAAACTGGCAACAGGTAATAAAATTTCGTCAAAAAGTGTTCGGACGTAAACAGAAATGCCTACTTTCTTTTAAAAATAGAAATAGAACAAGCTGCTTATTGGAGATTACTTAAAACTTACAGTTTTGCTTAAAGTTCAGTTAACTCTTAAGAATTAAAGTTTAGTAGTTGTTATAACAGACCGGAACGGGCTATTATTATTGACATCGCCAAAGTTGCGAGAAATTTAGTTCAAAAACGATTTTTTTTATATTTGCAATATCGCCGTTTCGAAACGGTTGCAGGTAGAAGGGTGAATTTTGGCACTTTTTTAGTAGACATCCAGGGGTATATTAACATTGTAAGCTATTGACGTCACGGGTTCCGAGAACTACACTGTAAGACGAAAAACTCAAAACTAACTCTGGGGGGGGGGGGGTGTCTGGCTATGTGATCTAGGCCCCTATTGTTTCTAGACGCGATCGGCGAATTGGATGTCAACTTTAATTCGAAAAAGAGAATTAAGGATGGTGCTCTCGGAGGAAGAACTAAAATACTAAATGGGTATACGAAGAATATCGTAAAAATCTTATTTACAAAAAGATTTCGCTTCAAGTGCTAAATAAATATGTGCAATCTTCCTTTTATTTTTTTACATCCCCTTGTAAGAGCCAATATCAAAGTTTACAAAATTAAATATAATAAATATTTAATTATAAATATTTCTGTAAACTTTGCCAATATATTCTATTATTGGTACACTATACAATATACATTATAAGCTACACAGGAAAAATATAGGAATCGCAAGAATTGCCGAAAAATGTAAGTTGGTTAATCGAGGTCAGATAAAGAAAATGTGATGTATATACAGAGATGTGTATGTGTAAACAAAATTTCGGCCAAAAATAACTTGAAAACGAACAACTTGAAACGCAAGGGTTTGAAATATACAAAAAATATTCTAGGGCAATCGAATGTCCCTCGAGAATTTGATTTTGAAAAAATGGCGCAGAAATTTTATTTTATTCTTTTCTTTACGAAAGTATACAGGGTAGCAATAAAGAGATGAGGCATCCTTCTGGAAACGGAAAAAAAATTAAAAAAAAGGTGAAATACGTCAAACTTATTTTATTTTTTTTATGTTTATAAAAGAGGCATTTAAACTATACAGAGTAGCCCTGGGATGATGTAAGAGCTCTCTGAAAATATAAGAAATTATACTTCAGAAATATTTAGCCTGCTTAAAACACAGTACAATAAGTCAAAATTATATCAGTTCTCTGAAAGTAAACAAAAAATAGGGACATTTAGCTTGCAATAAAATAAGTCATATTTCTTTTATAATCTTGTATATATACACATTTTTTTCATTATACAGGGTAGCCTTTAGAGGATAAAAAAGCATTAAAAGCAAAAAAAAAAAACAAATCGACATTTTACTTTGTGTATGGAAACTTAGCCTAAAGCACTCGCGGGATACAGACGAATCTTTTGATGCCTTACTATTTAGATTACAATGGGAAACAAAGAAACAGACATACGAAAAAACGGGTGTACGTCAAATTGGTGAACGACAGTGGACACGATAATCCAACGACAGTCAGTTTGACGAAAGGGACAATTTGACGGAAAAGTCAATGTTAATAATTCTTGAATTATTTTGACATGTTTTTATATTCAAAAACAAAGGCTATTTAGAGAATTAATTGTTTGCAACATATCTTTTATGATGTATGTCATAAGTATATGCCTATTGAAATAATTTTAATTTAATTAAGAAATCACGGTTCTTGGGATTAGACCGTGTCAAAATGGAGTCACTTTCCGACGTTCCGCCTTCGATTGCAAGGGGCATCTTCAGGGATCTTTACTTCACGAGATCGAAACAACATTCAATGTTCCGATTGACCACAGCCGTGAAAGCTTGGTTCTATGTTAATTTCAATTTACTTAACCTAAACTTTCATATCCGCCCTAAACTATAAAAAAAAACAGTTAAATTCCATAATTAGAAATAAAATAGATTAAAGTGTTAAAAAAAGTAAAGTTTTTGTATAAAAAAAAGAGGCTTTATCAACTATACGGAATAGCCCTGAGATGATGAAAGAGCCCTCTTGCTTAAAACACAGTAAAATGGTTCAAAATTATATTATATTCTTGTATATAAAAAAAATGTTTCCGTTATGCGGGATAGCCCCAGGATGATGAAACAGCCCTCTGAAAATGAAAAAAGAGGCATTTCGCTTGCAGTAAAATAAGTCATATTTCTTTTATAATCTTGTATATACATTTTTTTTTTCATTATACAGGGTAGCCTTAGAAGCAAGGAAACAGCCTCCTGAAAACAAAAAAAAACTAAATCGCCATTTTGCTTTGTGTATAGAAACCGCCTAAATATACAGACGAATCTTTTGATGCCTTACCCTTTAGGCTACAGAATAGGAAACAAAGAAATATACAAATAAACAGGTGTACCTCAAATTGGCGAACGACAGTTTGAAAAAAAAAATGGTGGAGGTCATTTTGGTGAACACGATCTTCCAACGAAAGTCAGTTTGACGAAAACGACAATTTGACGGAAAAGTGCTAATTATGAGTTATTTTTACATGTTTTCTATATTTAAAAACTAAGGCAATTTAGGGAATTAATTGTTAGAACGAGATTGGTCACCCCAACATGAAAATAGGGCTTAAAGTTCAAAGCCCAGAGAAGCGAAAATATTTGTTTGGCAAGGCTGAACAGGTGAGAAAAATGATGAAGCAGCTTTTAGCTGTTGATGTTATTTCAAAAGTATCTAGGAACTTCGGTTCGGAGATACTCTAATCATCTTTGCAGATCTATGGTCGAAAAACCTATTAAAGGAATTGTTTGAAAGTGGCAGGATGGTGTAGACAGTTTTGAAGACAAAATAAAAGAGAAAAATCGTGTGAAATCTAGCAATATTAATAGAATAGTTGCCAACGAGTAGGAAATAAGATATCACAAAAAGGTAGAAACATTTGCAAAATACGAAAACTCGGATTATTTTTTGATTCGATAATTTATTGTTTTATAAAATTTCTAAATAAAAATTCAGTGAAATTTTAACGTATGTTATTAGTATTAGGTATAGTTTTGTGAAAATATATTCTATTAGTTAAGTGGAATAAAACGATATGATCCTAATGAACAAAAACATCAAAAAAGCATATTTTTGCTTTCCAAGTTAAAGGGAAGTATTGTACCTAATCGTGAAAAAATCATCCTCTTATATTTTTTCAGATCTTCACGTTTCAGGGTCCCTAGAACCCGAAAAAACATATTTTCTCAATACCGTCGGCCTGTCTGTCTGTCAGTTCGCGGTACAGCTAAAAACTACTTACCCCAATGATTTCACATTTTGGTCAAAAATTAAGGGTCATATGGGGATGACATGGTAACATTTTAGTCAAAATCCAACATGGCGAAACAATATGGTGACCTAGTGAAATGTTAAAAAATTTATTATTAAGAAATTTACAAACATCAAGCATTATGTTGGAATCAACTGGTAACATTTTGGTACGAATCAAAGATGGCGACTTAATAAAATACTTAAAAGTTCAGCCTGAAAAAACAGCTTAATAGATTAATTTCAGTTGTGTACCATCGCAAAAAAATCACCCTCTCTGTTTTCACATCTTCACGTTTTAGCGTATCTAGATGCCAAATATGTTTTATCAACCTTGTCGGCCCGTCTGTCGGTCTGTCTGTTAGTTCGCGGCATAGCTTAAAAATTACTTACCCGATTGATTTCAAATTCTGATCAAAAATTAAGTGTCATATGGGGATAATCTGGTAACATTTTGGCTAAAATCTAATATGGCGAAACAAAATAGCGACCTCGCGAAATGTTATAATTATCATTATAAAAACTACTTATCCAAATTGCACAAACATCAAATATTATATTGGAAAATCCACTGGTAAAATTTTGGTACGAATCCAAGATGATGGAATAAAATGGTGGCATATTAAAATATTAAAAAATTCAGCCTGGAAAACTACTTAATGGATTAATTTCAATTGTGTGCCATAACTGATTGTGGTATAGGGGTGGTATAGGGGTCAACTTATAAAACTGAGTTACTAATTCAAAAGTGCGGAACAAAATGGCCGCCAAATAAAATTTTTGTAATCGTGAAAAATCACCGTCTCAGGTTTTACATATCTTCACGTTTTAGTCTTCCTAGTTGCCAAAAAATATGTTTTATCAATTCCGTCTGTCGGTCTGTCCGTCTGTTTGTCAGTTCGCGGCATAGCTTAAAAACTATTTGCCAGATTCAAATTTTAGTCAAAAATTAAGTGTCATATGAGGATAATCTGGTAATATTTTGGTGAAAATCCAATATGGCGGAACACAGTTAAAAAAATATTACTAAAAAAACTAAATATCCAATTTACCTCAAATTTTGCACAAAAATCAAGTGTTACATAGGAATGAACTAGGAACATTTTGATATGAATCCAGGATTGCAATAATAGCAGCTTAATGAAATATTTAAAAAATCAGCCTCAAAATACTACTTATTAAATTAATTTCAATCAATCAAGAATTAAAAGTGATATAGAAGTAAACTAGTAAAGTTGTGGTACGAATTTAAGATTTAACAAAATGGCGGCCAAATAAATTTTTTAAAAAATCAACGTAAAAAATCTTGTTCAATTGACTTTAAATTTTGCAGAAAATTAAATGTGAAATTGGGATAAACTGGTACGAATTCAAAATGACGTAACAAAATGGCGGCGGTATGTGTCAATGTAAAAACTAATTATTGGGTTTATGTTAAATTATTCCCAAAAATCAAGTGGGGCATAGGTCGAAAGAAACTGCAAAAAATATTGGTAGGAATCCAGTATAATGGAACAAAATAGCACCCAATAAAAATGTTTAAAAAGACAGCATATGTAATATTTTTTATACATATATACTGTACTACGACTATGTACTGAATTAAATTGGAACACACTTCCCTTTTCCTTCATAACCAAGGAAGTTCCGGGTGAAGAAAATTTACTGATTCTTTTTATTTAAATTTCTGCGTATATTAGTGCAAATGCGTATACATTCTTAAGTATATTTTTCTAGAACCTATTAAGTGGAATAAAACGATCTGACCCTAGTAAACAAATTAATCTAACACCAACAGTTATTACTGTATTATGTGAGCTGGAAATAGGATGAGTTAAAACAATTTTCTAATTGCGTCTTGTTTTCCGTCTGCCTTTTCTATTATTAGCACTATTTTTTTTCGTAATTCACGGCTATTTTGTACTATTTATCTTTTGCTTAACGGCATGGTGTTGACATATGTAATTGCATATGAATTGTTAATTGCAAAGAGACATCACGTCCATTTTACCAAACTTAGGTAAATTGGAAAAATAACAATGTATAAAGTATGCGGAAAGAACATGATAATTGAATAAAAAATAAGCCTAGAATTCACTAATCTTATCTTAAGCAGAAGATGAGATACATTTTGACTAAAAGTCAGAATTTTTACATTTTCAAATACACACGGGTGCGTATTGTCATTCCTTACTATTATACAGAGCAACAGTGCTCTGAACCGCAGTAAACAATGGTGGTACTTGTACGCGCGATTTAGATTGCCAGTATTTACTAGAACTACTACTAGCCATATTATGTATCGCAGTAAATAATGCCTATGCTTTATAGGCACCAGTCAGAGGCAATGTTAACTGCGTTACAGAACAACAAAAGCCTTACGAGTATACGACAATTTCTGGATAAACTGAAATTGTCTCCGTAAATAGCTCTGCGGATTTAACGAATTCAGTTATAAAACTTAATGCTACTCTAAATAAAATAAAAACTCTTTGCCGTTTGGTAACATTTTTTGTAATATTAAAAAGACGCGATATTTATTAAACATAGGAGTACAACTTGGATGGTTTAGCAGACATAAAAAATCGGTAAATTTTTCTTTCAACCGGCTTTCCTCGTTATGAATCTATTTTCTTATTAGGAATAGTGAAGTGTGTCCTAATTTACCTCCTCACATAGTCACTTGGTAGCACATATACATATAATGTCTTTTGAAACATTTTTATTTAGGCGTCATTTTGGTTCATCATTTTAGATTCCGTTCTTCATTCTGCTTCCTACGTTTCCTTTATTAGTTCGTCGCTGGTCGCTGTTAGTTGATCAATCAACGCGCTTCATTGATGTGCACGATTTGCAGCACATTCCTACAAATTAAATTTAGTATTTGGTTCAAAATTAAGTAGAATAGCCATGAAATGAAAAAAAAACAGTGGATGTGGAACCTTTCAAGAACAATGAGATATTCAGTATTTCGTCATTGAATCTGGAAAGATAGTAATTTGTTTAATCTGCAATTAAACTATTCTCGTTCTCAAAGAATATAAATGTGAATCGTCACTACGAGACCAAACATTCTAAGAATTACTAAAAATTGATAAAGAAATAACGCTCAGTTAAATATGAGTTTTTGAGACGGGGTCTAAAATGTCAATGGTAAATTTTTACAAAAGTAAATACTGAATGAGCTCGTTTCCAAATGGCACATGCTATTGCGCTACATTGGAAACCGTTCACCGACAGGGAAATAATCAAATATTGTTTGATTGAAGCAGCGGAAGAAATGTGCTCAAAAAAAGATAGTTTATTCAAAACCATTAATTTGGCATCGAACACTGTGGCCCGAAGAACTAAAGATATTGGAGAAAATATACTATCCCAGCCCTCTGGAAAAATTCATCAATTTCAGTGGTTCTCTTTGGATCTAGATGAATCTGCGTACGTTTTTGACACACCACAGCAGACACTGTTTCTTAGAGAAGTAGATAACAATTATCAAGTATATGAAGAACTTTTTGACGTTATTAGCCATCATGGAATAACCACGGGAGAAGATATTTTTAAATGTGTCGAAAAAAGTATTCAGCGAAATAATCTGCAATGGAAATAATTGAAGTATGTTACTACTGAAGGTAGAAAAAATATGTGCGGTATTCCTTGACTTTCCCACATACCAAAGTTGTTCGAGGCTATTGTCACCGATGAAATTTTTGAATCGCTGAAACATTATGTTTCAGGGGAGCAACATGGTTTCTATCGTGGTCGCTCAACGACTACGAATCTGGAGGTATTTCAAAATTGCCTAATAACATCAGTTGAAGCCGGCCAACAAATTGATGTCGTTTACACTGACATATACAAGGCGTTTGACAGTGTCTGTCATGAGCTTCTTCTAGCAAAATTGCAACAGATTGGCCTTTCTGAAAGCTATATTAAGTGGATTAAGTCGTACTTGTTTAACCGACGTCAACAGGTCAACGCGAGGGACTCTTTTTCCAATGAGATTGTTGTAACATCAGGGGTCCCACAGGACTCGCATATCAACCCAATTCTCTTTTTACTCTTTATAAATGACATTGTATCTTGTTTTAAAGTGTCGAAATGCCTTTTATATGCGGGCGACTTAAAATTATTTTCTCCTGTTTCCCTTGACTCCAATCAACTGCAGTCTGAGATTGAGAGACTTGACAAATGGTGTAACACCAATTACCTGCATCTTAACATTACTAAATGTAAAGTTCTCCGATTTTTTAAATGCAATAATCCCATTCTTTCCACGTACTATATAAACAACAAAAGTCTCGAAGTTGTTACATCTTTTAACGATTTGGGTGTCATTTTCCATGAAGGCCTCACATTTAATCTGCAAATTGGTAACATAGTGCTTAAGGATTTTAGACTGCTAGGTTTTATTAAAAGACACACGAAGCATGTCACTGATACTAAAGCGATTACTAGTCTCTATAACGCTTTAGTACGGAGTATCTTAGAATACTGCTCTACCATATGAAGCCCTTGGTATCAGTGTCACATCGACAGGATTGAAAAAGTTCAGAATAAATTTGCAAAGTATCATTTGTTCAAGTTTAATTTTCCATATCAAGATCTGTCTTGTAATACAAGAATTCTTCTGATTTTCTTGCACAAATTAGTGAATGGAGGGATTGACTGTGAAATACTACCATAGTCAGTGTCCTTTTTGGTTCCTATCAGAAAAATGAGACAATCACAGCTGTTTTTTAAAAGGTGTCATCGTACTAATTATGGGTTTAATGCATTTGTTGACCGACTAGTATATAATTATAATCGTCACTTTTCGGCATACGACATGTTCAGCCTTACCTCAATACAATTAAAAACGCAGTTGAATGGATTGATTATGTGATTGTCCTCTATTTTTATATGTTTTGTCTGATACTTGTGTCACCATTCTTTGTTTTGATTGTTTTTATTGTTTGACAATATATATATTTTTAGTCTTATTTTACTCTTAATATTATCTTTTTTTATTCTGCGAATTCGTACCATTTGGAATGTTTAGCATTCCGTAGTGTACGTTTCTGAAGGACCACTTGTCTGATGTGTGCATCGGCTACGTCCTTACATTTATTAAAAAAAAAATAAAGGTTTAGTTGGTCACACAATAAAGACTGTACAAAATCATGGCGGTCCAAAATCACTGGTTATACATTGCATTATTATTGCATTATTGATCAGCAAACTTTATGTGCCAAGTACTTGAACATGTCAGTAGTTTTGAAACCTGTTGTATCAACTGTTAATTTTATCCGATCGTATGCACTCAATTACAGTCAATTTCGCTAATTTATTGAGGAGGCTGGGGCAAATGCCATACCACATTGCAGTTCATTGGCTTAGCTGTGGAAAAGTTCTGTCGCGAATCTGTGAATTCTGGGCAGAAATTGAAATTTTTTGCAATGAAAAGAATTGTCCTTTTGTGGAGAAGGAATCTAGTGAGTGGATGTGAAAATTCGCTATTTCACAGATATAACTAACCACATGAACGGCCTTAATTTACGGTTGCACGGACAAAATCGAGTTTTGCTTAAACTTATATCAAGTCAAGATTTCTAAAACAAGAGTAAGTCTGTGTCAGAGTTTTAGTAGTTACGGTTGATTTTAAATTCTTGTTTTGTGGTGGTTATGGGGCTTTTCCTATACCGGGTTGTCAAAGTTAAGGGCTTATCAAAGATATTTGATTTTGATTCGAGTATTTATTTGAGGAGTAATTTTTACATATTTTCAGGAGTTCAATTTATGGATTATTTAAAGATTTTTATTTTCTTTTGTTTTGCAAGTAAATTCGGTCATTTTCGAGATTTTAAATTAGATTTAAACATTTTTTGTTAATAATTTTAAGTATTATTTTTGTACAGTAATTCACATTCTTTATTTTTGTTAATAGATGTTTAAGTTGTTTAAAAAAAAACAAATCTTTAATTTAAATAAACCACCTGTTTGTTAATATATCTATATTCAAGAAGATACCAACGTTGTTGCATTTTGCTGTGGTTCGGCATATAAGTTGACGCTGATTGGTGAGATAAGATATTAATTTTATAGTAACAATTATATTTGTGTACATTGTAACATATAATCTACGAAGAACCCTACAGAGTACCTTTGATTTTATTTATTATCTTAGTTAATTTCAGTAATCTGACAGGGTTGCCTGCTACATTTAAAATAAAATGAATACAATTAAATGCTATAGTATTATAAGGCTCGTTTGTGTACGTAAATAATAATTCCTGACACCACAGGGCTTATAACAATATTTCACGAATGATCTGCAACGCCATCGGGCATATATGGCTTCGTATAAGCAGACAGCATTCTTTTCGGGATCCACAGTTAACTAAATTAGATGAACTCGCTCAAGCTTTGCCGAAGGAATGGGAATCGATTCCTCAAAACTTTATCAATAATTTAATACCCAGCATGCCGAGAAAATTCCTGGACGTTCATTGTTTACGTGGAGGTTCTACTAAGTATTACATTGTTTTATTGCCTTATATTCCTGTATTTGTCAAAGTTTTGTTAATAAAAAAAATAGCATTTACCGTTATATGGACTGTATCTTCTACATAAGATTTGAAATTAATATGTGTGAAAAACCATATCAATTTTATTATTTGGTTAGGCTCTATATATTTACAGCATCGGTATAATGAAATAAAATACTTATCTAGACGTGTATTTTACTAAACTTTCAAACATTTCCATCAAAAACTAAAAATCCAAAGTTGTTTGTTGCTATGTTCTTTATACTGTGTTTTTTAAAGCACCTTGCAAAGTAAAATTCCCTAAATAGGTTTAGTAAATCTAAGTATGCGTAAATTTAGATATTGAAAAGTGTAACAGAGTGTAACACTGGTTCTTGATCTTTAATATAAAAAAAAAACACACAAAAAGGCACTATTCCCAAAAACCATGCCCTTTATATTAATTGGGGAAAAAATGGAAACGTCCCGAGCTTAAAATTCAGATAATACAAACATGCTCCCATTTTAGAGGAGATAAAGATTTTATCCAATTTGTAACCATTGTATTAAACGCCCTGTATATAGCTTTATAAAACATCAACGCTCATGGAGCTTATCTGTTGTTAAAACCAATAAAGTTTCCTGTTTAACAAAAAAAAACCTTAACAAGATGAAAAGCAAAATACCAAATTTACGTCATTTTCAAATATCAGCAAACACCAGAGTGTAACAATCTTAAAAATCTAATAGCAGAGTGGTTTAATGTGCTCGTAAATTCAACTTCTGTAAATTCACAAACTTCTCTTCAAGTAATACTTTTTATACCTAAAAATGTTTAAAAATCTTCTCGATAAGGCTTTCCCTGTCCAGTGGCGTGCGGTCCATGGAAGCGATGGAAGTCCTATAAGATCCAAAATAGAAGACCATAAATTGATAACAATATATTTTATTTTTCAAATTGGCTTCATAAATCGCCTCCCATTTCCAAACGCAAAACCTGTATCCTTGTTTATAGATATAATTGTGTTTACATTTGACCTCATGACTCTCCACCTGAACGAGTTTAATCATCCGCGGCGGCATCAGATCTGGAGATAATCGGAGACCGGCTGGTCAATAGAATTTTCGCCTATCGATTTGCGAAGGATATCGGCGCTTTTTCTCGTCTGTTGCTACGGTAGCTTTTAAACTTTATTTTTAGATAGGTTGCGTCACAGAGGAATTCCTATTGTGAATTTTGGCGGTCGAAAAGCGATAAGTTCGGTCGCTTTTTCCATATTCAGTTGTGTGTTATCGGTATAGATGAATGAAATAGATAAACCATCAACATCCGGAGTTTCAGAGAGCAGACAAGTGTGTAAAACACTGGAAAATGGATTTTATGATAAGTATGATTGGCTAACTGGTTGCAAAACATTAGTTAAATTATTTTGTCGACAACTTTAACTTTCTTATTGTTTAAACTAGAATGATTATTTTTTTTTACCAATTTGTAGAATTTTCTTTTTTCTACAGTTGGGGCAATAATTTTTTTGCCAGCATGTAAAAAAGAAACTTACTTAAAACTCTACAAATTAGCACAGCAAAAAAAAAATATTAACTCTAAAAATAAAAAATTCAGCGGTTGTCAAAACATATTCTTAATTTAAAATGTGTTTTTTGAAGTTAAATATTTAAATCTATGAAATAAATGTAGTAATATATACTTATGGTATTTTTGAAAAGTTCTTAGAATACTTTTGGAACCAGGGTGAAAATATATAGAGGATTTTATTAAAAATATATATATATCTTTAGTAATACATGCTTTTTTGGAACACTCTGTAGAGAAAAAATCATAACATTAATTTGAAAAGTAAAAAGAGTAAGGAGGTAGAGAAAATATAATCAGTAACACCTTACATTTGTTATTCATGTAGGTATGTATTCTACTATTTATTTAGCCACTATCCTAATCGCTTCCCTCACTAGATAATTTACCGCAGGCCACTGTCCAGGTCTAGGACTCATATATACTCTTGTGGCATTGAAAGATAAATTTCTGCTATAAAAAATGAATTTCATATTTTGAGTATGATGATATCTTTCGTTTCTACGGCAAACAGTGCCCTTTTCCATTTTTAATTAAAAATATCTGGCTTTACAAAGCTTAAAATAAATAGAAAAAAAACGAACGCACCTAAATATTGGACAGCCCGTTGAAAAAACGGGTGTATGGTAAGCCTATTTTAAAATCTCTATCAATTTAAGCAAAAGTTAAAGGTATTATTATCAAGGCTCGTAATTCCATACAAAAGACTTTAACCTACCAGCAGGCAGTTTACGATTTTAGCCACTAAAAAATTGGTTAACTCTTGCGTGATTTACTAGAAAACGTTCATTATATTCGGGTCAGCTTTCTTTGGCAAATGTAGCCAGTTATGCCGACCCGCATAAATATCTGTTCCTACTCCCCAGTCGGCTATCGATTTTATATTTCTGGGTTACCTATAGCGGTTTTCGTGAGAGTACAGGCGTTTTTTAAACTTCATAAGAAATCTCACAACTACGGCATTGTACTAGAAGTGGAGTCAATCCACTGGAGATTCGCGTGGAAAGAGACTGCCTTTTTCATTGGAGCTTTTTGTTTAAACATGTTAATAGCGTTAGAGCGAAAAGACACCCTGAACTTTTGGATTGAACGATCACTGACCAAAAAAAAAATTATGAAATTTCTGCTAAAACTGTACTGGTTTTAGACGTCTATGTTAAATATATAAACTACAAAACCGTAAAAAAATCGGATTCTCTTAGTAATATAAGTTATTTTTAATAAGTTTTAATGAAAACTGGTAAAAACATACTTATGGTAGTCACTAATTACGATACCAAATGAAAAGGGTTTGTACCTAATAGAACCTGAGAAGGAAGTGCTAGATGGTTCAGATTTTATTTAGAGCATATTCATCACTTTTGGTTTTCTGTGTATTAATGAAAATTTTTTCGAATGTTGTTTGATACACAATTACTGTCGAAAAAATTAAAATTATAATTTAAAATTTCTCAAAAGACATTCCTTTTAAGGTTTTCCGAATCCTATTTAAAATGGGAGAAATCGAAGTTGCGAAATTTTTTTCTATTATTTTTAAACTTTCTTCGGTCCAAAACTTGGCTGATTAAGCACAGAGTGGTGTCTAATAGGTTCAATTTTTCGACAAAAAAAAAAGTTTGTGTAAAATTATAGATACCAAAATAATTCTTATAAGATTTTGTTTTTAAAAAGTTTAAACGAACTTTGATTAACACTGACCTTAAAGTTCTGTGATAATTTTTTTTCGAAAAATAAATAGATACCTCGAGGTCTTGCCAAAAAACCGACCCTATCAGATAAAAGCGACTTTTTGAAAATTGACTTAAGAACCAAACAAAAGTCTTACTTTGAAGCCGAATATAAGTTATTAACTTTTTCGCGCAAAAGAAAGGAAGATTCAAGGGCAAACAATAAATTGAAAAGATTTCTTTTCAATTTATCGTTTGTTTCTACGACGTACCAAAATACTAAAAAAATATTAATTGAAGAAAATTTGCAAATATATTTTTTGGTTTTCTTATACACTGAAAAACTCCAAAGCATCCAGTCTGCTCTGATATAACGTAGGTACTGCCGCTGTCAGATACGTGAGTATATAATTAAATACATTTTTAATTTAACGGTCTCAAAACAGATTCCTTGGGTATTTTTGAGATCTAAAGGAGAAAATTTGGATATTTTTTGGGGAGGAAGCCACATTGGGGGACGGAATACTTTCCCTTTTTTAGTAAAATTTTGACTGAGTGGGGGGATTGGTTAGTATTAAGACACTGTTCGTAATAATGTTGACATTGGCGTTACGGATCTTCACAGAAACTTAATCTGAGAATAGAACCCCTAAAACTTTCAATTTAATTAAAGAATTTAAATTGAATGTTTTTTTTTTAAATGTAAGTGTTTTATTTTTTTCAAAACGGCATTAAAATATTTATCAAATAAGATTTTCAATTTAATTTAATTTCTGGAACTGAAATTATAATTTTACTTTTTATAAAATAAATTTTATTCCATATAACCAATAATAAATCGTTTTATTAAAAAAATTATTTAATAGAATAAGATTTATTGTATTTAAAAATAAAACATTAATTATCTTTTTGTTTTGTTGTTCGTTTGTAGTAAGCTTTCAAGCGAATAGGTTTCCTTTTGAGTATAATCGTATTTTTCTCAATGTTTTATTATAAAAAAATATTTAAAACATAAAAATCCAAATTTTAATAAAATTTTTATTTTTTAAAAGGTTTTTTGAGTTTTATTATATATTTAAGCAACTAATATTAATCCGTTATACTATAAAATATATTATTTAATAGAATAAGATTAATTTTATTTAAAAATAAAATATTAGTTATTAAAACTCTTCTTCTTTTGTTTAATAATAAGCTTCTATACCGAAGAGGTTTTCTGTTGAGTATAATCGTATTTTTTTCAATATTTAATTATATAAAAATATTTAAAACATAAAAATCCAAAACTTGATAACATTTTTATTTTTAAAAGATTTCTTATTTAAAAATTAAAACATGCAATTTGGCAGGTTTGCACAAAAGCTTCAGTTTATTCAATTTATTAATTAAACTGCACTTTTTAACAGGTCTATTAAATAAAAAGAACTAAAATTTGGTATGCTTATTAATGACCACTAAAAGTACCTTTTCGTAAATCAAAATTCATTAAACATAAGTAAAATTATGAAGAAAATTTCATGTCGCATTTTGTAACCAATCGGATATTGTTATTCTAACTCGTTACCATAGCAACCAACAAAATGTACGGAAATTTTCATCGACCTGACTGAAATTAATAAGTGGAAATTTTTTGACATATAATGAAATTTCAACGCCTTTTTTTAGTAATAATAATTGTGAGAATATGTCACATACCTTATAATAAAATAAAGCAGATTTTCAAAATCACAAAAAGATATACTTATGTAGGTAGACGTGAATTTTATTTAAGTAAGTAGTTAAGAAATAATACTTTGTAAAAACGAATTGAAATATTCCATGATCTCCTCGACTTTTTCTCTTTGTAATGATGAATAATTAAGACTTGCAGTGGTGTAGGTGTTTTATGAAGTAGATATAATATTTTCCCACCAACTGATTTACTTTCCGGTTAGACATCCTGGAGAACTTCGGCGAAATCATCAGCAACACGTTCTGTATTTTTCTAAACAAATTGTCTTCCATGATTTGAATGTGACAATTTTCAATTTGATCAGTAAGATATTTCAGATAACGATGATACATTTTAATATGCCCACTTCTTTGCAATATGCACATAAACCACATTTTTCAAATTTTTCTATTTTAAATAACTTATAAGTATATTTCTGCTATTTCTAACTCGGAGCTTTATTGATTGGTTTGATCTGAAAGATTAGTTTATTTATAGTCGTTTGACAGGCACAAAACACACAAAATTCCATAGTCTTCTAGATTCAATTATCTTCTTGTTTTAAGTTACATACCTTCATTTACCGAGATATATAATTAAAATGAAGAATATTTTAATTCCACTAACGTTAGTAATTTCGAATGAATCAAAAATAAAAGAAAAGAGCTCCTTCATTACATTTCTGACTAAATTATTATACTAAACTCGGAATTTTATCTCTTCTTAGGGAAAAACCAACTTTTACCGGTAGGTATAAGTGTTTTAAAAAATGAGTTTTACATAATTTTCCATTACTTTTAGTGATTTGAAATCCACTATATATAAACGAATACAGCTTCCTTGAAATGTGTACCATCATATTATTGTACTAAAATTGTTAGTTGCATATTATGTATATATATATATATATATATATATATATATATATATATATATATATATATACATAAGACGTTGCGTCTGGACCACCCTTAACTCTATACGATAATAGCATCTTTGTATCTACTATTATTTTGATGTACTACCAAAACGTCACTTTTAATGCTTTTTTTTTTCATGTTGTATGAAATTTTCTTACCGAATCTTCCATATGCTCGAATTAATAACCGAAAATTTTTGCTGAAATATATATTTTCGAAAAACATTTGTGACTTCGAAAAAAGCACTAATGAGTTTATAAGTGAAAATTCGAAATGTGGTTTTTGTTGTTTTGTGGGGTGTGTATTAGACATAAACGTCTGAAATCAACGCAGTTTTGTCGGAAATTTGAAAACCAAGAAACTGTTTTTTTCTGTCGGATTAACGGAAGCCGCTATTCTTATGTCTTTGTAAAATACGTGAAAGTAGAAAAATATGGCTTTAAGTGGTTGTGCAATGCATAAACTTACGATTCCTTTGTAATCCAACCCACATGTTTACAAAAAAACCGAAGAGAAGAGAAGCTTCTTTTTCACGAAAACTTCCAGAGAATCGGACTCCACTAAGTTGTTTTCAAGAGCAAATGCTCCAAATGGAAGAAAGCCAGAACCGCGATTCGTACATTTTATTATTCGTCTTTTATTTGCACTGAGATCTCAGAGCAATTTTCTTTGCTCCGAATAAATCCGTAAGTATCAAAAAAGGATGCTTTTTTAACCAAAAAACTGGATATATTAGAAAAGCATTTCGATCTAATTGTAAATATAAAATGGCTAAAAATAAGAAGAAAGAAAATAATTACCTTTATATAGTTAATATTCTGTTATTTTCACAATTCAGTAGTTTATAAAATTAAAATTATTATCTTAGAACTTGTGCCTTTGCTAATAAAAATCTTATTTTCCCACACAAATTATAACACAGTAACAATAACATTAATTAACTCGGTATTTAATTTTGAGCTTTAAAGAGATGTCGGCATTTTACTGATAAAGTGCAAATAAACATTTTATTTTATGAGGAATCTCAGTAGCTGAAGTTTTCTGTTATAAATATTAAATTTCGAGTAGTCAGAAAACATTAAAGCAATAATAAATTAATCTGACGATAACAAAAACTACATAATTTTACGTGTACATGCACGTAGAACAGGTAAACATTACATGCATAAAAAAACTACCTGTCAAAAAATCATGTATTTCAAATATGACCAAAAATATGTAAATAAAATCACTTAAACTAACAAAAAAATGGAAAACCATCAAGCATAAAAGATTTATTATTCAAAAAATAAAAGTTTAAATTTTAAACTTGGCAATATGCAAAAATATATCTTTGGTAACAACAAAATTCATTTCAGTTAATAAGATTGATACAGAGACCGAAATAATTATCGCGATGCCAAAAAGGACTTAAGTGAAATTTTAGATTACCAAATCTTACTTATGTCTCATGTAATATAATAACATTTGCCCCCCTTCCTGTAAGGTATATATTCAAGAAAATGCAGAATTTATTTTTAGATTTCCATTAATTTTATGGGGTAGTATTCTCATCAACTTCTAAAGACAGCCATGGCCGGTCGTTATATCATCATAAGCAATTTGAATTTTATCAACAACGTCAAGATTCTAGTCCAAGGTTAAAGAAATCGATGCATTTGAGTATGTATATGGAAAAAATTGATATTTCTAATATAAAGGAGTCAGCAAATATTGCTGGTTTGTTTTTAACACCGAAAGAAAAATAAAAAAAGGTATGAAGCAGCAAATAATTTTTTTAAGAACTTGTGTCATACAAAAATCGCTACTGCAATCTTTTTTGGCGTATTTTCAAGCGAAAAATCCCAAATTGAAGCCACTATCAAGCTTATGGTGTGGGTTTTCTAAATGAAGTCCACTGTTTTTTTAAAAAGAAAATATAAGTACCTATTCCCAAATAGCCGAAACATTTTTGAAAGAAAATATGACGTGATACATAACCGTTATTTTTCCAATATGTTTAGCAGGGAAGATATGAAGACGTTTATGCTTGAAGCCCCCGATGATATAACTTTATTTTCGCTGATTTCTGTTGAATATATTGTGATATATTCACAAAATATTTGTTTGCCTTCTATAAAGTCTCCTGAAATGTAGTAATCAAAAAATTCGCTGCGAAAACACTTAATATTTTTTGATTTCTTTATTTATTTTTTAACCTTTTTTTTAACTGAAACGTGATACTTTCACAACATATTTTTTTTGACTTCTATAAAGCTTTCTAAATGTAAAACTTAAGAAAAGACTGCGGAAACTCTTATTTTTATTTTATTTATTTATTTACTTCTCAACTTTCTTTTAACTGAAATGTACTATATACAATTTTTTTGGCTTCTGTAAAGTCTCCTGAATGCTGTAATTAAAAATTTCACTTCGGAAAATCCCAATTTTTATTTTAGTTATTTTCCTATTTTTTACCATTTTCTTAATTGGAATGTGAGGCATGCCCAACATATTTTTTTTACTCCTATAAAGCCTCCTGAATATAGGGGCTTAAGAAAATATCCTGCGAACACTCTTATTTTTAGACAAAGTGCCAGATTTCTTTAATAACTCGATAGAAAATATTCCAGCTTAGTTTGAATATCATAACTATTTTTTTTATATTAAAAACTTTGTGTAAAGTTAAGTAATATAAAAACGCGAAGTTTCTGATCAGAAAATGCAGGGTTTTTATTTTTCTATTGGTGATATAACCAGAAAGTGCCAATCAATTAATCAAAAATTTTACAATAATTGTGTGTTTTGTCTAGAAAGTTGTTAAGTGAAAAATAAAATGAGTGGATCTTTTAACAAAAAAAAAATGAAAATTCCATATATTATTAAATATTTGATACCGTACTTATTCCTTATACATATAGGACTATCACTCAAATCTACAATCGGCACCGCTAGATGGATCAGCATCGAATTAGTACCAGGTGAAAGCCAAAATAGAAATATTAAATATGGCAGTGGCTGTTAAAACATAATGTAGAAATGTGAATAAAGCCTCACAGACTGATACTATACAGGCACAAAAAGTTAGATATATCTTTTCTTATTGATAAGAGTTTTATTTTAAAGTAAAATGTAAAGTTTTATATTCAGATATATTATATAAAGCGCGTAAAAATAAAATAATTTATAGAAAAAAGTTATTGAAACAACGCAAAATAATACATATAGCAGTTTCATGTTTTAAGATTAATATGTCAACTTTAATTATTGCCTAAAGGTATATAGGATTGAAAAAATATATATCATCACGGAAATTAAAAAAGATGCTTAAGTAAAATTAAGTTTCAATTTTCAAATATTACTCAAAATCCGAGAGAGGTAATTTAAATTTCTGGCAGAAATTGTTTTAAAATATCAGGTTAACCAACATACAATTATAAAATCACTAAATATTTCATAAACAATATCATCTTTTCATGGTGTATTTGTTTCTTTATTAAAGCAAGTTTTTAATATAATACACCAAGTAAATGAAATAATTTAAGTTATTTAGTCACTCTTATAGTCATTGCTACTGAGGGGATGTATTAGTCAGTATTTTTTAGAAAAAAACAAGGGTGAAAATAGTGAAAAGTAATAATAGGTACTGAACATTTTTATAGTGGCTAATTCAGAAACGAAACGTCGCCGAAAACAAATATGATTTAAGTTTCGTGATCAGCTGCTGAAAATCTATTGGTGTACCAAAAATCATCAAAATCGGAGGTGGTAAATGTAAGTAATTAATTAAGTTAAGAAAAAGGTTAAAACTACATTTTAGCAAAAAAAAAGTTGAAATGTAAATAGACGAATAAAATAAAAAATAAAATTTTGTGCAGGAAATTTTTTTAAGTTCCACATCCGTTAAGAAAAAGGTGAAATCTAATAAAAAAATAAAATATAAATTGGGGGATATTTTTTAATTGCCGCATTCGGGAGGTTTTATAAAAGCAAAAAAATATTTTGTGAATATATCACATTTCAACTTAAAAAAAAAGCTGGCCCGGTGATAAGATCAATCAAAGTTGGCGTTTTTCTTATTTGGGGCTGGATCAGTGCTAGAGTTCCAAGAGTTTTGCAAATTGTTCAGGGGAAACTGACGGCTGCTGTTTATCGAGATATTCTTTGTCGAGTTATGATTCCATCGGTTGGAGTGGTATATGGAGATGATTACATCATCCAACCTGTCCAGTACGACATCAGTCCACAAGGCAAGAGTTTTTTTTTGAAGAATTTACCCGGGAACACAACGTTCACGTGTTAATATGGAGTTCAAAGACTCTAGACCCCAATCAAATTAAGAACATTTGGCGAAAATTGACTAATATAGGGCAGGATTTCAGACAGAGAAGAACTTCAACAAAATATACTTGAAGCATGGAATGAAATAACACCAGAATCTATAATAAATTTCGTGTTACGCATGCTAGATCGTCTATAAGCCCTCATCGGCAGCAACGGTGCAATAACGAAATATTAATTATTATTTATTCTTTTTTCTATTTATTTTTCACAAATAGTGTTTAAATATTGATAACAATACAATACAATATTTGCGAAGAGGCAGTAGCTTTATTTTATAATGATCTATAATTATATGATAAAAGTTACCAGAAAATAATTTTAAAAACGGAATGCTCCAAAGCATTTTGGTACGCAATTGTTCTTCAAGCAGATCCGGACGTGTCTACATACTCATGAAAATCGGGACGTCCCGCGTAAACCCATACTTTATTTCACTTAAGTCCATCAAAACAGTGTCAAAATGGGTTGCTTACAATATTGGGAAGGAAACATTTTTTTGAGCAAAAATTAGACCAAGGCAAAAATATAGCTATAAAATATGATAGTATCAGCTTTTCAGAAATTAATTAAATATCAGAATGTTTTTTTTCAAAGTTCTTACAGAACTTATAGAACTTCTGTTCAATATTTCAAATTCTAAAAGCAACTTAATTTATTAAGTAAATATCATAAGTTGTCTCATTTATTCAAATTTTTATACTGATTTGTGAGTTACTTTAGACTATAGATCTTAAAATTTACTATTGTGTACTCTTCCGAAGAAATACAAAATTTTTTGACAAGTAGTTTTAAATTTGCTATAGTCTATTTTACAAAAGAAAAAAGGATTACCTTGAAGTTATTACAATTCGTCCTCTTCCTGCACCCACCTTATCCAATAATTTTTGATCTCTGGCTCTCGTGAATCCTAAGGCTCTTCTCATTCCATCTAGCAGACCAGTGGGGGCGGTCGGTCCCCCCGATACCGTCGTAGGTCGGTAAACGTTTTCCCCGGCCCCCTGAGGTCCCAAGGAGACGTACGAACCGCCGCCACTGGCACACGCATCTCCGGCCGACATAGGCCCGCTCGTCTACTCTAGGTCTGCGATAATGGTCGGGAAGACACATAGTGGGTATCACTCAAAAATGCAATGCAAGTATAGGTTCAATGCAAAATAAGCAGTTTATCTGCTAAAGCAAGTTATTGCTGTGTGCAAGTTTTGGAATATGTTTTATTTCACAAAATTAAAAGTTTACTTGTATTTAAATATGAAAGTAACGCCAAAATTAACATTTTCTAAAAGAATTTAAGCAAATCAGGAGTTTAAGAGGTTTCCAGACATAATTTTTAATTTGATTTTGTGCTTTGAACCATTATAAAAGGTTTTAGTTGCTGTTGTTGAATAAATCTAGTTTTTGCTGTCCATTTATGTACATTCATTTCTAGTGCGCTAAGTAACAGTAACATTGTACAGTTAGGCAAGAAGTATTAAATCCGGTAGGTACGCGGTTTTACCTGCACCTCAAAACAGTTCAGCGTACTTTTAACTTTCACTTCGCTTCTTTGGTTTTCCAGATTTGAAAAACTTACAAATTCTGAAACTGCCGACCAGTTCACTCGCTGTAGCTCAGTGATTATAAAAAAAATAGTGCTTACAGAATGACTATTTAAATCGAGGGTCTTCAACCAGAGGCTAAAGAAAATATTTTATCGCGCCGCGCCCGTGAATGACACTCCAAGGACGCTAGCGCCACCTAGTAAGAAGAGATCCACTCTCGATCAGGATTACCCACAAGGCCACTAGATGGCGTTGCATGTCTATTAAATCTTTCTAATGATTCTAGAAATTATCACTACTAGTCCAGTCTCGTAGCTGCTCGAAATTTCGAGAGACTCAAAGTTGACGCGCTCAGCCTATATAAAGCTTGCATCACACGGCAGCAAGTGAAAGAGTGCCAACTAGCAGTGAAGTTGCTACCTGTGCGGATGAGGCGCGCAGGTTTAGTTTCGTCGTGGACATTTTTATCGGATAATTAAATCGTTTCTTCTACCCTGACATTAAAAATGACTTCTACTTTGCGTAAAAAAATGAGAAATTAATGAAGTAAGGCGCATATTTCAAGAAAAGTGGACTGAGTTGTACTTGTTCGTTAGTGTTATTCAAGAACTCGTCTGTTTGGTATGTCAAGAATCCCTTTCAGCCTTGCAAGATTCCACTTAAAAAGACATTATGATACAAAGCATGCCACAAAGTTTGAGACATTCAAAGGACAATTACAGCAAGATAAAGTAAGAGCTCTAAAAATTCAGCTTCAACGACAGCAAGATAGTTTTCAAAAGCAGAACATTGAAAATGAAGCAAGAGTGAAGGTTAGCAATATTGTATCCGAAAAAATAGCTTTCAAATTAAAACCTTTTACTGATGGTGAATTTATCAAGGAATGTATGGAGGCTTTCGCTGAAGTATTGTGTCCGTCTCAAAAACAACTAAAGTTAGTTTATCCAGTGTTATTGTTGCCAGCAGAATCAAAGAGTTAGTGGCAGACATTGAAAATTCACTAAAAAAACGTATACTATTCTGTTGCGCTCGACGAAAGCACAGATTTAACCGATAGCGCTCAATTAGCTATATTTATTCGGGGCATCGATAATAATGTTCAAATCAGTGAAGAGATGGCTGCTTTTTCCGATTAAAGGAACTAAAAAAAGGAATTGATATTTATAAGTTTTTGATGACAGTACTGAGACGACATAATTTAGCAGTTAAAGTTGCAGTTGTAACAGACGGTGCACCAACCATGGTAGGAAAAAACGAAGGGCTCATGGGTTTGATGAAAAGACAGCAGAAAGATCTTCCTTTGATGTATGAGTTCACCAACAATTTTTTTGTGCAAAATCCACCAATATTGATGAGGTGATGAAAGTGGTCGTAAAAACTGTGAATTTTATTAAATCACGCAGCTTCAACCACAGAGAATTCCAAAATTTTTTACACGAAATTAATGCCGATTTCTGATGTTCGTTAGCTGAGGAGAGGAAAAATGCTAAAACACTTTTTTGAACTCAAGAAAGAAATCAAAGAGGAACCAGTTTCTCAATTTAGTGATCCCGACTGGCTGCTCGACTTTGGATTTCTCACGGACATCACACTGCACCTCAATGACTTGAAGACCAAACTACAAGGAAAAGAAAATCGCATTAACAACCTACTTGACACTGTGAAGGCATTTGAGTTTAAACTGGATTTATGGAAAAATCAGTTGTTGAAAAAACAGTTTACGCACTTTCCTAAACTGAAGAGTTGCGAATGTACAGATGTGGATAAATATGTCGCAGCACTAGATTTACTTAAAAGAGTTCCAATCAAGAATTCTGACTTCAGAGATAATGAAAATTGCATCAATCTCTTTGCCCGACCATTCAGTGTATCCGTTGAAGACATGCCAGAAAATTGTCAGATGGAACTTATCGATTTGCAATAATTCGGAACTGAAAGACAAGTTCGACATGGTCTTCTTGATTTTTATTCAAAATATGTCAATCAAAACTCGTTTCCTGAAATCCGAAAAAATGCCCAGCAAATGATGCCTCTGTTTGGGAGCACATATGTGTACAAGCAGCTGTTTTCTCGTATGAAGAATATGAAGTCTAAAACAAGGTCGAGAGTTACAGACGCACATCTGAAAGGACGTTTGCGGGTTGCAACTACAAAAATAAAACCAAATATCGACACACTTGTTTTTTATTTTATTGATATGGTGGTATAGTGACGTGGATTATTGTGGCCCTTCGGACGATGTGAAATCGATTTTTGGCCATTGCACTAAAAAAGGTTGAAGACCCTTGATTTAAATAGTCACAGAAGATTTTTCTGTTGTATCACTGAAATTAACAACTTCTTGACAAAATGGTGATTTCAAAGTTACAGGATAGCCGAAGGTCTATTCTTGAAACCGTTCATTAAAAATTAGGGTCTAGGGTTGCGACACCTCCAAGGTTTCAATTCGAATTACTAGGGCTGATAATAATAAATAATTCCGTATTTAGGATAGTTAAACAAATACTCTCTTAAATTTTTAAGGCATATTTTTACTTCAATAAATCCACAATGACATTCTAAAATAGGCTCGAAAATAAAATCCAAACCAAAACATCTTAGTATCTAATCTAGTAAAACATTTAGAAACAACATAAGGGAATAAAAAACTAAAAAAAATAATTTCAGAACAGTATATAAGTATTGCACGAAAACATATTAATGCTGTTCGTAAACACTAAGATAAAGTACTTCATGTAATTTTCACATCATTGGCACCTTACCTTTTTCTTTGTATAATTACGAATATACGATATAATTAGTGTATTAACGAGAATGAAAGAAGTGCCTTAAGATATTTTTGGCGTTTCCAATATACCTTAAAAGTCGTAGCACACCAAACTTATAGTTTTTTAAATGGGACAAGGGGTATATTAAAAATTTTGAAAACACTATTCGCAGACAAGTTCAGCAATCCGAGATTTATTAGTGTTTTGTTGAAGAATAAAGGAAATATTTAGATTTAAATTCCTTATGATCGACATTATCATTGGCAGGATTTTTTTCTGTAGGGTGACATTTTGGAGTTGTTATAAGTTATAAGTAAACACATAGTATCTAAAATATCAAATTATTTGTAAAATTTTCACCGCATTAATTGGAAAAAATATATAACACAACAAAAATCTATTACAACTATGTATAAACGGCAACAAACTCGATGTAGAAAAAAAAAAGTAGGATATTCTATTTTAAGCTTGAACTGTGATTTCTAAAAACGCGTTAAAATTGGTTTCGGATATACATTTAATTTTAGTTGTAAGGTTCCTAGTTAATGTTGCTCTAATCATTCGTGTATTTACTGTTTGGCAAACGTCATCAATTTCATACTGCAAATCTCGTGGTTATTTCCTTTTAATCAGAGATAAGATAATAAGAAATCTAGAGATATCACTCGATATCTGGGGAGAGCGGTGACCAACAAAACTGTCTGTTGTGGCGCTTAACCACGCCGTTCTTATGAATTCGAC
Source organism: Kuschelorhynchus macadamiae (assembly GCA_030620095.1). Lineage (NCBI taxonomy): Eukaryota > Metazoa > Arthropoda > Insecta > Coleoptera > Curculionidae > Kuschelorhynchus > Kuschelorhynchus macadamiae. The sequence continues at coordinate 2,325,138 of JAUTXW010001165.1, read as the reverse complement.
TTTCATTGCTAAGGTTCTGCAGTTAGGCTTTGGCTTTGGTTCTTACAGATCAGAGCCCATCTTTAACCGTTTAAACGAAAGGTTTAATAATGTAAGGGTAATGTATCTTCATAAACAAAAGTATGACGTTAAATATGGTCATCCTATAGAGGTTCTAACCTCCCAATTCTTGGTTTGACGGGGAATATTGTATTTTTTAGGGGAATCCTTCTTCTTCTCGAGGTACCGTATCCGTATTACCCATTAGACCCGGGCCCATGGCCTGTCGAAAAGAGGGTCCGCTGCCGCCTTGCTGCAACCAAAATCGTTTATATACGTTGTGGAGGCGGTTCTGATTCAGGCGTTAGCAATATCATTTAGTGCCTTAAAATTATCTTTAATAAACATTTATCTGGTTCCTTTAAAACACTGTACTAGACTATTATACCAGGGGATGTGATCTAAGTAGTTGTTTTTCGTTGCCTTCTACGCAGTTACGTCGTGTATTGTTTGTGCTGTGTAAGAAGCCTCGTTCCTGCGGACACCCAAAGTATACGAATAGAGTCGATATATTTTTATCTTAACTGCTAAGCGCACCCCGAGAAGGTACCGGACTGGTTAGTGGACTAAACACTAGGTTTATAAGTGTTACGTGCAACTGTTCCAGTAGATCAGTTATTCTTACCGTGTAAGTGATAAGAGACGAATTGACTAAATTTATCCTGCCACGGACCACCAACCGTTTCTCAATTTTATTTTTAAGATTACTTTGTCAAGAATATTCTACGAATAAAATACGTACCATATATCTTAGAAACCAAAACTTTACTTGCAAAATAATTCCTGTGCCTACTTTTAATTGTCAAAAGCACTGAAAATCCCTGTTCGCATAAGTATATGGTTGAAAATAATGTTAGACAACAAATAGGAATTTCTGAACTTTTAGAAGTCTTCAAGTTTAATTCATGTCTCCAATGTTTAACCTCTTCTGGAATTTTATCGAACACATTCGAAATCTTGTCAACTAAAAGTTTGTGGAGAGAAAATAAGGATTAAATTATTTTTTCTGTTGCTATAAGTATCGTATATTGATTGTTTTTGGTATATCTCCTTTAATCCTATAATAGTTAGTTTAACATATCAAACGCACAAAAGTTACCTCATTGAGTTTATTTTTACATGCAAATTTGTTACTCGTGCTGTCCATCTTTATATTTGAGCACTTTCCTTATTTGTTAATAATTTTACATCTTTCAGTACATACAGCCTAACAATATCTTCATTATTGTGGATATCTTGTGTTGTTAGGGAAGCAAGACCAGGGAGAGAGCCGAGCTTGGCAAAAACCTGGTCATAATCCAGCATGCCATGTTTTTCAAAAAAAAATACTTAAATATATCCATAAATCAATATGCAATGCAATAGAAGTCTTATTTTTAAGAATACAATTTAACATTTTAAGAGGCTTAGGCTTTAGTCTTTCTATTATATGCTTTCGTCATCTCATCGACGCACTGATTGATGTCTGTTACAATTTTCATCATTTTAATAACTAATTATTTCTAGGGCAATTTGTGGTGCCTTCACGGACCAACGGTTAAAAACCCCTGCACTAGACTTCGTCTGCCTAACAGTCCTTAAAACATCTTCTGCAAGTGTAACTTGATACTGCCAGAAATATTGCCAAGAGTTGCATTAAATTTTTAGTACTAACACAACACTTTAAATCTCAGTACTAAAAACACTAGCAAATGCTAGACTACAATGCTGCAATTAAATCGTCGACTCCAGTTTACGTATCTCTCCTATTAGGAGCAAACATAACTGGAAAATATCTAGTTATATCCAATTTTAAAGTTTACGAACTTATTAATTCGCTTTGTTGTCTCCAAGTTTGCCCAAAGTAAATGAACATCAATAAACTGTGTCCGTTCTCAATCTGTCTTATAATCTAAATTAATTTGCTAAGATTCGTTTACGCTTGATATGTTTTCTAACTCGTGCGTGGAACTTTCTGGCAAGGAATTGATTATATCGAATATGTGACTAGACTTTGATTTAGGTTTTAAATTAATTGAAGCATTTTATTCGAAATTCCAAGGCATTGCCTGCATATATATTTGCTCTACAAGGCTGCATAAACATATTGAACCTTTAAAATTGCAGTGCAGTTTAATAACAAAGTAAATATAAAGTGGAGTCTAGGAAGATGAAAAAAATCTTGGGGTGGTATATTATTCAAACTGATTTATTCCTCAGTCTGACGTAACTTTCGACTCTCAAGTATGTGGTCACCAAAACTATCAGAAAGATGTACCATTCTACTGTTTTCTGAACTTTAAGAATCGTACAATAGGGCAACTTTTAAATCTAGAAATATATACCCTAGAAAATATATACACGGTGCATAAAAAAGCAATAAGATTAGTACAGATTATGTTCAAGGTTTGAGCAGAAAACCACTTCACCCAAAAATGAAGAATTTTTATGGTTTGCTTCACCTATCTAAATAACTTTAGCAACAAAAGCCGAATCAAATGCTGATGGTCAGGCTGTCTTGGCACCGGATTAAGAAGTATGAGGACCTAAAATTTATGACGTGACAACTAGGTTGTCTGAAATAGGGATCGAATCGAAAAGGAGAGAAGTATAGTTGTGTAAAAAAGAAGCATATTTTATAAAAGGAGCGTGGATTAGAAATGTTAGTTAAACGTCGAACTGATAAATTACTTAATATAATTTACTTCGTTCAAACTATTTAGTTTGCGGCTTATTCATTTTTCATGCTAGTTGCTATGTTATCTGAAAACTGATATTAAAAGGATCACCGAATTTGTTACGATTTGCACACGGCTCTGAGGCATCTGCTTATTCACTTCGAGGTTTTGTAGGATAATTTGTGCAATAGGAACTAATATTATGTAGTAGTAGCGTGGAAGTGGATGACCTTCTTTGTTCGTATTCTCTTTCTTCATAGATCTGTTGTTTATCTATTGACAGATTACGAAGGTCTAAAGTCTAAATACTAGCTAACGTAGCTTACTTGCATAAAGAAAACGAAAGTTTGTTGGATACAGGATTTTAATTAGTTTCAGATTAGGGATAAGTAAAACACTTGGACAAAAAAAGCAGTAAAGACGCGAACAAATTGGAAGTTTTTTGTTGGTTGGTTAGCTGAACGTTCTTGGGTGGAAGTGAGTCCATCACAGACAGATATGTTGCCACAACTTGACGTTGTTCAAAGATAAACCGTAATGTTCGGATCGTCAGTCAAGCGAATAGACAATTAAAGAGATAGGAATAATTTTCAACACCAAGTCTGATGCAGTCTAACTGAGACAACGGAAACGCTGTTAAAAAGTGATAGCATCTGGGGTAGGGCATTTATGATTTCAAATACTTGATCATTCATTTGAGGGGTGTGAGACAAAATGTGGAAATGTATTTATAACACAGTGAGTAAACAAGTTTCTTTGCTTCCCGTTCTATTTTTTGAATTTCATGTGTTAGATATAAAGTCATAATCCTGCGTGTACTTTAGGCTTGGAGACCGACTTATAGAAATTGTAGGTTAGAGTAGAATTTGTCATCATCTTTATAACTGTGGATGCAATGCACGCCTACTAAAAGAAAAAATCTAATTGATATGAATTGAACACTGTGGAACCCCTGCGTTGATTTTGTGGAAGCTAGACGGATCCATTTTTATACTATTATCTCGACAGCAAAAGTTATGGTACGAGCAGGGATCGAACCCGCACCTCTGGATCACATAGTCCATTGTTCTAACCAATTGCGCTATCGTACCACTGATAAGTAATTCGTGAGAACTTGTACATATTCAAACCCACCAATATCAACAATTGTTGATACCGCCAAATATTCTAACTTTATAACATGTCGCTCCTGATTGGTGTGATACTGATGGGTTTGAATATGTACAAGTTCTAACGAATTGCTTATCAGTGGTACGATAGCGCAATTGGTTACAGCAATGGACTAAAGATCCAGAGGTGCGGGTTCGATTCCCACTTGTTCAATAACTTTTGCTGTTGATTATAAATATGTCTAACACTATATTTCATAGTTTAAAAGCAAACTGATAAAATACTTCCACTCACAATTATTTCACTTGGAAAGGAAACTGAGACTTCCAGCACAGAGGTTTAGATCAAGGCCTGAATTGGAGTGTTTGTAAAAGAGCTAATCGAATACTTAAAATATATCAGGAGTAAAAAACTGAGATTTTTCATGAAATTCGATCAATTTGTTGAGTTTGAGTTTTACATTAAGAAGCTAAATATACATGTTGTGGATCCTTTGTAATGAAAGCTGAATTGTCTGTAATGAATTCAACTTAAGGTAATTATAAATACCAAAATTTATGCATTTCTTCACCGCCTTACTTAGAGAGAAATTTTGATACCTACAAGCTTACAGCTTTCCAGTTACTAGAGAAAATGTCTTGGTGACTGGGACGAGGGACCGCTTGGTGTTAATTAAAACTAGTATCATGCGTTCTTATTTGACAAAGTTGGCGTTGCTAAGAGAAAATAGAGTGAAAGGTTTATAGAATAGAATTCTATAAAGAAGAAAGAGTTCTATACAGAGTAGAACTGATTACTTTGAAAAAGTTTGGTTTTTATTATCAGAAGTTAAGGATTGGAAAGAGTTTTAACTCTCACTCACAATACTCAAGACTTCCTTGAGGAAATTAATATGAGTACAGATTTCTTCTAATGTAACAATAATTGTCGCAAGAATTTAAAAATCAAAGTTTATGATGGGACGTTAAAATCCTCATGGTATGTGGGATAAAGGTTTTAATGTGAGTGTTGAATTATATGAAAGATTTACTAGCTTCGACAAGTTACAGGTTATAGCTATTTGCTTTGGTATTAAAATTTTATGGTGAAATGAAGGATGCTGACGTTCACCTAACTGTGGGTAGTATTTATGGTAGAAGACAACAACAATTTGTCGTAAAATATGTTTACAGATACCAACACTGAATTTTATTGGATCCCTGATTTCATATTGATCCAGATCTATTTCTAAAGAAATATTTAAGTTAAGAAAAACTGCTTTTCTACTTCTATATGAATGGTACAGAAGAAAAGGGCCCTACGAGCATTTACATTTATTTATACCAGACTAAATTTAACGAACTGCAAATTATTTTTTCTGTAGTTTTCTCAACGTAATCAAAATTTGGATGCAATAAACAGATAACCTAAAAAGTTTTTACTTAAATAAGCAAACAAAAATACCAAAAACGGGCTGAACTACGTACTATATATGGGGAAAAGGGGTCGATATTAATAAAATGAGCCCTTTTTGTGTGGGATCAATAACCACGAGCGACGTTGAGAGTCTGCAAAATGCTAAGAACTGACCTTTCTTGGCATTTTACCTACAAATACTAGACTTTTGTAAAGCTTTTAATTTAAATAAAATTAATTAAAAATATAGGCGGTTTCACAAATGTACAGAGTAATAAAACGGGGAATTCCTTCCAGTTTGGGTGAATTTCGGGGTCGTTTATAGTCGTAGGTAAACATTGTTTATAATAATAATAATAAAGATCCTTTTAAATCTCAGTACCTACTTAGGTTGTATTACTCTATAGCTTATAATGTATTACTCAATGCATACACAATAGGCTAGTACTTAATGGAGGCAGGTAATAAAACACAAATTACAAATACTTCTCAATTGTGTTTTAAACATGTTAGTATTTGCTGTTAGGCCATACTGTTAACAGTATTATAAGAATATTAATAAAATGGCAACATTCACTTCAACGAAAAAATAATTCTTTTCGTTTTGAAAAAGTGATTGAAAAAGTTATTATTTTAAATGTACACGATTGCATAAAACACGAAATTGTTCGTGTAGCAAGTCAAGTGGAACCTGAAATTTCCAAGAAGACCAGCAAAAGTCCTTGATAAAGATACCAGAAATACCCTCTCCAGATAAAATTTTGATGGAGCTTAGCCAAGAAGACTGTAAACCATTTTCAGTAATTATGAACGGATAACAATAGGCAAAACGCATAAATTGACCTAAAACCGGGTGGTACTACCGGTACTTGATAAAAAGTAATAATTTTGCACTGAGATCAATGCCAACTTGGTATAAATTATTGGTGGATCAGCCTGCAGTTCTTTTGCATACCTAATAAGGTTTTATTACTCTATATATTTCTAAAACAGACTATAACACTGAGTTCTATAGGATCCCTGGTATTATGACATAGGTATCTTTCAATAACTAAAGAAATACTTCAGTTAAAAAATTTTCTTTACCCCTTCTGTATTAAAGGTACAGGGGAAAAAGGGGGCTTTTACGTGTATTTATACCTTTTTAATTTCGTATTTTTTCCGGCTTTTTCCTTTATTTACAAACTGCAAATAATCTTTTTCTCTTATTTTCTCATCGTAATCAAAATCTAACATTCTATATAATATGGGAAAAAGGGGTTGATATTAATAAAATGATCCCTTTTTGTGCGTGATCAATAACCACGAGCGATGCCGACGTTGAGAGTCTCTAAAAGCTAAGAACAGGCCTTTCTTTAGCCGTTTTAGCCTACAAATAGTAGACTTTTGTAAAACCCTGTCCCAAAGCTAAAAATATCAAATATAATATTTACCTTTAGGATTATTTATGTTAAATTTTGGCAATAAAATGTTCTGCTGCAAATCTTTAAACTAAACCGATCAAATTAATAGCCTTTCTGAGTAAAAAAGAATCTATAGGTTATAGATCACGACATACTAACATTAAAATAGTCAACAATACCTACCTTATAACTATACTTCGGTAGCCAAAATAATTTTTCATATAACACAGCTGGAGGTTGTTGAGTCTTTTATAAAAAGTGATTCCCAAATCCATTATATGTATGTTGACCAATAATGCACTAGAGAGGTCTCTAGTGCTGGTAATTGCCCATTCTTTGATAAATGTATATAGAAACTTTATCCGGTTTTGAAAAAAAAAACATTTATTATCTATGACTATTTTTTTGCACGAATTTCCAATTAAGTGGCCCTATCTAGTCCGATTGCATGCGTACCTTTCCCCCGTGTGCTTGTTTAGCATAAATACAGTTAATAGTGAAATCACCACGTTGCCTTTCTATTTTTGAACATGTTGTGTAAAAGAGTTCAGAAAGTTATTTTGATCCTAAAAATATCTCAATTTGGCCAAAAACGCTATGAGCCCCTTCTTCTTCCACCCGTCATATGTTAGGATATTTCTTTGCGACTTACAACGCAAGTAGCACATACATACAATCATATATGGGCTAAAATGCTGTGATATTGGCTAATATCCCTGGCTAATTAGCTAAAATGGCTAGCCAAAATAACAGTTTTATTACAGTATAAAGACGAAAATATGGCTAAAGTGGGGAATAATAATTTGGCCATAATTGGGTAAAAATGGCCAATTGGCAATTATACGACACTCTCTTTTGATTTTATGGTTGGGTTTATTAGCTACTTTTTAACTTTAAAATCGAGCTTTTTTAGCTGAATTCTGACTTGTTTTTTAGCCGAAATTTGAGTAACATTTTTTTTTCCGAAATTTACCTAAATAATTTCTCATTTTTTGCTTTTTCTTCATTTATATAATAAATCATAAATTGTTTCAAATTAGGTATGTAGAAATAGTATTGACAGAGCCAATCAGTGTAAGAATTTGAGCCAAGAGGAAATGCAAAGATAACAAATCATGGTTTGACGGTTGGTAGGGACAAAAAACACTTGCGAAAGAACTTTTACTATTAAAAGAATCTTAGATATGCATGTAAAACACGCGCCCCTTCTTGAAACTAAAAATTTTGATTTCTAAAAATATATTTTTTTTATTTTTTAGTTTGAAAATATATTTTACTAAGAAAATTGATTAAAGGGTTGATGACGTAAAAAAAACATGCATTAAAATACGTATTTTTAGGTAGAAATAATATGTTTGTTTAAAGTGGTCAAGTAATGGCTGCTATGAAAATAGTTTAATTTTAATTTCAATCATGGCGGATCATAAAAAGCTTTGGGCTATTTTTTTAAGCAAATATTCTTTGAAATTGGCCAATATTTATCAAAGAGTAATATTTATCAAATAGTAATAATTTTCAAACGTATCCAAAATGAAGCAACATTTACTAAAAATTTGCCAATAAAAATGCCTACTTGGTTTGCCTTTAGTACTCGCTAAAAAATGGTTAATTTAAGACACAGGAGCCAGCGTAACAAAATTAAACGACAATTACCTCAAGACGGCGTTTTTCTATGATATGTGGTGGACTATTTAATCTTCAATAAAAATGTTGGCAATATTATAGCAAAAGTAAGCGAAATTAAACTACTCAATTTTAGTTTAATTTTGAAACAAAAATATGATAATAAAAGCCATATTTTTTCCTCTCAATTTTTGTTGTCTTAAAATGTCATAATCTGGCATTCGTATATAGTTATTATTACTATAATTAAACTTAAATTCTTGCTAAAATATGTTTGGTTGGAATTTGGGAAAAATGCCTACTTATTGATTATATTGTGACCTCGATTTCTATTGATTAAAAATGCCATATTCTGCCATTTTAAACAGCTATGCTTACTATAATTTAACTTCAATATTTACTAGAATATATCTGGTTATGTTGTGGCAACAAAATTGGCAGATATTTCTACTTTTTTGCTATGGTGTATAACAAAAAAAAGTTGGAGGTTTAATTACCCCATAAAAGATATATTTTGGCCAAGTAATTATGCTATAGCCTATCTACATTAAAAACTGTTCCTTTAAAGCCAAAAAATTTTATTTCAAGCGAACTTTCATGGCTAGAAAACAAACCAAGAATCATTTGCCAAAATTTGACAAATGTCTGGTTTTTATGTGTCTTTTATGGCTAACTGTTAAACAAAAAAGCTCATCAGCTAATTTGTGTTACTTGGGAAACGGTTTGATACAAGATATTTAAATATTATTTTAGTTTAATAATTTAATTGAATAAGTTCTTTTTTATACACTTTTTAACTGGATACATCCAAATAAATAAAACAATTAGATTTACATTTATTTGTCTACTAGGAACGGAATATAACAATAAAAATATATCAGATATTAATTTAATATATAATAATTTAACCAATTATGAAACATATTGCTATTAGTGCAATAGATAATCTTAATTAAATTATAATTAGAAAAGCTTTGTTATTTTTCAAAGATATAAATATGGTTGGGAAGTTCTACTAAATATATTAGCTAAGTCAAAGTTAAGGCAGAAAATTGAAAAAGAAAAACATCAATATTCTGAACACTAGTTTAGTCAGTCAATTTAATGTTGAACAAAAGACGACATTCGGGTTTCAAGAACTTATTGATCAGCTGCTCCGCCACTTCCTTTCAGCTTTTCCCTCGGTTTTCCCGATAGCTTTTTTTTGCTAAATGGTTTTAATATTCATCACTCGTATCCTATTGAGTAGACAGATAATATATTTTGACAGTTTTATTGATAACACAATACGCAACCTTTAAAAGTTAGCTTTGGGTGTGTTGGGTAGTTATAGTAGAAATATTTCCCTTTTACAAAGTAATAAATAAACTACCAATTTTTGTAGTAGGTAGGATAGATCCAAAATAAATATATCTATCTATAATTAAAATTATATAAATACTAAAAAGAAAAACTCCAAAGTAATCTTGTTAGAAATGTTCATTTTTTGTTATTTATCAGAATAGCTCTAATACATATTAGATATGAACAAATGTCTGAACCTACAAACATTACTAGAAGTAACTCTTAGTAAAGACCTTGGAGTAAATTTTTGACCTTAGATTTGCTTAAGTACTTTTATCTTTTTGTCATATCTATTGAATTAGCAGTAAAAAAATATTCCAAAACTTTAAATTTTAATGTTGAGACAATCACTTAGCATTTTTTCATACACATGCTAAAATAATGAAAGCAACGAACTGTTGAACAATACTAACAATAATAAATAATACACAGTGATGCTACAAAACAAAAAATGCTGTTTCCAATTTAATCAATCAAACATTGCTTTAAACATTAAGTACTAGAAAATGATAATAAACTAATGAAAACTGAAAACCGAGCTGAAAACCCAAAAAGGATTCATAAAAATAGGTATAGAAAACGAATCCCAATTTTACTTGATTTATTCGTTTATAAATCTTAATGATTATTTTCATACCCTGTAGAACAATCAATAAAAAAACAATAAAACATTTTTTAAACCTTTACGTTATTAATATCCTACTTTATGAGTACAGTATTGATTTTTCCCATTTCCTTTTACGACAACACCCATATGATGAATTAAATTATAATTTTAATAGCAAAAAATTACAGATTTCATAAAGTAACTTACCTTCCAAAATTCCTCAAAATTTTATACAAAACCTTCCAAGAATTGAGTCGTTAATCCGCACCTCAATGTTAACTTACACTAGAGAATATAGATTTTAACACACTACAATGACGTTTCTTGACCAAGTGTTGTTAGTCAGGACGCAAAACCTGTACAATTCATTGGTGCCAAATGTCACGTGGTTTAATGTAATTCAACTTCCATGTAAATCATTGGCGCTCTGACAATCTTCGTAGTTATCTTTGCTGTCAATTATAAGTAATATAGCCTTATTAAAAATAGAGTATATTTTAGGGTATACTTATGTTTCAATTATATCCGAGGAAAGTATATTTGCCTGTAAATATGACTCTTGAGAAATATTCACATGAACATGTACGCCCGTGAAGTGGTTTGGCAATGTTGCCAAATTTCTTTGGTACATTAATTTATAAAGTTCAAAGAAACATTGTGAATTAACACAACTAATAGTTTATTTAATCTTTAATCCATTTTCTTCGCGTCGAAGAAAATGTTAAAAAACAATAACTACATTAGCCACAGAAGATATTACTTGAAAAAAATTATAAAAATAAAATCGATTTCAAAACAGCACTGAAAAGTAAAAAATCCTACTCTATTTGATTACTATAGGTATTGTATATGTGTGTCATATTTGTTGTTTTTTTTGGAATTCATCACTTTTTAAACTACTTAACCTATATGATTAATTTATAATCATATAATAAATTTGGTTAAAATAAAGCTCATGGTAAGAGAGGACTTAATAATGCAAGCTAGTCGTTTTCAGTTGCATAAGATCTGCTACTAAAGAAATAATATCACTGCTCAATATCTGATTCTGTGACAGAATCAGTCATTCGTGTAGAAGAAATTCATTTTTTTTTAATATTACGAATTATAATCGTTATTTTCAGTATATTATTATGCTTTTGACTGTTTAAGTCTAAGGCTTACAGGACGGCAAGAAAATTATTGTTTTCGTTTTAAATAACGGCCAAAATATCATAAATCCAAAATATCGATTTTGGTGGATTAAAAATCAGCTTTTTCAATCTGGTAGGTATTTCAACCAGCAAAATATTTTTAAGTGAATTTATTTTTCTGTTTTCCTAGAAGGCTTTCGTACAGTCCTACACAGATATCTATTAACCACTATTTATGTCCGTTAATCATTAATTACCTATCAGTGAAAATTTAGATAACAAGAATATTACTTAACGCGCAATTTATGTAACTTTCGCTAATTAGTTTACGATGCCAAATAAAACGAAGCGAAGAACTCTTCTTTTCTGCAAACCTGGCAACGGTGTATTCCAAAATAAGTGTATTGATTTGGAATCTGTTTCGCCATCTATACTCAACGTGCTGTATTATAAACACACTGTACAGAAAACATGGCGCACTAATCAAGGGTTTCTTCTAATTTTCAGAAGAGCTTTATTTAAATTCAGTCGTGTGTCAGTAGATGGTCTATAACTACTGTTCAAAATAAATAATTATAAAAAATACTCAATAAGATATAAATGCTTTTTTAAAAATATTAAACAATATAGAAAAAATACTATTTTTTAAATATATTTGGTATAAATAATAATATATAAAAAAGTTTTTGGCCCATGAGGGGATCGAACCCGCGACCTTCGCGTTATTAGCACGACGCTCTAACCAACTGAGCTAATGGGCCATGTATTAGAACATCTTGCCATATGATATACTTACGAAATAATATTTTGTTTTGGTCCTTCGAGCGTACAAAATGTATTAAATATTTCCTAAAACATTGTATTAGATTTCAAATATCAGGCTATTAGCCTGCTTTAGATATGTCTATTTTTTTATACGTCGATATAATTTGCGTAATTCATGCAAACAATAACTAAATTCAGGAATTTAGGTAAATACCCTAGTACCACATATCATATATGGGCTAAAATGCTGTGATATTAGCTAATGTCCATGGCTAACTAGCTAAAGTTGCTAGCCAAAATAAGAGATTTATTACAGTATAAAGACGGACATATGGCTAAAGTGGGAAATAATAATTTGGCGATAATAGGGTAAAAATAGCCAATTGGCAATTAGGTATACGACCCAGTCTTTTGATTTTTTACTTGGGTTTATTATCTACTTTATTATCGGCTTTTTTAGCTGAATTCTGTTTGTTTTTTAGCCGAAATTTGAGTTACATTTTTTCCGAAATTTAGCTAAATAATTCCTCATTTTTTGCCTTTTGTTCATTTATAGGTATGATAAATCATCAATTGCTTCAAATTATGTAGAAATAATATTAACAGAGCCAATCAGTGTAAGAATTTATGAGCCAAGAGGAAATGCAAAGGTAACAAATCATGGTTTCGTAGAAATACACTATGACTTACCTATTGTGTAAAGTATTTTAAGAAGTTTGACGGTTGGTAGAGACAAAAAACACTTGCGCAGGAACTTTTACTGTTAAAAGAATGTGAGATAGGCTCGTAAAACATGCTCCTTCTTGAAACTAAAAATTTCGTTTTCTACAATAATTTTTTTTTGTTTGGAAATGTATTTTACTAAGAAAATTGATTGAAGAGTCCATAACGTAAAAAAAACATGCATGGAAATACGTTTTTAAAGGTAGAAAAAAATAGGTTTTTTTAAGGGCTTAAGAATACCTACTTGGTTTGTCTTTAGTACACGCTAAAAGTGGAATTTAAGACCCAGGAGCCAGCGTAACAAAATTAAACGACGATTACCCCAAGTCGACGTTTTCTTTTTCTATAACATGTGGTGGAATATTTAAACTTTTTATTGGACATGTTGTAAGGAAACTAATTTATATTTCGTTTTTCTAAATAAATCTTCAGTTTGGTTTAAGTATAGTTTTATAGGTTGTAAACGGTTATACATTTCTTTGGCAATATTATAGCAAAAATAAGCGAAATAAATCTACCCAATTCCCAATTTTAGTTTAATTTTGAAACAAACATATGAAAAGCCATATTTTTTCCTCTTAATTTTTGTTGTCTTAAAATGTCATAATCTCATGTATCTATTATTGCTATAATTAAACTTAAATACTTGCTAAAATATGTTGGTTGGGATTTGGGAAAAAATTTCTATGTATTGACCATATTCTGGTCTCGATTTCTATTGATTAGAAATGTCATATTTTATCATTTTAAACAGCTATTCTTACTATAATTTAACCTCAATACTTACTAGAATATATCTGGTTAAGCTGTGGCAACAAAATTCACAGATATTTCTACCTTTTCGCCATCCAATATTACAAAAAAAAAGTTGTAGGTTTAATTACCACATAAAAGATATTTTTTGGCCAAGTAAATATGCTGTAGCCTATCTACATTAAAAATTGCTACTTTTAGAGCTAAAAAATCTAATTTGAAGCTAGCTTTCATAGCTAGAAATCCAACCAGGAACCATTTGCCAAAATTTGACAAATCTCTGGTTTTTATGTGTCTTTTAGGTCTGTTAGGCAAAAAAGCTCATCAGCTAATTTGTGCTACTTGGGTAGTCCTTTTGAAGGTAAGGGGATTATTATGTTTTTGTTTAGGGTAACTTACATATTTAGATACCTAATAAATATATTTCTGGCAGGTAAAAGAAAGACATATTGGTACCAACATATCAGTGTTGGCGTAACCAGATTCTTGAGACCCTGGATTCATAGTGTCTTTAATAAAATAGTTAGGTATATTACAAAAAATAATTTAAAAATTAACTTTTATAGGTTATTTATTACTGTAAAAATTTAAACTAAGAATCATCTGGATCATTTAGGTATTCGTGAATCCAATGCATATGCTGGTACTGCCTTAACAAGCTTAACAAGCAAATTTTTAGGCAAAATTCAAAATTGAATATTTTCGGAGCTGAAATTTTAAGTTGCGGTTTTTAACATTTGCTTGCCCAAGGTTCAGAACATACTCTGAAAGAGACAGCCTCAGGGCTACGTTACAACTGTACTAACAGGGTGTTACGTTAAACTCTGACGTCTTTGCAAAATTTTGTTCAACCCAAACTTTTACAAAAAGACTAATTTTTTATATTTTTTCTATTTGAGATAATCTACACCTAAATACCAAATAGGATTTTGTTGCGATTTAATAGTTCTTTCTTCGTTCTTGATATACGAGTTTTCTTCAAAAATATGTACATTTTCTGAAAATAATTTTTTGCGTCCTCTGTATGTTTCAAACAATTGCTTCTGACCTGATTTATGATCAAGCGCAATGCATTTAAAAATGTCAATATAAACTTTAAATACTTAAGCGTCTGAAAAGTTGGTGACCACCATTTAAATTCAGATATTCTGTTTTCGATATTTTTTACTTTTAAACCAAGTTTTATGTCACATTAATTTCAGGAGGAACGTTAGAGTTTACAACATTTAGTACCAATTTTAGCATTTGAAATTTGTATCATTTTTAAACGATCAAATGAGCTTTTGTTTTTATGGTCTGTTACACAAAAGCACGGGGCATTCCATCATTTTTGTTTAAAATAAATGGCTCCTTTCCCAGAAAAGACAGAAAAACCGTTTGAATACAAAAGTTGTCTGGTTTTTACACAAAGGACAGTTTAAAAATATTTGCAATAATACAGTATAGACTAACGACTATTTAAGGAGAAACATCATAAGCTGGAGGGCTGATAACCAAATGTTCAGGTTTTGCTGTGCGGCAGAAATTATATTATTAAATTACCTTAAGCTGTCATTATTCAGAATCCTCCTTATCATTCTAAAGCTTCGTTTTCTTTCTAGTGAGCGTACTAAAAATATAATTTCCATAATTACAAATGTCTCAGTAATCATTTCTTTGGTGTATTTATTTCTTTGGTAAAGCTAATGACTGAATAAAAAAACTAGCCCTAATGAAAACATATCATATTGACGTCTCATCGAACAGTCATTGAGCATTTCGTAAAAAGTGTGCCTATAGTTACTCAAAGGTCTTTCAGCTATACGTACGTATATACGTATTCTATGCATTCTCCGCATACTCAAAACGAAAAGTAGGCAATGCATATCAATAATTATTTTCAATAATTTGTTACAGGATAATTTTGTTATTTTAAGAGTTTGACATTTAAACGTTTATGTAATAAATATAAATTGTTTAATAGCCGTAGAAAGAGAAAATTGCCTTAGCCTTGCCAATGAGGGAATGTCAGATCAACAAATTATATATACGACGTCAGCAGAAAGGCTATATATAATTAAAAAAAAGGTTTGAGCATATTTGTAGCCATATAAAAGACTTAACAGTGTTTTGATATTATTAGACTTTTCTAAGGCGTTTGATACTATCAATCACAAACTTCTTGTTTCCAAGCTAAAATATTATGGTTTCCAGGAGGATTCGTACTTAGTACTTGCCTCTCATCTTACTAATCGTCACCAGAAGATATTTTCGGATAATAAGTATTCAAAAGAAATTAAAATTAAATCTGGTGTACCTCAAGGCTCAATTCTAGGCCCATTACTATTTCACTGTAATTCACTAAATCACTGTAAGGCTCAAGCATATGCGGATGATACACAGGTTTATTATTCTTTTGATTATGATGATTTTTTTGAGTCGGAGACCCGGATTAATGAAGATTTAAAAACATTAACAAGACTTGCTGATGAACATAACCTAACACTTAACCCTTCAAAATCATATCTTCTATTATTTGGTAGCAAAAATAAAGTAGAATATCTTAAAAATAATATTAATATTACCATTAATAACATAAAACTCTCAGTGCTCGATAGTGCAAGAAACTTAGGCGTTATTATTGACAGTGATCTAAGATTTCGAAATCATTTGAAAAAATTAATTCAAAAGTCATACCTAACCTTGAAAATCCTATATAATAATAGACATGTTTTAAGTTTTAATTTAAAAAAAAATGCTTTGTGCTCTCAAATTTTAATTATTGTGATTTTGTGTATGGATATTGTTTGGACATGAATGGTAAGTCCCGAATTCAAAGGGTTCAAAACGCCTGTGTTAGATTCATTTTTGGGCTTAGAAAGTTTGATCATATATCTCGATATTACTCAGATTTGAACTGGCTAAGAATGGATTCGCGCAGGCTTCTTCATTTTAGTACTTTTTTAATTAAAATTTTGAATGAACCTGATGCCCCTTCATCTTTACGTGACCGTCTTATTTTCCGGAGTAATGCTCATTCAGTTAATATTCGTCATAGTTATAGATTAACAATGCCTCAACACCAAACTGCCATTTTCCAGCGATCATTTTCTTTTCAAGCGGTTACTTCCTATAATTCATTACCTACTGATTTAATCAACTTGAATCCTAATATGTTTAAGAGTAAATATAAAAAGCATCTACTAGCAACGCAAGGTAATTGAAACATATTTTTATATGTTGTTCAGTATGTGAGTGTCCATCGGTCCGTCCCTTGTTCCATTGTTTCATTGTCTATGTTTAAATAAAATCAAAATGTACCCATAAGTTTGATAAATATTTTTATTTTTTATATATTTACAGTTTTATACACTTAGCTGCCATTAAAATTATTAATTAATTATTTATTAATTTTTTCTAAATATATCATTCGTTTTAGCATGGTTCAGTAGAGTAGCTCTTTAAAGCTAGACTGCACCATGTAGAAACGAAATAATTTGAATTAGAAGAATGAACTATTTATATCTATATGTTAATTTCCACCTTCTGTAATATAAAGGCATTATTTATTTATTTATATTTATAGACAGGAGGGTATATCTACAAAAAAGATTAACCGCAGAGCCGAAATAGTTTTAGTAAGGGAAGCTTTACATAATAGGACGAAGTGTTTCAGAAAGCTCAATGGCCTTTTGAGGCGTCATTCCGGTGTGGGAGTTTCCACAGAGTGATAAGAAGGACACTAACAATGGATAATAACAATTTAAGGTAAAAATAATATTTTTTTCAATAAGTTATTTAAAAAATTAGTAAACATTTTTACATTTAGAACCCGCCGTAGAGTAAAATTTACGTG
Source organism: Kuschelorhynchus macadamiae (assembly GCA_030620095.1). Classification (NCBI taxonomy): domain Eukaryota; kingdom Metazoa; phylum Arthropoda; class Insecta; order Coleoptera; family Curculionidae; genus Kuschelorhynchus; species Kuschelorhynchus macadamiae. The sequence continues at coordinate 2,307,751 of JAUTXW010001165.1, read as the reverse complement.
TTAGTTGCCAGACCAAAGAGTAAATAGGGTGGAATGGGTAATCACACGAAGAGCAGAATGGAGAAGGAGAATGGGGTCAAGGTGTATACTGATGAGAAAAGGTTCAATTTGATCAATTCTGATGATCGAATGCTATAGTTTAGAGAGAGTCAGATGAGCGCTCCGGAGGCGTTTGGTGGTATTGACATTGGGGTTGTTATGTTCAACGGTAAAACCGATTTGTATACAGGGTGATATTTAAGTACGTGGCCAAACTTCAAGGTGAAATTATTTGAGTGATTTTAAGACATAAAGTTTATAAGAACATATGTCCGGAAACGCTTCGTTTTCAAGATACGGGTTGTTAAACTTAAAAAAAAAATCGGTTTTTCGCAAACATCTTAATAATCCTTTAGCTGATTTTGTTGAAATTTGGCAGTGTTATTTATATTAGTCAGAGGCTACTTTGACCTTAACCAGATTAAACTTATTAAGATTATTTAGTCCGGTCGCGTCCCGGGAAGCACTTTAATCAATATTTTTGACAAAAAAATGTGCGCCACTGACTGTTTTAATTTGTTTATATTTTTTTCGTATTCAGCAACTAAAAATTCAACTTCTTTGTCTCTTTAGTTTTTCGTATCTTCCTTCGTTTTTGAAGAAAAAAAATTAAAGCCACTTTATTGTATGTGATTGCTTTCTTATAGAAAAACAATAAAAAGTAAATGGTTCCAAACAATATCGTATACTTGCCTAGCTAAATTTCAATCAATGAATTTAAGCTATCAATTTTTGTCTCCTTTTGCCATTAGCGAACATAGGGGTTCCGTAAGAAATTAAAAATAATCAAACAAGAAAAACGCTTTATTAAAATCAAACTTAAACAAATATTACACATTTTTTTTAACTAAAGAAACATTTAACAATAGCTAACACGAAACTTACAATAGTTGCTATAAATGTAAGTATTAGCTCGTCTTAACATCGATTGCCGAACACGTTAAAATATTCCCGGCGTATGTTTTACCTGATTACAAGAGTTACTTTTTCAGTGTTGACCGGACTTTTATAAACGAGGGACGTTAAATGCTCCCAGAGGAAAAAAATCTAACGGATTTAAATCCGGTGACCTAGGTAGCCACGATTGTGGACCCGCACGACCGATCCAGTTTTCTCCGTGAGTTGCATCCAGCAATTGACGTGCTAATATGCTAAAATGAGGTGGTGCCCCATCGTGCATGAACCACATTGCTTCTCTTTCTGCCAGTGGAACATTTTCTTATACCTAGTTCAGGTAACACAAATTCTAAAAAGTGACGATAATCTTGAGCATTTAATCTCGCAGGTAAAAAATAAGGTCCAATGATATAATCACCTACAAAACCATTCCAAACATTCACAGAAAACTGTTGTTGATAATTATTTTGTATCACCTCATGGGGATTTTCTTCAGCCCAGATATGATTGTTATGAAAGTTCATAATTGAATTTCGGGAAAAACATGCTTCATCTGTAAACTAAATACGGGGTAGAAATGTCGGAGATGCAATCTGTTGTTGCCAAAGCCAAGTACAATAATCCACTCTCTGGGGAAAATCTGCAGGTAATAACGCTTGAACACGCTGTATGTGGTAAGGATACAGTTGAAAATCTCTTAAAATCTGCCATAGAGTATAATGAGATATGTTTAATTGTTGCGCAATTTTGCATGTACTTGTGTCGGGGTTACGCTCAACTTCATGTAAAACTTCTTCCTCCACCTCCACTGTTCTTACTAATGCAAGTCTCCCAATAACCACCAATAACACATTGACCTTTGAAAGGTGCCTGACTCACAGGGTCTCTCATCTATTCTTACGAAACGTTTGTCTGTTGGTACAAGGTGATGAGGATATCTCTATTGATAAATCTCTGATGATATATTTGTCTAGCCTCTCTGGAATTGCCTCGGACCATTCCATAAACAAAACGCATATCGTTCGTCGCATCGAACATTTCTGCTTGTAAATGAGACCATTTTCTAATATCAGTAAAACATTTTATAGCTTAAAATTCTTAAAAACACTTCGGATTATTGCCATCAAATTATTATGTACGTAGTGCTTAAACTTGTTAGTTATGTCAGTTAAGCAATATTTTTGACAAAAATGTGCGCTAGTGACTTTTTAAAAAAATTTTAATTTTTTCGCATTAGACAACTTAAATTACAATTTTTTGACTCTGGATTTTTTTTTAGTATCTTACTTCGTTTTCAGAAAAAAAAATTAAATCACTTTATTGAAGTAATAAAACAAAATTTTTTAGCTAGCATTAATTTTATTACAATTTTTAAGACAAGTCAAAGTCAAAGTCAAAAATTGCTTTATTATTTAAGATAAAATCTTGTTACAAAGCCAAAGGTACATATATATATAAGCCAACAAGCAGTAAAAAAAATATAAGTAAAAGTATATAACAATAAGAAATAAAAACAGCGAGTTATAAAAAAAAACACATCAAAAGCACTAATATGATATAAATATACATATACACTTAAATATAAAGAACACTAAACAGATACTTGGAATGAGGAAGTCTATCCAGTGTCATAATACATCATTGAAAAATTTCAGAAGGCCATAATAAACTTTTTTGAGTAATATGTATTTAAGAGAAGATTTAAATGTTTTAATATTATTCAAAGTTCTCACACTCTCTGGTAGGTGGTTGAATATCTTCCTACTTGTATAGAATATTGAGCTTTTAACTCGTGTAGTGTGAGGTATGGGCAGTGGCAGAGCTCCAGTTTGTCTTGTATTATAATGATTATAATACTCTCGACTTTTAAATTTGTTAAACATTATACAAGCTGTCTCGAAAATAAAAATACAAGTAAGAGTTAGGATTTTGCGATTAATAAATAGTGGTCTACAAGAATCTCTACCACTTACCCCGCACATATACCTCACTGCCCTCTCTTGCAGAACAAAAACTGAGTTTATCAGATATTGGCTCGAATTACCGATTTCGCAATGTGTTCATCCAACTCATTCGATACAACTCTCATGGCATAACATCCTGATGCCAGACTATTGCATACTTTCAAAATATGATCCTTAAAGGTTAACTTAGTATTTATGGCTACACCCAAAAATTTAATATTAGATTTTATCGAAATCTGTTCATTATCAAGATAGACGTCATCAAGGGAACATCCAAAATGCATAATGTTGGTCTTAGAAATGTTGAAAGAAGGACGATTAGCATCACACCACCCTTTAATTTGTTCAACATCATTTGCTATTGCATGAGTTGGCCCTCAGGATTCCTGGAATGCCACAAAACTGAGGTATCATCGGCAAAAATTGTGAATTCACCCTTGATTTTCAGTGACGCTAGATTATTTATATAGACAAGAAATAAAATTGGTCCTAGAACAGAACCCTGAGGTACTCCCGAAATAATTTCTCGTTTAATAGAATCAACCTCATGCAACCTGACACTCTGACATCGTCTGGAGAGATAAGACGCAAACCAGCGAAGAGCACTTCCCCTGAAACCATACCACTCTAGCTTCCGCAACAGTATTCCATGATCCACGCAATCGAAAGCTTTAGCGAGATCACAAAAAACTGCCGCAGCCGCCTCACCGTCGTTTATGTAAAGATACAGATTATCAAGAAATGCAAAAATTGCATCTCCTGTACTCCTACCACTCTGAAAACCAAATTGATCAACAGTTAAGATTTTGTGCTTCTCTAAGTATGCGATAACTCTTTTTTTTACAAGTTTTTCAACTACTTTAGCAATCGTAAGTAAATAAGAATAGACTATTGATATGGAAAAAATAACAGGAATGCCCCTGTTGTTCCAGGGACATGCAATAATGCCACTTTTTTTTTCTCGAATATGAAGCCAGATGTCAAGAGACCAAAAGACAAAAAAGTTGTATTTTTAGTTGCTGAATACTGAACTTAATAATTTTAATCTAGTTAGGGTCAAAGTAGCCTCTTACTAATATAAATAACACTGCCAAATTTCATCACAATATGCTAAAACATTACTACGATTTTTGCGAAAAACCGATCTTGAAAACGAAGTATTTCCGGACACGTGTTCTTATAAACTTTTTGTCTTAAAATCACTAAAAGAATCCCCCCTTGAAGTTTGGCCACGTACTTAAATAACACCCTGTATAAGCCGCCTGATTATTAATGCTTAAGTATATCGGAATGAAATATTGGGTCCAATTGTTGCTCGTTTTGCTAGAAATTACGGTCCAGACTTTTTATTAGTGGATGACAACTCTAAGCTTCACAGAGCACACAGCAACATCTTTCGAATTGACTGGTCTGCAAAATCCCCATCAGACATGCATATAATAGAACATGTTGTGGGTGTTATTTGAATTTTAAAGCTCGATCAAGAGATGTACCAACCGAAACTTTAAATGAACTCTGTGAGGCCATACAAGAAGAATTGGAAAATATCCCTTAAGATTTTAATCGAAACCTTATAAATACAATACCCAAACCGTTGTCGGGAAGTAATACGTCTAGTAGGTTGTCCAACAAAATATTAGATTTAATTCTTTAAATTGTTAAACTTTTTTTGATCTAAAATTCTATCTTCAATTAATTTCCCTCCATGTATTCGTCGGTTTATATAATAATAAAAAAGCCTATTTCTTCCCTGCTATGCATCAATATTTCAAAAATAGTTGAATTTAGGTATAAGGTGTGTAAAGGTGTGTAACATCTCATCAGATATTCTTAGAATTCAATGTAGAATTTATAAATCCAATAAATATTGGGTTCTCCCTTTGAAAAACTAAGACCTTGACTTGTAGACATGATTAGAAAGAAAAACGTCACCAAACAACTTCTATTGTTTCTAAAATGCGTTGTTCCCGAGATAAATCGTTGTCTCAACTTGAATACCCCACCCTGTATAACGATGGTAGCAAAATAATGTTTGTAATTTCTAACCAATATTGTTAACTATAATTTAATTTTGGATAATGTAATATACTGTGTGTCACATACAGAAAAATTGTCAATTGTCATTGTTTTTTGTAATACCCTGCACAATTTCGATCCGTTTTAAAATGTTCATCATGGAATACTCTGTTTCTGCAAAACAACGTAAAAACAAAAGCTCATTTAGCGTTTGAAAATGAAGCAAATTTCAAAAGCTAAAAATCGTCCCGATACAAAGGTATCTTGTGGCTAAAATTGGTACTAAAAGTTGTGAACTTCAATATTCTTGAAATTAAAATAACATGAAAGTTGGTTTAAAAGTTAAGAAATATCAAATACACAATATTTGAATTTAAATGTTTACATAGAAGAAAGAATTTCCATGCTAAATGTGAACATTTTATCTGTATGGTATACATTTCACCCTTTTGTACTCATCATACACAAAATTCACATATTGTCCATAGATAATTATTTGAGAAAATGGTTATGAAATGAATCGTCCGTAAATCTCATTCTATTAAACACATAATGTAAAAAAAACCTAAAATAGATTTTAGCTCTTTTCAAATTAAAACAAAATCTTTTATCTGGCCGTACTTCACATGCCAAATTTGAACGTTTTAAAACCTTATTTAGAAAATACCTATAAACAATTTTTATATTATTTCGCCTAACTTTCATTTCTAAAAAAATATTCACTTCTCTTGAACTAAGGTGACAAAATGACATCCCAAATTTTCGCTTTATCTTTGCAACCGTCACAGATATAGTTGTTAATGAATGTTTTATGTGTATAGATTTGATTGAAATTGGTTTATATGTTTCCCAAAAATTAATAATAAAACACAAAACTTCCCATAAAAAATCAAGTGTCTACGTTAATGATTTCACAGTTTTATGGACTCAACATTTGGCTTAAGTGTTCCTAAAACAATTTTCAGAATATTTATCGTTATCCCCTATTCAGAGAGGCAATCCCTCATTTTGCCGCCATTTAAAAATGTCCCCCAAAACATTCCCCATTTTACGTCGAAGTCTCCGTTTTCCATTTATAACCAGTTAAAGCATAATATACAGGGAATAGCAAATAATATACATTAACCCAACACCTCTTGTTTTAAAAGAGATCTAAATCAGAAAATGCAACTAATTGTTATTTAATTTTACCTAATAAGTTGGTCTTTATTTCTTAATAAAATTGTTAGGTATAACCTTTAGTTTTTTTTGGTATCAACATTTAATATAAAGGCGGCAGTAGCTTATTAACACCACCTATTTTTGCACATGTATATTTATTTTATCATTATTGTCTCCAATTGACAAAAAAACGGTTACGATAATCTATTACTTTAGATGTATTCCCTGCAAGGAAAACAACTTCCCTCTCTATGCCAAATAGTACTTTTCTGAGTTTAGGGTACTCTTTGATCTCCTACAAAATACAAGTGTGTTCTGGATGTAATGCTAAAGAGAGAAAAATGGATACTTACGCATATTTAAAGGGATATTGAAAACAATTAAACTAACTAAAAGGTATTAAAATGTATTTAAAGGTATTAAAAACATATGAAGGGTATTTAAACAAAATGAATCATATTTAAAAGATTAAATAAGTATTTAGTATTTAAAAGCTAAGGTATTTAAGAGGAAGAAGTACACCATAGTGAAAGATTTGTGCACCCCTCGGGAACTGCATACTTAAGCAAACTGCTTATGGAAAGAACAAACTTGCAGATGGTTTACTTAATGAAATGGACTACAAAAGTATGTCAAGCAGACTATTTCAAATTCAGGTCAGCAAACCATAAATGGGGATTTTTGAATTAAATAATTCATCGTTATAATTACATATTCATAAGAGACCCACAATTTTTCGTGTGCATATTATATGTTTGCACTTTAATATTACTTCTAAAGTTGCCTTATCCATTTATTCTTAAAAATAAGGGAACCTCGTGTACGTACAATGGTCATCTAGATTGCAACTGCTTCAGTTAAAGGTTGTTAGTTACATTAAGTAAATGTCCTTAAAGATAAAACGGGATGAAAACGAAATCTTTTATTGTTATAGAGAACGGCTAATGGCTAGTTAGTTTAAAATTATTTACCCAATATGTGCTTTCCTCTATATTATTTTAAACGGAGTGTACTGTTACGACATTTTGTTATTAAAAAATGTATGACGTAACTGAATAGAAACTGTCACTGATTAAGAGATATGTCCACTAATATATATTTTTAAAATTAATTAAATACATTGGATAGATCAGGATTTGGAATAGGCTATATTTACCGTGACTGAGAAATTTCCAACTTTTAGGTAAATTAGAGATCCTTTGAGAGCCGATTTTTAGTGTTTCTTGTCCATGGGGGATAAGGGAATGTGGCTTTTGAAAACTAAACCCCCTCCTAGGTTCTGTAAGCTATCTTGTACATATTTCCTGAGAACATTGATTAACCTATGTAATAAACCAGTCTAGTCTTACAAATTAATGGGGGGAGATGGACCAGGTTTTTTTGATATACTTAATTATTTTCTTAAATTATTTATAAACTGTTAACGTCTCCTTTCCGCAACGAGGCCTGACAGGCTAACGTTGGCTCTAAATTGCGTCCATGGAGATTCTTGCAATGCGTCGAGGTGAACGGGATTGGTTTTTATGTTAGCAACAAATTAAAAGCTGAAGTAATAGCCCTCAATGATGAATTTACGTGTATTGTACAATTTTGGATAAAAATAAGATTTAATAACAAAACCTTTGATGCTTTCTATCGGCCTCTCCAGACCAACATTCACACGGCAATTGAGCAATTTGATGACGATGTGTCTTTTGTGTTGCTTTCTGTTGATTATGTCGTATGTATCAGGGACATAAACGTGAATCATCTGTGGCTTGGTAACCCAGTATGTGACTTGTTTTCTTCCTATGAATTTGAGCAGGCTATAGTAACCCCGTATTCGTTTCTGATCCTGGAATTATTGTGATATCGGGAGTAGGTGAAGCCAATGATGTTTCGGACCATAAACTTACTTTCTGTGAAATAAATATTAAAATTCAAAAATTTACTTCTAAAATCAAAGTTTGTTGCTCCAGCGTCTATTGGAGATTTGTATCCGATTAGTTTTCTGCCGATGCTGTCGAAGATATTGAAACGTGTAGTATATGATCAAATTAATTAATTCATTATAAAGGACAAGATACTGCCTAAACATCTGTCGGGGTTTAGAAGGAATTTTGAAACATCGACGGTCCTTTTCAACGTTTAGGATAGCATCGCGCGAGCTTTATTTACTGGACGGATGACAGCTTTGGCATTTTTCTAAGGCTTCAATCCAATTAACAATGTCCTATATGCTCCAAGCTTCGGCAATATGGATTCTCAGACATAGCATAGAATTTTATTCTCTGGGATAGACAACAACGTGTAGTATCTAATAACCTGGTGCCATCTCCGAGACCAGTCATATCAGATATACAAAAGTATAAAATTATGTATTTATATAAAAACCCAGTTTGGTTTTAATTTTTATCCACAAGAAGAACTTTAAAATATATATTCGCGTTCAAAGAAACACAATCTTAAACTAAATCCTTAAGTCCATTGTTGTTATAACTACTTAGTACCAAACAGAATGAGAATGTCAAGCAGGATATCAATTTGAAGATAGGTAGTTTTTGTTGAGAAGGCAAAGTTTCTGCGAGTGCTTATCGACTGCCAGTTGAAATTTACGAAACACGTGAGCCTAATTAAAAAATAGTTTAATAATCTTAGATTATCTCACGCAAGCCAGCAAATTCTGTCTACGGGTTTTCGTAGATTACTGGCTGAGGCATTGGTGTTTAATTACTGTAGCTTTATTTACGGGCTTTTTCTGATCTACAGTTTAGAACTCACGTGTGAGGTGAAAGTATGACCATATTTCTTTACATTTCAGGTTACGTTAGTGGCTTTCAATGAAAAATAAACGACAGCATCATTTTGCTTATTTTATACAAAAAATAATGTTACTTAGTACATCTTTGTATCCCAAGGAAAACCTTATTCATCGAACCTCAATCCATAATAGGAACACTCGTTGGCGAAATTTGTTGGCAATTACTAAACACATCATTCTTCCGAAAAAGCGTTTACGTATCAAGCAATTTATTTCTATAATAAAATACCTACTTTTTTCAAAGTCCTAAATATTGAATCTTTTAAGGCACAATATAAAAAGTTTCTGTTAAATGTACAATGGTTTTTTATTCTGTTATGTACTGTGAATGGATTAATGTTGTATATTTTACTTTATATAAATTACATAAACATTTTCTGTGATTAAGTGTAGGAACAGCCTTTGAGCTAAATTTTGCCCTGGTTTGCCTTTTTGTACGTACGTCCAATTTCCATCCCTAGTGGCTGTTCCGCATGGCTCTATTTCGAAAAGTGATTTCATCATGTCAAAAGTTTGTTCGGTTTCCCAGTACATTTGCTTTGAATACAATACATACTGATATTTTTTGGGCTCCCGTTAGCAATTATTGTGGGAAAATTGTAGAAAAAGTATTTAATTTTGCTGAAAAGAGGGTATTTATGTACTATATTACTAGTATAGTTTATATCATCTGCTGATGATGCTAACTTGGTTAGCGAAACGCGCGTCCAGAACGTAACAAGTTGTGGTGTAGTGTAGTTAGAACTCTTGTATTTTGATCTATCGTCCACCACAGGTTCCAGTGTTAGGACCTATCACCAATATATTTTTTAACAACACGTAAAATGTTTCGCGACAGAGTAGCTTCTTCGTAGGTTATATCTCAAATGAATAAACTTAAAGAGTAAAGGAATATTTATATAACTAGGTGTAATACAACGATTCGGAAATTTTAAAAAATATAAATATCTGGAAATTTTTAAGTACTAGCCAAAAACTTAAAACTACTAAAATTTATTAAAATATATTTAATAGAAGTGAATTATTGATTGCTACCTGATCCCTTTTAAGTCCTAATACTGGAACCTGTGGTGGAAGATAGATCAAAATACGAGAGTTCTAACCACACTACACCACAACTAGTTACGTTCTGGACGCGCGTTTCGCTAACCAAGTTAGCATCATCATCATGGGTTAGCGAAACCAGCGTTCAGAACGTAACTAAAGTCTGGCACATAAGTCTGAACGCGTGAAAGGAATGAGGATAAAAAATTATTCTAGTTATGTGGTCCGTTCAAATTATTTTTTAATGCATTAGCAATTCAAATAAAATACCAAAAATAATATTGATAGGTATCGGTAGACGTCAAAGTAGTCAGGATACCTGTGATTGACAGATTTCAAAACCCCGGCCCGTTCAAAGAGCAATTATTGTCAGAGAGAAATAGGCATGTTCGTCGCGGATGACGTGGAAAAGACGAAAATAAGAGATGCCTTGAATTGAATTGTGAACGGGCCAGGGTCTGAAAACGGAGAATTGCACTGCCGGGCGGAGTTTTCTGACCAGTGGTGTGACATATTTAATTAACATATAGCGATAGATAAACTGGTAAAATTGTGGTACGATTTTAACATAGCAGAAGAAAATGGCTGCTAAATAGAATATTAGCAATCGTCAAAAAAAAAACGCTCTACCAGGTTTTATGTTTCATCTTCCGTTGATATTAAAATATATATATTTTCTTTCTGTCAGTCTGTTTGTCTATCTGTCGGTTCGCGAAATAGCTACAAAACAACTTTCCCAATTAATTTCAAATTTTGGAAAACAATTTAGGGTCATATGGGGATGACCTGGTGATAGTTTGGAAGTATACAAAAAAACTTATTTCCAATATACCACTAATTTTGCATGCAAATATTACATAGAAGTGAACTGGTAACATTTTGGTATAAATTCAAGATAGCAAAACAAAATAGCTTCCCAGTAAAATAATCAAAAAATCAGCCTGTAAGAATTATTTACTGGATCAATTTCAAATTTTGTGCAAGCAACAAATGTGATATAGAAATAAACTGGTAAATTTGTGGTACGAATCTAAGATGGGGAAACAAAATGGCAGCTAAATAATTGTTTTCAAAAATATTAAAATCATAATCAACATAACAGAACAAAACGACGGTCTTAAAAAATCAGAATAAAAAAATATCTTATTTACTGGTTTAGGTAAAAACTCGTAAAATATTGTGAGACATTATATATGATGGAACAAAATGGCACTTAATAAAATTGTTTGAAGGGATTGTACATATACAGGGTGTTTCACGAAGAAATTGACATAGTGAAATGGTTAGTATGAACCAAGGGCATTTCATATTTGAACATAAAAAATTCATAATATGCGTTAAAGATAAATTTAGATCTTTAACGCATATACAGGGTGATTTGTCAAAACCTCCTAAATTTTTACTTCAGGCACTAGTTAACCTATTTTAATGAAATTTTGTACATTACTAGAGGTACCTGGGGCTGAACTAAAACTGGTATACGACTGGAAAAAAAGTAGGCTCGGACTCAATTTTTTTTTAGTTTTTTTGTACATATACATACATATACAATAAAATTAACACTCTGTAACTTACATATTGGATTTTTCAATATTGCCGGTAATAACTTATAACTCGTTTTTATTCTGCCATCTTGGATTCGTACCACAATTCTACCCGTTTATCTCTGTGTTACACTTAACTCTTGCAAAACATTTTAAATCAATTTAATAATTAGTTTTCCAGGCTGATTTTTAAATATTTCATTAGGCCATCCTAGTATCGTACGTAAATTTTACCAGTTCATTGCAACGTAAAACTCGATTTTTTTGCCACATTTCAGATAAATTGGATACATAGTTTTTTAGTAGTAGCTTTTTACACATTTCATTAGGCCGCCATTTTGCTCTGCCATATTGTATTTTTACCAAAATGTGCCCAGTCCATCCCCATATGACCCTTAACTGAAAGAGTTTTAGGAAATAGAATAAATAATGATTTCAATATTTTGTACAATAATGAACAGTTAATATCAAAGGAAAAACATATCTTTTCTGGGAGTTGAAATAGATAGAAGAATGGACTGGAGGGTACACATCGAGGGTGTGGCCTTAAAAGTTTCTAAGTACTGTTATGTCTTAAAAATTGTAGCTGAGAGGGTTGGTCAGAATGCTGCTCTATCTGCCTATCATGAATTTATTCAATCAAGTATCAGATATGGCCTTAGCTTTTGCGAAAATTCAATTGGTTGATAGAATCTCTGTTTTCCAAAAAAGGTGTCTTCGTTCTATTTTTAAATTAAGACTGTATGATAGTTGTAGAAAAGTATTTATTGAAAATAATATCTTTTAAGTCTTACTAGTATGTATATCTTGGGACTGTGTTTCAAATAATGGAGATCTTTTTAATCACTTTAATGAGAGGCACCAATATCCCATCAGAAAAAACATTTTCACTCTGCCAGCGCTTCTTAAATATTTCGACCTTCTTGCCGATATTTCATTATGTCATGGATGTACTTATATCTCCAATGCAATATATTGAGTCTCTCCATCAGTACCTTCTTCCTGATAAATACAACTTCACATCTTTAAAAAAAAATGTTGAATTCTCAATTAAAAAATATTTAATGCATTACTAGTGAAGGTACGTACACTTCCTAAACAAAAATTAATAAAAGTATTAAAAAAATTCGTATGTAAAAAGGTCTTTTACACAATACTTTGCTTCTGACAAAAATGAAATATTATAACGAATTTTTCTCTACATATGACTTATTATTGTTGCCACACTAGACATGTAGGTATTTTAATCTGTAAATATATGTATTTTAATCTGTAATTGTAGAAACTGTAAGTACAAATGAGATACTGAGTATTTTTATCTTACTGTTATATTTGTTTTTGTTTTTTTTCTCTTAATCCAAAATTATTTTCAATGTAGCTACATAGGTAGTTAACTCATGATTCTAGGTATTTGTGATATGATGATAGATTCTAAAATGCAGGAAAAAAAGTAAGGTATTTTATGTACCAAAATTTTGCACCATTTATGCATCATTTTGCTCCACTCAATGTAAATTTTGCACCAACCTCCATGAGAAACTAGAAGCATTTTTGAGTGTGAGGGGCCAACTTGACGATGCCCCCCAACTTCACGGATCTTGAAAAGTTTTATGTCATTAGATTCAGATAATTTTGCTCCAATTTGCTCCATCATTTTTTAATTTTGCACCACCTTCTGAAAAAAAGATATCGAGCTTTGGAGAAAAGAAACCTACCCTACTCAACTTATCTTTAAAATTTTTGTCATTAGATTCAGCTAATTTTTGTAAATGGTGAGTGAAAAAAAATCGAATTTGCACATAAGCAATTTTAACCACCACCCATAATATTTTATGTCGCTACACTAAGAACAAAATAAAGGACGAGTTTATTTTGTTCACAAAAGCCGTAGCTGCATTTCAGCATAACAATTTATCTACCAGCAAATCTAAAGTTTTCATACCAGTCCATCTACACCTAATTATTACGCTCTAATGGCCATTCTAGAATGACGTCATTTGAAGTTTGCTGGGGGCATTCTTGTCAAAATTGCAAGTGTTTTACTTAATGCAAAAATCAAAAAATCTTGTTTGAATGGTCTGTTGGTGGGCAAAATATGCCAAAGTCACGTGTTCTATAAATATTAATTTAAAGTAAAACATAGCTTATAGCTCTTTATTATTAAATCTTATTTATTTTCGTTAGTAAGTAATTAACAGTAAAGATAATAACTAAAACATGACAAATTTACTTAAAAGTTTTCTGCAATGAAACTTACAGTGAACGATAAACGATAAAATTTACAATATTATTTTAAAGGGAAAATAAAAACAGTTGCACATTAACAATCTTTTTGGATGAACAGGGTTTGCTTTTCGTGTTTCTATCATCATATTCTTCCCATAGATTATTATGTCGGAAAGAATACGCTATGAAGTGCCCAAGGCCGACTGTTGGACTTACATGTCCCACAACCCCTCGTAATATATATAAAGTATTATTTATTTTTAAATTTTTTGGGATATTATCTAAGCAACATTCCCACTGAAATATAAGTTTTTCAATATCTAATGGTTCTAGAAACAGATGAGTGATACTTATGAAACTATTAGTGTACATTAACCCATAACAATCAGGTACAAGACATTTTCCTTCATACTTGTCGTCATAGTTTTTTCAATTACTTGATTTTCTATGTCTATGTCATTTAAAACTATTACTTCTAAAGTAGCTTTGTAAGTAACTTTTGAAAAGCCACAAGTTTGACACTTCGTTTGTTCAACCACACATGGATTAAAATTCATTTTTGGGAGAAGATTACCAATTTCACACTGAACAGCAAGTTTATAAATGCCACAAGGCTGTTGTATTTTTGTAAACATCTTATCTAATATAATGGCACGTTGCCTATAAATTGGAAAATTGACAACAATGCATCAAGTGTATATCCGAAGTAGTCCGCACAGCGTCGCTACCCTTTCATCGAGTGAATTACCGAGTACTTCCGACCAATTTCCATAGCGAAAATGCATTCAATTAGAGCGTCGAATGAAACCAAACAACCAAACAGACACTAGGACCAAATCACATGGATCAGCGAATCAGCGATAGCAGTTGAGAGTGTAGAACGCAGCGGAGAGAATGCGTAAGGCGTTTTTCCTAATAGATACGATAATTTTGCATTCTTGTAGGGCAACGAGCAACAAAAAAATAGTGGAAATGCACCGTAATTTAAAAGGATATTTTATTACGATTTATTTTTAAAATCCCATTTTCTTCTCCGAAGCTCGATATCTTTTTTCAGGTGGTGGTGCAAAATTTGAAAATGATGGAGCGAATTGGTACAAATTACTTATTTAAATCTAGTGACATCAAACTTTTCAAAATCCGTAGAGGAGGGGGGGCTAGCACCCTTTCTCCGAAGTTCAATATGTTTTTTCAGAGGGTGGTGCAAAATTAAAAAATGGTGGAGCAACATTGTGTAAATTTAATGACATAAAACTTTTTAAGATGAGTGAAGGGGGGGCTAACACCCTTTCTCCGAAGCTCGATATCTTTTTTCAGGGGGTGGTGCAAAATTTTAAAATGATGGAGCAAAATTATCTGAATCTAATAACAAAAAACTTTTCAAGATCCGTGGAGTGGGGGGGGAGCGAGCACCCTTTCTCCGATGCTCGATATCTTTTTTCAGGGGGTGGTGTATAAGTTTAAAATGGTGGAGCAAATTAGAGTAAAATTATCTGAATCTAATAACAAAAAACTTTTCAAGATTTTTTCAAATTGGAGCAAAATTATCTGAATCTAATGACGTAAAACTTTTGAAGATCCGTGTAGTGGGGGGGGGGCTAGCACCCTTTCTTCGAAGTTCGATATCTTTTTTCAGGGGGTAGTGCAAAAATTTAAAAGTGATGGAGCAAATTGGAGAAAATTTTTTCTGAATCTAATGACATACAATTTTTCAAGATCCGTGGAGTGGGGAAGGGGGGCTAATACTCTTTCTTCGAAGCTCATTATATTTTTTCGGGTGGTGGTGCAAAATTTAAAAATGGAGGAGCAAGTTAGAGCAAAATTATCTGAATCTAATGACATAAAACTTTTAAAGATCAGCGAAGTGGCATCGTTAAGTTGGCCCCTCACACTCAAAAATGCTTCTAGTTTCTTATAGAGGTTGGTGCAAAATTTACATTGGGTGGAGTAAAATTGTGCAAAATTGGTGCAAAATTTTGGTAAAAAAATTATCTAAATATCTTAATAAGAAAAGAATTTGGTGAATGTTGTAGCCATGGATGACGACGGATAACAAAACAAATGAACTGAAATAATATATTAAAGAAAATCCTGAATTTTAACAGTTAGAATTAGAAATAAATATTTGAACAAATTAGTTAAATATTCACATATCCTCCATTATTAAACAATTTTGATACAATTTACCTAATTTTTGAATTGGGTTGGTAATATACAGGGTTTTTTGAAAAACCGTCGAACCCGTCTTAAATTATAATAAAATCACGTTCATCCCTGCAGCACCCTAGGCGGGGGTGGCACCACCCCTAAAATCTTGAATGGAAAGGGGGGTAGAGTGATACCTCATTGTAAAGGTCTTTCGATTCCCTTTAAAATGGTAATACAATTCATGTACTTTAGTTCAATAGTTTAAGAGATTTATTGATTTAAAACTTAAAGTAGACTTTAATACATCAGATTAGTGGAGATCAATTAAAGCATGAAATTTGCCAGCAAGTGTCATAAAAATACACTAAAGAGTTTTATTTTCCTATTTTATGCATTTTTATCTCTTACGACTATTTAAGGATGCCAAATCTAAAGCCTAAAAATAAATAAAACTGGATTGGTTTGATTATCTGTGAGACATCTTCAACGCATTTTTGTGAATACGTATTAACGGTAAATTATTTACAAACGAACTAGTTGGTTTATCATGTTGAAAATAGCGATTTTGAGCGTTGTTGTGGCAAAGTTGCTATTGTGTTAAATTCTTTCTTGAAAAAAGATAAGAGAAGGAATACCTCTTAATGATTTTAAATAAGAATTTAGTACATAGTTCGCAATAGATACGAGCAAATCTTGCTGCTAAAGTACCTTTTAACGCTTTTTAAATTAACCATGGTACACAGCACGTCAGAAGGGATTGAAATGATCGAAATATTTTTCGGAATTTCTCAATGCTCTAATAGAACATCACAAATATGGAATGAGCAACATGAGAACAGCAATGTGCATCGAAAATATGTTCTGGAATTTGTGGCTAAATTTCGGGAAACTGGATCAGTGGCAAATAAAAAAAGCAACATTAAAAGTTCCATGAGGAACGAAGGAACGGAAGCGATGGTTTTAGGCCAAATTTTTCTAGATCCTACGTTAAGTACCCTCCAGTTGGAAACTGTGTCTGGTGTTAGTCGACGTAGTATCCAAAGGATTTTTACAGCCCATAGTTTCCGTCCGTACAAAATACACCTTGTGCAAGAACTTAAAGAAGACGATTTTTATCTGCGATTACAATAATGTGAAGTTATAAGTGAACAAATTTTAAACTATGAGAACCTTCTATTCAACACTTGTTTGTCTGATGAATGCTCTTTTGTCTTAAAAGACATGGTAAATCGTCATAACTGCCGATATTGGTTCGATTCTAATCCCAGAATTAATTATGAGGTACACACCCAACAGTCACAAAAATTAAATGTTTGGGCTGGTATTTTTGCGATCATATAGTTGGTCCATTTTTCTTGGCTAAAAATTTAACAGATGAAATGTATTTACAATTATTACAAGACGCCATAGAGTGTTATCAGCAATAATTGAAAATCAGAATGATACGTTGAGGATAGGTTGATGTTCCAACAATATTTAGATCAGACGTTTCCAGTCGATGGATTGGAAGAAAAGATTCTATTGAATGGCCCCTAAGATTTCCAGATTTATCACCTCTGGATTTTTTTCTATGGGGTCACTTAAAAAGCAAAATCTATGCTAAAAGATTTGCAACAAAGAATTGTAAATGAGTGCCTTTAAATTACTCCTGAAATACTGCCGAATGTGTGGCAATGTTTTGAGCAAAACTTCTGTTACTGCATGAAGAGTGAAGGTGGCCATTTTCAACAGGTGACGCGTTAAAACATTCTTGTTATTCATAAATGTACAGTTTTTTTAGACTCATGTTTTTAAAACCAGCCTATATCACGGATATACGTTATCTAGATTAAAAATCAGAATTTCTTGTTCAATTTTTTGCCGTAATTCTGCCAAATTTTCTGTTATTGAAGTAAACTTTGCCCTTCAAATACCCCGTAGTGAAGTAAACATTATCCTTCAAATAACCCTACAAGAAATTAGCTAGTCGGGTAAGATCAGGGCTATTTGCTGGCCAGTGAATGGGCCCGTGTATTAGTCCGTTTGAATGTTAGGGAGGTGCGCCATCTTGATGCCTTATAATATCTATATAATGACGAATTGGAATATTCTCCAAAAGCTCCTCTACTCCAGGCCTTAGAAATCTTAAATAGCGATGTCCCTAAAAAATGATGGGTGCGCTATTACTTTAATTTTTAGCATTTTAGCTACTTAATTATAATATATCTACACAAAGTTTGTTTTCCTTGGTAAAATGAATTTTATAGACAAATAAGAAAAAATATTACTGTTACTATGACGTTTACTCATGAGTAGTTATTATTTCAGTTCATTTGTTTTGTTATCCCTCGTCATTCATGGCTAAGTAAGATCCAACATTCATAAAATTCTGTTTGGCTTTCGTGGCTTGCTAGACCAAAGAAGGGATGCATGTTGCAATTAAAACAACAGTTTAAAGTCGAATTATTATACAAAGTTCTTATCCAAACATAGACAAACTATATATTTTTGAAAATAGGAAAATGAGGAGATTTTATATTTCAATTAAAATATAGGGTATTCCATTTGAAAAAATATTGTTTTTTCCAACTGTCATTTGTTTTTTTAAATTATATCTAAAATATTCTTAAAAAATCTAAAAACATTGATGTAAACTTTCTTTTTGTATTTGTTCAAATAACTCCTTTAAAAGTGTGCCAAATTATAAAGAAAAACCCTGTACAAATCTATTTTTAAAGAAGTTGAGGCAAATATAAAAAAATTAAATGATTTCCTCTAAAAGCCTGCATTAACTTTTATGCCATTTACCGTCGTGAAGACATTAAAAATACAAACATAAATTTAGAAATAATTTAGTAGAAAGTAAAGTGAATCCAGGAGCCATAGAGCGCAGTTGCTAATTGAAAATTCATACCCCAGTTTCACATACAACGATATATTTTCCAGGCGCAATTCAGATATTTCCATGCAGGAATGGATACCTAATAAACGCAAAATAAATATGCCTAACCCGTTTTTATCCTGCAAATTTCGCCATATTTATGGCTTGCACAGGTTAAGCAGCAGATTGGAAGTTGACTGAAGGGAGCAGAAAAGGGCTCCTGAGGGAACACTTCCCGATTTTATTACGGGAAAGATACATGGAAGAGCATCGGGAAACGTATAAGCAAGCAGGTGGTGGGACAGAGGAATGATGTACGGACTCTTGCCGAAGACAGAAATCGGACCTCTTTTAGAATACGAAAGTAACTGATTCTGAGCTGTTCTCTTTTTCACGGTTGTCCTTATTAAAATGTTTGATATTTATATCTAAGTTGGTACAAGTAGCAGTTATACAGATAAAAATGTATCAATCAAATCAATCAATTGTGTTTGAAAACAAATCATTAAAGAAAAATTGTTTTTATTCCGCATCAATAATTCTTATTTTATTTAGTTTTCAGTTACTATAATTACAATTACACATTTTTTGGTTTTTACTTTCCTCGTAAAAGGGAAGTATTGTAATCGTGAAAAAACGACCCTCCGAGATTTTTTCAGATCTCTAGATGCCGAAAAACATGTTTTCTCAATTCCGTCGGTCTGTCGGTCTGTCTGTTCGCGGCATAGCTAAAAAACTACATACCCGATTGACTTCAATTTTTGGTCGAAAATAGGGGTCATATGAGGATGACCTGGTAACATTTTGGTAAAAATCCAATATGGCAAAATAAAATGGCGGCCTAGTTAAATGTTAAAAAAATTATTACCAAAAGACTGCTTATCCAATTTATCTCAAATGTTGCACAGGAATCGAGTATTATGTAGGAATCAATTAGTAAAATTTTAGTACGAATTCAACATGGGGGAACAAAATAGCTAGTTAGTAAAATATTTACAAATTTAGCCTGAAAAAAACTACTTAATAAACTGATTTCAAATTATGGTGCCATTAATAATTGTGATATACAGATAAACTATTAAAACTGTGGTACAAATTCAAGATGGCGGAACAAAATGGCGGCTAAATATAATATGTGTAAACGTGAAAAAATCGGGTTTTACATATCTTGAAGTTTTAGGGTACCTAGATCCCATAAATATTTTTTTTTAATTCTGCCGGTTTGTCTGTCTGTCAGTTCACAGCATAGCTCAAAAACTACTAATCAGATTGACTTCAGATTTTGATAAAAAACTAAGGGTCACATAATATTTTGGTAAAAATACAGTATGCTGGAATAA
This sequence comes from Kuschelorhynchus macadamiae, assembly GCA_030620095.1. Classification (NCBI taxonomy): domain Eukaryota; kingdom Metazoa; phylum Arthropoda; class Insecta; order Coleoptera; family Curculionidae; genus Kuschelorhynchus; species Kuschelorhynchus macadamiae. Next base: position 2,287,712 of record JAUTXW010001165.1, on the reverse strand, counting down.
GATAGCGGCCTAGTGGAAAGTTAAAAAAAATATTACTGAAAAAACAAATTTGCACAAAAATCAAATATTATATAGAAATGAACTGGTAACATTTTGGCATGAATATAAGATAGCAAAATAAAATGGCGGCCTAATCAAATATTAAAAAAACAGCCTGAAAATACTACTTATTGGATTAATTTCAATAAATTTTGTGCAAGGATTAAGTGTGATATAATGATAAACTGGTAAAATTGTGGTACGAATTCAAGATAGCAGAACAAAATGGCTGCCAAATAAATTTAAATATAATGTAACAAAATGGCGGTGTGTGTTGATGTAAAAACTACTTATTGAATTTGTTTTAAATTATTAGCACAGATTAAAATTAATTAAAATACCGTAACGACGAATTAAACTATAAAAACTATCAAAACACAAGTCAAAATATTTTTAGTGTTAGTGGATCGATATTCATTATGTTATAAATATATAAAAATATTTAAAAAGCTTGACACGACTATTGTAATATTTTTTTTTACTAACGTTGCATATTAGTGCTATTTTGAATGTCAATCGTGTTTTAAAATGACATACAATTACGCACTAGAAGTTTTAAATAACAAAGATACATTAAATAAATTTCACTTTGTAAATATTAAAAACACAGATATTCTAAATTGCATATACGACCCTTCTCTGGAAACTACAAAATGTGTTACTTCCCTATCTGTCTGAGTACAGTAACTTCTTTTTCACAAAAAAATCTCATATCATTTTCTTCATTATTTTGTAAAGAAGATTCTATATATTCTTCGATAACCGAGGTTGAACAATAAACAAAAACAATACTCAATGTATTCTTTTGGAGTTGAAAATGTTACTATTCCTAACAAATTGCCTCTATCGATGGTACTTTTGGTAATTGCAAAAACTCTCTGAACAATCGTCTTTAAATTGGGGATGGTTGTTTTGATAAAGGATGTAATATCTTCAATATCTCTTAAAAGAAGATGTGCCATTTCTTCTAGGTGACTTGCTCCGAAAATGCCTACAAATAGAACAATCTTCGCCAATAAGTAATCTTTATCCATCAGCTTCTTTAAAAGACCGAACTTTTTAGACCGACTGCTTGATTTTCGTGTCAGAACTGCTACTACATTCATGAAATTTTTTATATCTACGCTTTTGTTTAAATAAACAACAGCAACATTGAATAGTTGTACGTATGTAACGTAGAACGAATTCTATGACGTTTTCTATTGTTTTCCCTTCACACCAAGCACGAAATTTTTATAAGTTTTTTTGTATAGTTTCCGCAATTTCTGTGTAACTAACGTAGCCTATGCTTTTTCTGCAGCGTTTTTTTTATATCGAAATCACCATCTGAGTAGGTCATTTTACCAAAATAAATTAAAGCTCAATAAATTGCAGTTTCCTATAGCCACATATGAAATTGACAAAAAAGCACTGCCAACTTAGCTAGAAAGTGCCTTATATGACATATATGTGGAAAAAACTTTTATTTCATACCATCTGTAAAAAATCTACTAGCCCTGTACTGATAGCAACACTACCATGTTATTGCCATTAGGAAGTAACTATTTGTCAGGCCTGACTTTAACATTTTCTCACTTAAAAATATAAGAAATAAAATATTTGGTATTATTTATTTGACAGTGAGAAGTAAAGACAATAATAATTAGCTATGAAAAACAATGTCTATAACATAGTGATACGATTGTTAGATTACCTACTAATATTCCTTAAATTTTAATAAAGTAACTTTATATTTGTTATAAAAATGATTATAAAAACAGTATGAAATAAAATATTATACGATACACGTCGTAAGGTGTTATTACAGTACTCGTTTATATTCCAGACTCGTCTTGCATGGCATCGAGTGAGATTGAATGTCTTATGAAACAAGTATTTTATACTGTTTTTTATGCACTATATTTAAAAAAACGTTATCTTAAAATTAAAAAACTATTTACTGTTGAACATTGGGGTAAATGCATGCCAAAAGTGATAATTACACGCGCGCCACGATTCAGCATTGCCAGCATTGTTGAAAAAAAAGTAGCGTCGAAAACAGTTTTCAACTCAACAGTATTTGGAAGACGGCGAGTCAAAATAAACTTGTATATATATATATATATATATATATATATATATATTATAAAATAAGCAAATACTCTTAATTTATTTAATTTACAATAAAATTAATCAAAGCGATGAACCAGTTTTGAACACTTATATTAAAAATTAAATAAAAATAAATTCCCACTGAAGATTATTTGTGGTCGTAGGAAATATAGTGTAGAGGGTGTCCAAAATAAGAATGTATATCTCCTTATCTCGAGAACCATAACAGATAGAAGGCAAGTTCATATACAAAAGTTTCTTAGCTTCTTTAGAATTTTTATTTTATTATATTCTTATATATACAGGGTATTGCGTTTGGCCTGGGCTGACATGCACTTTCTTATTTTAAATGGGACACCCTATATATTATTGCAGATTATGAGAACGCGCTTAAAGACGAGTTCACCAATATATAACAGTATGGGTCTATAGTGCAACGTTTCGGATTTATTGACATTTTTCTTCAGTTTTCTACCTATTTTCAAATTAACAGAAGTAAAGTACTTTTATAAATTTTAAAATTTTTGTTAGAGCCTTAAAAAATTAAAACCTCGTTCTACTCACAGTCTTATATTCGAGTTTTAAAACTTCAAAAAAGTTACAATGTTGCCATGCTTTGCGTATCGTAATTTTTTTTTAAAAATTTAAATGCAACACCCTGTATATTACAATAAATTCGGATAGAGAATTGAAGTAAGATTTCAATGACCCATAATAATATGGGTCTCCGACTTATAATTTTAGACTTATTGACGATCATCTTCAGCATGCAACTAATTTTTTTAAGACACATAGAGTGCCATGGAAATAGAGTTTGAAAGGACGCCAAGGTAAACGTCGCAAGAAATGTCAACATAATTTCCTGCTAGTGCTATTGATATCTTTTAACATTATAAAAATGTATTCAAATCGAGAAAAGTTGATTCTTTACCAGTGCTATTTGGAAAATAAACGTAGTGCTGCTTTGACTCTTAGGGCATACCAACGAAAATATCCCGAAAACCGAATCCTAGATCGAAGAATTTTTCAGAAAATTGAAAGAGATCTCAAGGGGCACAGCGTTTTAAAATACGATAAAAGAATAACACCAAGATCTGTTTTAACCGAAGAAGAACAACTAAATATTTCCTTGTATTTTGAAGAGAATTCCGAAAATTCTATTCGTGATGCAGAGCGCGATTTAGGCGTTGCTAAATCTACTATTCATTTTTCGCTTAAACTTAATAAGTACAGGCCATGGAAGTTTGCGAAATTACATCATTTAGAGCCAAATGACTCCGTTACTAGATTAGAATATAGCAATTTAATTATGGATCGTCAATTCCAGGAATCTATATTAAATAAAATATGTTGGACAGATGAAACAACCTTTAAAAACCTGTGGAGTTTTCAACAGAAAAAATAGCCATTTCTGGGCACAAAAGAACCCGAAAAAATTTAAAACTATACAACATCAAGGACGACGAAGCATTAACGTGTGGTGCGGAATCTACAGAGGTACAATTATAGGCCCCGTATTTATTGATCAGCATTTAACTGGCCCTAGATATTTACAGTTACTTAGAGACACAATTAAGCCCTTGCTAGACATACATACAGTTCATATACAAAAGTTTCTTAGCTTCTTTAGAATTTTTATTTTATTATATTCTTATATATACAGGGTATTGCGTTTGGCCTGGGCTGACATGCACTTTCTTATTTTAAATGGGACACCCTATATATTATTGCAGATTATGAGAACGCGCTTAAAGACGAGTTCACCAATATATAACAGTATGGGTCTATAGTGCAACGTTTCGGATTTATTGACATTTTTCTTCAGTTTTCTACCTATTTTCAAATTAACAGAAGTAAAGTACTTTTATAAATTTTAAAATTTTTGTTAGAGCCTTAAAAAATTAAAACCTCGTTCTACTCACAGTCTTATATTCGAGTTTTAAAACTTCAAAAAAGTTACAATGTTGCCATGCTTTGCGTATCGTAATTTTTTTTTAAAAATTTAAATGCAACACCCTGTATATTACAATAAATTCGGATAGAGAATTGAAGTAAGATTTCAATGACCCATAATAATATGGGTCTCCGACTTATAGTTTTAGACTTATTGACGATCATCTTCAGCATGCAACTAATTTTTTTAAGACACATAGAGTGCCATGGAAATAGAGTTTGAAAGGACGCCAAGGAAAACGTCGCAAGAAATGTCAACATAATTTCCTGCTAGTGCTATTGATATCTTTTAACATTATAAAAATGTATTCAAATCGAGAAAAGTTGATTCTTTACCAGTGCTATTTGGAAAATAATCGTAGTGCTGCTTTGACTCTTAGGGCATACCAACGAAAATATCCCGAAAACCGAATCCCAGATCGAAGAATTTTTCAGAAAATTGAAAGAGATCTCAAGGGGCACAGCGTTTTAAAATACGATAAAAGAATAACACCAAGATCTGTTTTAACCGAAGAAGAACAACTAAATATTTCCTTGTATTTTGAAGAGAATTCCGAAAATTCTATTCGTGATGCAGAGCGCGATTTAGGCGTTGCTAAATCTACTATTCATTTTTCGCTTAAACTTAATAAGTACAGGCCATGGAAGTTTGCGAAATTACATCATTTAGAGCCAAATGACTCCGTTACTAGATTAGAATATAGCAATTTAATTATGGATCGTCAATTCCAGGAATCTATATTAAATAAAATATGTTGGACAGATGAAACAACCTTTAAAAACCTGTGGAGTTTTCAACAGAAAAAATAGCCATTTCTGGGCACAAAAGAACCCGAAAAAATTTAAAACTATACAACATCAAGGACGACGTTATTAATTAACGTGTGGTGCGGAATCTACAGAGGTACAATTATAGGCCCCGTATTTATTGATCAGCATTTAACTGGCCCTAGATATTTACAGTTACTTAGAGACACAATTAAGCCCTTGCTAGACATACGAGGAAATACCAACGAAATAATATATCAAATGGACGGCGCTCCATGCCATAACACGCTAGATGTAAAGAACTTTCTTTCCAACAATTTTATGGAATGGATAGGTCCAAATGGGGATATTCTGTGACCTCCTAGAAGCCCAGACTTATCTCCATTGGACTATTTCTTATGGGGAACATTAAAGGATAAGGTTTACCAAAACCGCTGCGAAAATATTGAGGATTTAAGAAACAAAATTATTATGGAAGTTGCGTATTGAAAGTAAGTAAATGAAAGTGGAGCAGTTCGAAAAGCGACCAATAAATTAGAAATGATTCTTATAACTTGCATTGCCGAAAACGGTGGACTCATTGGTCATTTAATAAAATAATTTTTTGTAGAATTTTTTCCAAATAAATTTAGTTATTATATAAATAAAAACAATTAAGCAATCTAATATATAAAGCATAAAATCTGTAAATCTAATTAAAGCGTTTTCAAATTATAATTTGTTTTTATTAATATTATTTCTTTTCCAACCAATAACGCTGTTTTTTATTTAGAAATACACAAAAATATGGAAAATTATAAAATAATTAACAAGTATCACATTTTTCGTTTATACCGGCTGAAATACAGGCGATACGCTTACAAAGTATGTTTTGAATTAAATAACTATCTAAAAAAAGCAAAATATACACGGTTTAGATTTTATTGAATAACTGAGTCTCTTTTTATTTTTTTATTGTTTTTCCAATATCTTAATATTTAAGCAAAAAATAGGTGAACATTAATTAAATTTAAAAAATTAGCCCCCGTATTCCCTAAAAAGGTTAGACCAGATCTAGTTACCATGACATTTAAAACTGTTAGTTCGCCAGTTGCGTTTTGTATATGTCACTGTCATTTGGTAATTGTGACTACAATAATTTATTTGCTCTATCGTTGCATTTGTCATTTTAAACCTTTAACTGTTAAGTTAGACATGGTCTAAATTTAAACCTCTTTAGTGAATACGGTTCTAAGGGTTTTATAATTAACGATACTTGTATATTAAGATAATAATCAAGGGTAAATAAAGATTATCGGTACCTAAGTAATAACTCTTAATGCATACATTATAATACACCCACGACTTTTTTGAAATTAAACAAATTGAAAACTTTGTCTTAAAAAAATTAGTTGCATGCTGAAGATGATCGTCAATAAGTCTAAAACTATAGGTCGGAGACCCATATTATTATGGGTCGTTGAAATCTTACTTCAATTTTCTATCCGAATTTATTGTAATGTACAGGGTGTTGCATTTAAATTTTTAAAAAAAAATTACGATACGCGAAGCATGGCAACATTGCAACTTTTATGAAGTTTTAAAACTCGAGTATAAGACTGTGAGTAGAACGAGGTTTTAATTTTTTAAGGCTTTAACAAAAATTTAAAAAATTATAAAAGTACTTTAGTTCTGTTAATTTGAAAATAGGTAGAAAACTGAAGAAAAATGTCAATAAATCCGAAACGTTGCACTATAGGCCCATACTGTTATGTATTGGTGAACTCGTCTTTAAGCGCGTTATCATAATCTGCAATAATATATAGGGTGTCCCGTTTAAAATAAGAAAGTGCATCTCAGCCCAGACCAAACGCAACACCCTGTATAAATAAGAATATAATAAAATAAAAATTCAAACGAAGCTAAGAAACTTTTGTATATGAACTTGCCTTCTATCTGTTATGGTTCTCGAGATAAGGAGATATACATTCTTATTTTGGACACCCTGTACATTAGTCGTATGAAAGTGATTGTTTCCAACTTCAAAGGATTTTTGTACTCAGCTGTTGCCTCGTGCAAAATATCTCCTCGTGACTTTTTTGAAAGCGTTATTTGAAATGAAAGAAGCAACTATTAGGTCTAAGAACAGACTTTTGAAGTTGGTATACGCTTCTTTGACACCTACCTCTACTGTAAGGTGTCTTCCGGTATCATGCAAAAGCAGGTGGTATATTTTGCACACATTATCAGATTATGTTAATTAATAGCTTTTTACACTTACGGCACAGGGATTACACAAGAGCTGCACTAGTTCTCCACTAATTTTATCGAAATGACTGTTCAATACAATGTCAATAGAATGGAGTTTTTTAATTCCAGAGTTCTTTTGTGCGGCATATTTGCCTCGTTAGAGGTTAAATAAATGATAAATAAAAAGTTTTACTTATTTTAAAACTAAGTTTTATATGTGATTCATTATACAGGGTATGAAACGAATACTAAAACAGAAGATTACAAAACAAGAAGAAAAGAATAAAAACTTTTGAGTCAAATAAAGTAAAGAACTTACAAGTACAAGTCAAAAATCTATCTAAACTTTTTTTGGTAACAGACGTAGTTTTTGAGAAAATGTATAGGGAATATGTAAAAAATGCGCTATTTGAAATTTTGGGCTTATTGACCGTTAAATTACCTAAAACAAGAGCTCGAATTAAAGGAATGTTAATGACAAAAAAATGTCATTTTCACTTAGGTACTACAAAATGATGTTTTTCTCACCAGATACCCGATTTTGCCCGCCATGTGCGGTTTTAATAAGTGTTTTAAATGTTAAAATTGATCAGTTGAAATGTTTGCTGTCTTAATCTAAATATCAAAAATTTAAATAGTTGGGAAAATTACGTTGCTACTTGAAAATAACAAAAAAGTAACTGATATTGCTTTTTGAATTTGAATAGTTTTCGCCATTTTTGAAACTGCACTGCACAAAAAATGTGCTCTCCATGCATAAACTGTGGCACTAAATTCACAATGGAATATAAAAATATGATCCAACCTGGTCAATGGAAAATACGATTTTTTTTTTAAGCACTGACTGCGTCGCGTTTGTTCGAAAATACTCATTTTGTAATTTATATGTTAATAGCTAGTTCATAAAACCATTGTAAAGTTAATGGTAAAAGTATCTTGATAGTTATCTATGACTACAACAAATACTTACCCATCAATATCAACAAATCCCATGTTGAGGTAGCCGTCACTAAACTTAAAAAGGGGTATTCTTTTTACTTTTAGTTCTGATTGTTTACCCATTGCTATGTTGATGTCTTTCTCTGAATTAAACGTATCTTGACAATCAAGAAACATTTTAGGTATGGAATACAAATCTTCACTTGTTTTATTATGAAAACTGTATTTCTTTGTTTTCCTGGAATTTACAAAATGTCCTTGTATTTTAAGTTTGTAACTATCAATTAATATTTAAATTCTTGCCAAAAATTAATGGAGCATTTAATTACAACCCAACCCTATTTTATTTATTTTCTCAGCGAGTATTAAAAATGCTCCTTTCTTAATTAGAAAGAATGATAAATAAGTGGCCAATGTCAAAAATTAATATTAATAGATGATCTTCCCCAATGTTATAGGGTAATTATTAATTTGATTTGTTTTCAGTACTTGGTAAATACAGATGTTCTAACTAAACCGGCCCACAAAAGCCAGGACACCATATTTTCCCGATCATTTTTAAAGTTCTGCAGTAAAAATATGGATCAAAAGATTTTAATCTGTTTTTCGGATTTTGAACGCTTTACTGATCTAGATTTTCAGTATTTTTATCATATCTCTCTATATATATATATATATATATATATATATATATATATATAGATTAGACAACAAAATATTTTCCTTTTGCATTATTTTTGGATATAGAGGTAAGTTTTAGAATAACCTATCTAGGAAGATTTTTCCAGTTTTCAAGTTGCTGTCTTCTACGAAAGGTAGTAAATTTAGCTATTAGATTTAGGTGAATACAAAGTTACTAGTGATAATGAAATAAAAAAGAAAAATAACTCTTTGGGCTTGTTACCGGATATAAAAAAAAACTTTTTTAAGGAACTCACCTGTATTGCTTCAAATATTCAAACAAAATTTAAATTAAAAACGGTGTTTAGATATCTTTAGATATGTTCTGAATAAAGATTGTTTTCAAAATATTTCTCACATTTTCTTATTAGACATAAATTATAATGCTTAAACTAGATTTCTCGATCGACGTTAAAACCATTTGTTCTTTAAAAACGATAAATCACATACACAAACTTTACCAGACCATTGAATGACCAAACCAAAAAATTATCTGTCTTAATTGCCTAAAACTGAATGAACTGAGGCTGCAAAACGCATTAACAAAATTTATTTTTAAGTATGGGCTATAGCGAGTAATTAAGAATCAGTGGCGTCCTGGCGTAATTAATTACCTTATCACACCCTCCTCCCTCGAAATTGCCAAATTATTTAATGTTCCTTTCTTTACCTTCCTTGGAAAAGGGAAGTATTGTAATTGTGAAAAAACCCCCCTACGAGATTTATTCCGGAAAACATGTTTTTTTAATTTCGTCGGTCTGTCTGTTCGCGGTATAGCTAAAAAACAATTTACTCAATTTTGGACAATAACTAAAAGTCATATGAGGACGACCTAGTAACATTTTGGTATGGCGGCCTAGTCAAATGAAAAAAAAAAATACAAATTTTGCACAAAAATCATGTATTACGTAATAATCAACTGGTGAAATGTTGGTACAAATCCAAGATGGTGAAACAAAATGACGGCTTAATAAAATATTTAAATATTCATCCTAAAAAAACTACTTAATAGATTGAATTCAAATTTTGTGCAAGAATTATTTGTGGTATATAAATGAACTGGTAAAACTGTGGTACGAATTTAAGATGGCGGCCAAATAAAAATTCCAGGGATAACATTTATTTATAACGTCCCTAAATGCTAAATGAGTTTTGTCAATTAAATTGGTCTATTGGCGGGGTAGTTAAAAACTATTTACCCGATTGATTTCAAATTTTGGGCAAAATTAAGGGTTATGTGGGGACAACGCCCGTTAACTCTATAGGGTACATCGTTGAGCAGCTATAGGGCAAGAGGGACGCGCGGGTGAGGCGGAGGTCGTGACGTCGACTGGCGACCCGATCTGACAAGGCGGCTAGTGTATTACTTATTCAGCTTGACGTTTTCGGTGCGGTAGTTGTCAATTGTGTTTTTCAGAGTATTTTTTTTACTTCCTCAAGTGAAAGTTTTAAGACATTTTAGTGTTAATCAGTTAATAATTAATCTTAATAAGGAATTAATAAGAAAGGGAACCAAAATTACCGAAAAAACAACTGAAAATAATTACAAATAGACACAACAACATAAACCTAGATGCCGCAAGTGTGTTCTTAAGAGAAAGGTTATTTTTATGAATGAAATATTTAAATGAACTGGCGGGGAAAAAAAATAAAGAAACAAGCTATTCTGAAGTGGACCCCCACGAAAAGCTGTATAAAAAATCGAAATAATGATTAACTGAATTTTCAATTTGTTACCGTTTAAGCACGAATTGTGTGCTGATTTATTTCCTATTATTAAAAAAGATGTTTGAACAGTTAAATAATTGTGTTTACTGCAAATAGTATACCTATAGTTAATAAAATACGAAAAATACTTATAATATACATAAGGTGTCCCCTTAGTGTGTTCTCGGTTGATATCTTGGTAACGGTTAGATACAGAGAAGAAATTAATTATTTAAAACTGAATCAGGAAAAAATTAACCGTTTTGTTCTAATTTTGAGCTGTTCAAAATTAAAAATCCCAGTTTTTAAATGTCACTATCTCGAAAACAATTAAACTTAGGCCTATGGACATTATATGAAGTAGACGTAGAATTTTAGATACAATTCATAAATGTTATAAAATATAGGATGTTTCATATATGAAAAACTATTTAAGTAGGTATACAAGTCATCCTATATACTAATATTTATATTTAAACTTTTTCTCTATCTCTAACCATTGTCACCAAAACCGAGAACATTCTACTGTAACATCTTGTATAAAAAAATTTACATTTTCTAAACTTATACAACTATTTGTCAAGCTGTCAACTTTTTTTAAGAATATTTTTTTGGAACTTTAAAAATACACCATATTTTTTTAAATACGAAGCGAACTTTTTGAAATGCACTCAGCAAAAAAACTTGGTTCAAACTTGAACCAACATCCCTAAACGTAAGTTTAAAATTATAATATCTTATATCTCGAAGGCTGCATTTTATTGTAACAAATAAGTTTCATTTTTCAACAAAAAAAAGAATAATATATGTAATTAAACGCACACAGACAATGCCGTGCTAAAGCAAGCCGGTCGCCGAGTGACGTAGATCGCTCACACCGATTTATGATAGATCAATATCGCTCGAGGCAACCTATAGAGCTAATGGGCATTGATGTGGGGATGAGCTAATAATAATATATATTATAAAAATCCAATATAGCAGAACAAAATGGCGGCACTTTTATAACAAAAAAGATTTATTTCTGTATAACCTTGCAAGTTTCAAGATACGATAAATATTAATTATTACCTGAGAATCGGCTAAAGATAGGTATGGAAGTATTCACAAAAGTTCCTCAGAAATATATGTTGTTCCTTAACTTAAAACTGCTGAAAACATTTTAAGGTGGGAGCTAAAGGTCATTTATTTCTAGCAACAAAAGGATTTGTATATCTTTTCTACTATTGACGGTTGAACGCTTTGTATGTAAAAACACTCGAGAGGAAGAGCAATTCCACTAAAACTTTTTGTCTTTTTTTTTGTCCAAATAGATTCCGGTTGTATTACAGGTTTCGATGAATATCACTATGACAATGTTGAAAAAGTATTTAAATATAGATAACGGATTTAACAGTTTCACACAACAGAAACAAATTAATTCCCAAAAAAAGTGCCTACTTACCCGTTCATAAGGGAAATTAAATTAAGAGCATTCAGTTCCTCCATTGAAAATAGTTTTTTTTCCTGTTTGTTTCCAAATTGACGAATTTTCTTATACCTGTAGATGAACTTTTAGATTTCACGCCAACGTTTTTCAGAAACTATATATTAAAAGAAAATACGTGTTTTAGCTACAAAATCAATCCGCAAATAACTGTCCATTCGAATAAAAGTATTCCATGAACCCATCCTTTTTATGGTTTAAGTTAATTATTTGATCCCTGAAACTATTGTCAACCGAATTGTCCGAATAATGTGTGTAGGTTTACGTAATTTGCTCGGACATATCACATAAATGCATACAATACAGTGTTTGTTTTAGATTTCCAGGTGTGGCGTTTATGTTTAAAAAGCAGTCACTATACCTTAAGAATTTCAAAACAAAGGTATATACAATATATTTGTATAGGGTGTTTTTTTTTTCGTTGATATTGAAGGGTATAGACTGAACGGTAAGAGATGTGTACAAAAAAAACTTAGATACTTGTCCTGTTCTCTTCTTTAGTGTTTAGTTTAATGGCGCGGTTAGATTTACGCTAACTGGTTGTTTTAGAAAATACAGGGTGATTCTCAAAATCTCCCGTTTCTCATTATCTTTTATTACTCGGTTATTTATGGAGATAAAAAAAACTTTTTTCATGACTTTTTACATAGAATCCAGCGGCGTACTTAAAAAAATATATATGTTTTAATTTTTGAGATATTATCAAAAGTAGCATTTTCTTAAATGGGGTGTCTATATCTAAGTATCTAGAGAAAGCGCATTTTTCTTGCAATTGCAACAATATATAATACCTAATATTTTTCTTTGTCCTAAATAGCCAAAATACCAAAAAAACATTTTTTTTTAGTTGGCCATGGACTGAATCATTATTCTTGTATTTTATAATAGATATCTTAAAAACTCAATTACCGAGAATATTAATACATTGATAAACCAAAACATCTACAAAAGACAACAAAAAATTGTAACAACAGTTGTTTAATCACAAAAGGTGCTCAAATTGTCTTCCATTCTGCTCGATGCATTTTTGGACTCGGCTTGCAACTGAACGAGTGGCGTTATAAATACGAATATTTGGCACCCTTCCAATGCAATTAATAAAAGTTGCTCTAAGTTCTTCTATTCTTCATTCTTAATAAAGCCTAAAAAATAAAAGTCTAGTGGCGTCAGGTCGGGAGAACGCGGAGGCCATTTGTTTGGTCCATTGACAGTTAGTAAGTGGTAAGTGCTTTACTATATGGCTGTTATGGGCTGGGGCACCGTCTTGTTGTAGATAAACATTATTTTTGCACCTAATGGCATGTTATCCAACTCGTATTACATATTCTTCCAAGATTTGGATGTATCCTTCAGCACGAAGTCTGATGAACGGCGTTCTTCATCTCCAGGATGTAAGTTATGAATTTTCCTTATTTTATACGGTTTATACTTATGCTTTTTAAACGTTTTTAGAACTTTAGACTTACTTATGCCGATATCTTTGTCAATATTACGGCTAGATACTGTCGGATCAGCAGCAACACAAGCTAATATATTTATTTCATCTATTTCTCTATTTTCCTTATTGTAACTCTTACCTCTTGGTTTTGCGAATGAGCCATACGCACTTAAATTTTCATATAATATTTAAAATATTTGTTTGTCTGGCTGTCGTCGTTCCGGGTAACGCTCAAAATATAGGTCTAAAGCAGTGTTTTTATTTTTATTACTCTGAATATAGCACCCAATTATGCTAAACTTTTCTTAGTTTTGAAAAACATTAATTTTGGACACCTTTTTTTAAAAAATATAATCGAAAACCTAATTTGACAATCAATACTTAATTGTTATTTAATTTTATGACACGTAAACAAACGCCTAAAGAATTCAGTCCAAGGCCAACTAAAAAAAAGTGTTTTTTGGTATTTTAGCTATTTAGGACAAAGCAAAATATTAAGTATTATAAGTTATTGCAATCGCAAGAAAAAATGCAATTTTTTAGATAGTTAGATATAGTGTGTCCCATTTAAGAAATTGCTACTTTTTTATCTCCATAAATAACCGAGTAATAAAAGATAATAAGAAATGGTAGACTTTGAGAATCATCCTAAATTAATCCAGTTAGCGTAGATCTGACCCCGACATTAAACTAAACACGAAAAAAGAGAACGGGACACGTATCTTAGTTTTTTTGTATCTCTTACCGTTCAACCTATACCCTATAATATCTACGAAAAAAAAACACCCTGAACAGCTTATTTCTTTAGGTCACAAACACCATTGTTCGTGGCCATCAGATGAATCCATGCATCAGATGATTCCCAATGTGATTAAACTAAAACCGAGGCTAAATCCAGTTTTAATATACATGGTGTCCCCTTTAACAATGCCCTTCACAGGGATTTTGTAAACCAGAAGAGCGATGAGAAGATGCGGATTCAATTAAAAAAAGCTGCTTAATTAAGGATCTAATCAAATGCTGTCCAAAAATTTGTCAGATATTCAACTTTCTAAATTTTTGTTTTCTACCTGATATCATCTTAAAATTTTTAATCCCAGTTAAAAAATCATGGTTCTTGGGATTAGACCTTGTCAAATTGGAATTACTATCCGACGTTTCGTCTTCGATTGCACGAGGCATCCTCAGGGAAGAGTTTCAGGCGGGCTTTTATACCCGACTTGCGCTTGGCGAACCGTCACCCTGTATTAAGAGCGGTTTCCACGTGTGATGTAAACCATAACCCGTGTCTCTATTACATTTTTTTGTATGTTTAAATATTTCAATAGATTCTCAAATTTTTTGTTTATAAAATTCTGGAACCGATGCTAAATCCTTTACATTTACAATATGGCCAGTGTTATGCTGGTGTTCAGCTACAGCAGATTAAACAATTTGCTTCATTTAATACATCCTTTATGTTCCTTAAGTCTAGTTCATATTAAGTGTCCTGTTTCCCCCACATACATTTCTCAACAGGAGCAAGGAATTTTATATACTCCTGCTGTGTGGAAAGATACAATATCTTTCGGAGATCGCAAGCGTTATCCAATCTTTTTATGTGTATTGAACATTGTACATATGTTGGACCGCCGAAGTAATGGTCCTATTTTGTCTGTAGTGCCATGTATATAGGGAAGATAACACTTAGGGCCGCAGAGAGCTGCGTCGGCCCCCGGTACAAAAAAATTTCTCGGGCCCCCCCTAAAGATAAAAAAAAATATTTCTCTGGATTTTTTTTTCATTTCAAGGTCAAACGATGTAAGCATTGCCCCAGTGTATAAAAATGAGTATTAGAGTGAAGACAATACAATTAAAATTTTCAAAACGACAATAATTTGACTTAATATAAATATAAAGTATATAAGATTTAGTTATATCGATGGCTTATTTGCAATAGGACGGTAAGTTGTAAGTTGTGTTTTCCAGGAATCAAGAAAAACTTAACAAACTCCTACAATAATGTTGTGGAAAGTAATTATTTTATCATTAAACAATAAATTGGATTAGAAATGCGCCTTTAATTAAATTTTACCAGTTTTTAAATTTTGGTCTTAGTTTTGTGTGATACGTCATATTCGCTAGTCTTTAAATGAATTTTTTGTGGCATATGACAAATTACGTCAATAATATCAAATTCCATTATTATAATAAAAAGGCATTTTTTTAATAAGTAGTCTTGCTATAAACATTTATTTTAAAGATATTAAACAAGTTAAAGAAACTCAAATATAACATGAAATTATAAATTCGGAAAAACACAGAACAAGAGAACACTAAAAAATCTAATACAAAATCTATTCGGTAAAATGTGGTAGCGAATCGTAGAAAGAATGTGTTTCAGAAGTAAGATGCGTTTTTAGTTGTTGTAGATGTTTCCACTTGGAATTTTTAATTTTTAGTCTTTCAGGAAATAGTCTGCGGTATGAGGCTGGCTTAATATTGATTTGTCTTTGCCTCTGTGGTAAATCTTTATACTCGTCATCAAAATTAATTTTGTAAAATATCTTTCCTTCTGGAGTATATTTCAAAGATCTAAGATCAGTGACTGTTGGGTCATTACTACTTCGTCCTGGTCGAATGGAGCTATACACAAAAGTAGACTTGTCGTCGAAGTTAAGAAAATATTCATGAGTAAGATACTGAACATTTAAAGGGGTAGGCTGTGAACGAGCTTCCTGAATCACCGAGATGTATTCGCTAGGAAGTTGAATTCTTCTATTTTTCAATCTTGTTTCAATAAGAGCGTGAACCGAGTCACACTCCATTTGAGTGTGACCCTTTTCCAAGAATTTCTGCTCAATTATTATGGAATGCTTTACTGAAAAGTGAAGCAAAGCATTCGCCAAAACGGCGTTTCGGTTCTGGTAGCAGCATCCATCCGAAATTAATACGATAGGCTTCTTGTCACTCAAACAGTTTTCTTCCAAATGTCTTAATATGCAATTAGCGAAAATAGAGGCGCTCAAGTCGCCCTCAGTCTCATTCCAGAGATAATTCCCACAGTGATGGGACTGCAAATTATAGATTGTGAAATTGTGAATCTGTAACTTAGTTTTGTAATAATATGCACTTATATTTAAAACTGGGCACAATTTAACAGCCTGTGTATCCATGGTGAAGGTGTATACTAAATTTTGTTCTGCTTCTTCTTTGTTTTTATTTTTTGCAGCTCTGGCTCGGTCTTTCCGTCTTAAATGTTCATTATACTTTTCTTCAGAAAGCTGCCCTACCTTAAATGCATAGCACGGGTCGCTTTGATCTTTCTTTGGATGAAAAATTGAAAGATTCATTTCATCAAAAAGACATGAGAAAGGATAAATCGTGTAAGCTTCTATCTTATCTTCGAGACATCTATCCTTATATAGTCGATAAAGTTGAGATTTGCTGTGGAATGTCTGCTCAAGGTATACGTTTTTACTGTCTTTTCGACAATAATGAGATGGTTGCTTAGGTAACTCATTAAAAAATGTATTTAGATGTTTTTTCCTTGCCTCATTTCTGTTAGCCTCGTCGCTATTTGAAACTGTTTCCGATCTAGCTGTCATAGTCATACCTGAAGTTTTTTTATTTAACCAAGAATGCACCATCTTTTCCTTGAGCCCTAGTGTTCCTAAAAATTTTTTTTTGCAAACTTGGAGTCTCTTATCTTCTAATTTCAAATGATAGTTATAAGTTTCGGAACGTCGGGAGGGACCAGATGTATAAGAGCGCTTCTTGGGAACAAAGTCAACAAGGGAGCGCACGTAAATCTTCTTTTCATTCCAGGACATCTTCCAGAAATCCGAAAATATGTGCACGGAATCATTTTGTGATATTGAGTTACATAATCTCTTATTTTTTGAACAATAAGCTGAAGTGCAAGAAGTTATCTTTCTAGCTGCACGTTCTTTATCGTTACTAACTTTGCCCTCCTTTGTTCGTGTGTATCCCAAATAGGTATTTCCCTTCATTCTTTTTATCTTGTTTTTGTTTCTCTTCCAGTTGTCTGGGCATGATTTTCTTAACCTCTTGGGACCTTGAAGTTTTTCTTCAGCTTCATTTTCTGTATTTTCGGAGGAGGCCTCGGAGGAGGCAGTAGAATGACTGTCATCTCTGTTTTCAGGGTTATAGTCCGGATCTGAATTTTGTTTGTCACTCTGAGCTTCGTCGGAACATAGGGTGGTAGTCTGAGCCTTCTCACAATTATTCTCCGTCATATCACTATTGTCAGGTATTCCCTCATTGTCTTCTTCTAATGAAAAGAGTTTTGAAGATTCTTGTTGCAGCTGTACCATTGTGGAGCCTTGGATATCAGTTAGCACCTCAGCATCCATGGACTTGGATTCAAAATACTCGTTATTTATGTGATCCGGGTGCAAACTCTGGGTAAAATTTGTAAGAGTGGATGTCGAGTATACTCCTTGTGGATCGTATAGAGGACTAGCTTGTTCTTCTTGGAATAGTAGACCAGCATCTACTATATTTTCTATGTTTAAATCAGTATGAACAGGTTCTGTTCTTTCTACAGATTCAAATAGCTGAGAAATTTGTTGTTCATGAGAGCTTAGATAATATTCCGGATCATGACTTTTATTTATGGCTAGATCAACAAGTTTCTTGCTTCGTGCAGACATTTTTCGGAAACAAAGTGTTACTTACGTTGATATTTACTTTACTTAGTTATTACTTATTTTGCTTTGATAAAAATAACAGAAAAGGCAAGGGCGTATCTAGGAAGGAGGGGCGGGGAAGAGGCATCCTTCGTTTATTACAAGATTTTGAAAAAAAATTAAAATACCTAACTTTAATTATTTTTGAAAAAATCCACCATTATTTTACCTTACAAAACTTAAAATTTTAAAAGATAACTTTACCTGCGGATCATTTCCGCGCCTTTTTTTGACTGACCCCCCCCCACCCCCTTCTTTTTTGAGCTGGGTAAGCCTTAGATAATCTCGCATACATGGACTGCGCTTTCAAGATCGCGTCGCGTCGGATGCCCCTACATCTAGGAGCGTTGTAAGTTTGCGATGGCCAACAATTGTCTATTATAGCGCCTGGTATATTAAATGAATACTTTCTCAAGTAATAATTTATCCATGACAACCACGCTCAACAACTTGCAAGTTTCCATAGTGATTCTGGCCCTCGCAAACCTACAACGTTCTCATGCTGGGGCCATATTTTGCAATATTGACAGATAGGCCAAGCTCAATCCATGTCAGTGTATGATCTAAGGGATAAGCCCTTGAGAGAAGAATAGAAATAATTGCAAAATAATTTATTGAAAAAAAATCCAAATATTGCTGTAGTTAACAAGACGTATCCCAAAGCTTAACTATAAGAATGTGTGTGGTAATAGGACGTATCATCAAAAAGAATGAAATTCTTACCTGTAGATAGTTTTTCTCAAATCTCGATCTAGGGAACTAAACAAATAAACTTACAGTAGTTTTACACTATTAGTTTTTCTATGAAAAAGCAACAATTTTATCAAAAAATCCCATCATTAAACGGAGCGACGTTACACGCACGAACAGACAGAAGAAAACTGCATGTTACGCGTTATTACATTCAGGAATTCGCCGGTTGTGATACGTCAGGTTACTGCTTTTTGAAATACAGGGTTTTGATTGGTCCTAGGCCAACACGCCATTGCGAGCACGTGTAGATCGCGCAACTCTATGAGATGGCGCGAAAACCTCAAATTTCAAAAAATTGTGGGTTACGTCCTATTACAAATAAGCCATCGATATATTATATGTATACTATTAAAATAATTGTAAAAATTAGCTTTTAGGACAGGGTAAATATTCATATACCTAACTATTTAAAACCGGGTTGTAATAAATTAAATTAGAAAACGGTCATTTCTACATATTAAAGTAATTCTAAACAAGGTATAAACATTTATACAAAAACAAAACATCATTTTGACAATTGCAAGACAAGCTACTATTTACAGAGACAAAAATAATAAAATATTTAAAATAAGATAAAAATTAGTATAACGGAGCTTTACGGCATTTTGCAGATGCAAAATTTTCAATGATTTTTGAAAAGTCACAGGTCCTAGCCATTTTAGACTCAATTGCTAAAATCCCAAGAGCACTTAAACGTTCTTGTATCATGGTAGACCTCAAAACATTTTTAAACCAGAAAGTTGGCTAAAGGATCGTTCTGCTTGGGCCACCGTAACGCTTGTATAAAAACAAAAAATGATGCTGTGCCATTAAGAGCGATAAAAAAGAGCGTATTATTGTTCTTAAGTCAAGTGCTCAAAAGACACTTAAGGAACAAGGATGTCGTCCATTTCTGTTTCGAATTTATCACAGTTTATTACCTAGAGATTTCGAACGCAGAATGACTTTTTGCGAGTGGTTGACAAGGATCTGCGATGACAACCATAATTTTCCACATAATTTTCTTTGGTCAGACGAGAGTTACTTTTGGTACAATGGCATTTTTAATCGGCACAAGGTATAATTTGGCAACACAAAATAAACATCGTGTATGAAAAATCAAGCCAGACATCAAAATCGCTTTGACTTTAATGTGTGGTGCGGTATTTTTGGGACAAGTATTATCTTAGCAATAATTTATGAGGACACTCTTAATTTGGATAGATATTTAAAATTCCTAAATAATGATATTGAAGATTTTCTTGATGACATTCTTCTGGCCGTAATCGACAATATGTGGTTTAAACAAGATGGGACACCTCCTCATAATGATGGCACCATAAGATGACCCGCGCGGTTATCCGATATTATGCCATTGGATTTTTTCTGGTGGGGCTTCCTTGATCATGAGGTCTGCTGGAAAACATTGGTAAATATTAACGAAGTTTAAGTCGCATTTAGAAGAGAACGCCCGATATGCTAAGAAACATAGTGGATGAAATTGTTAATCGTTGTTATATAATGTTTAGAAATCGAAGGCGGAAGTTTTGAAAATAAAATTAAATAGGTAACCTTTTTTTATATAAAATATTCATGTTGCTTATACTTGTTACCCTATTTGAAATACAAGTTCGTTGTACTTATTTGATTTAATGATGAGTTTTATAGTTCGAAAAGAACCGAAACATGGGATGAAAAATGTAATGATAACATCATGTAGATGACTAAAAGTAGCAATGAGAAGTAAACAATTATTTATAGATGTCTTTTCAACTAAAGTCAGAAAAAATAGAAACGATTTCCCAAAATTTCAGTTTTTTTCAAAAATCTCTAAAACCGTTGAATATAAAATTTGCACAGCATTTGATTATATCTTCGAGTATGCAACTTTCTTTTACTTTTTTTTAATTTAATCCACATCGTATCTCTTCTGGATCCCCTTCTTAAACGGGACACCGTGTATACGGTGTTGCCCAAATTAGACCTAAAAGGAATTTATTAAATAAGACACCAATAGTTTATTTTCCTTTTATTATTTTATACTTATTTGACACATATATGACAATGTATGTCAGTTTACAAAATTAATTAAAAACTATGTACAAAATCTACTCAGTAGACATAAACACAAAAAACGAGAATATCCTCATCATAATAATTATTAAGGGTAGTAAGATTAACACGGAGATGTGATTTTCACTTCAATGCTAAAATCTAGTTCTTATCGAAATAATATAATGGAAAAATTAAGCATAGCATCATACTTAAAGGCGCGAAGGTTTCATAATATCGATGAAAGGTTCTAAACAACGATGACTAGAGATATATTTTGGTAATGGTGATCTTAAAAAAAATTCAAAATAAAGATTAAAGGTGGAATCATATATGTCCGAAAATTTTTATTTTGTTAACAATTTTTTTCGAGTTAAAGTAGATGGCCACAGCCGCGAAAGCTTCCGTTCTATGTCTAGATACTTAAAAATTAGAAAAATTTGTAAAAAACGAGAAATGAATGTCATCAGCTAACTAGTTTATCTTTAACGTCCCTTTATTGTAATAAATAATTTTTAACAGTTGTTATAAAATAAATGCTTTATTTATTACAGAAATATACAGTTTTGTTTTAAAGCTCATAGTTCATTTTTATTTAAAATAAAAACGCATAAAAAAAACAAAAACATTGAAAGACCGAGAAAACAGTTGAGAACGCACCATATAAGGTTAAAGTAATTTTTTTTACTTCGTCCGATATTATTAAAAATTTTTGATTGATGTTAACATTGTCGCAGCAACCTATCGACGGAAATCGAATATATACGACTCCACTTTTACTCAAAATCCGGTGCTAAAACTTTAAAATCCTCTGTATGTGTACATGTAATTTAGATTTATTGCCGTTTTTATCCTCCCTCAAGTGCTGCCCTGAGAGGCCCACAAGAACCATTTTGCAGGGAGGCCACAATGTTCAAAAACAACGGATGACAAAGAAATCACAATCCATTTCATATAAATATAACCACAACAAGAGGACTGGAAGAAAATTACATTGTGTCCAGAGGGGCCAACACCCCCCTCCCCCCGCCTTGCTTCCTCTGCGCGCTTTGGCAAGAAGGCAAGATGTGATATGTATCAAAATCCATAAATACACAAGTGAGATATATTTTCAACAAACTAGTTTCTGAAAAGTTTTGTTGAAAACTATATAATATACAGGGTGCTTCAAAAATATGAGCCATCACTTATTGACATAAAATAAGATGAAATTGTTAAATACACATAGGTCCACACCGGCTTCTTTTCACGATAAAGGGTGTTTTTTCTTCATTAGGTGATTTCCCTCTATTTTTAAACCGAATTATTAGATTAAAATAAAATTCTGTGACCTAAGAATATGTATAAATATACATTTTTTATGACATATTCTTGTGCGTATATTACCTTTCAGTATCGTACAAGCGATGATTTTTTCACATAATTGTCTTAATTTTTTTGTGTCGCCATTTTTGATTTCATGTACTCCCTGATCATTTTAATCAACTCTTAGCTAATTAGTAGGTACATTCAACCATATATCGGCTATTTTAAATCCTAATAATATATTTTGTTTTAAAAGAGGAGAAATAACAATTACCATATCATCGGCTTGAACTAGATGTACCTTTTCAGTGCAAAAATGATTAAGCAAATACCAAAAAAAAATTATGACTCAATAATGGGGAAAAAATGCATAATCCTACTACTAATATGTAAGGAAAATGTAATTCCCTACATGTTCTTATTACATTGAGTTTTGCTCCAATATAATGATCCACACTAGGGAAAAACCAACTAAAAAGTTCATTAACACCCTGTATCTTGAAAATGAAGCCGTTTTGGGCCTGGATTTTATATCAATATATCTCCTAGAGAGCGTGAGATCATGTTATTTAAACCACTCTGTATATTAAAAATTGAAAAATATCTCATTTGACGACAAGTATTGCAGTAAGATATATTGCTATTAAACATAATAATATGTAATCCGTAGTATAGCCATCCTGTTTTAAACACCCTGTATAAAGTCTTTATTTTGGTTAGAAGTTGGGAAGAAACTAACGAAAATCAACCTTTCCCCTTCTAGCGTCAGCCGCAGAATCTATTAATGTTACATTAAAAAACAACAAAAAAATTAAATGCTATGTTTAGGGTTATTACAATATGAGGTAAAAAATATACTATTGTACAAATGTATGGCACGTAATATAAAAAACAGGCAATTTTATTGCTGTAGTGGAATTGAAAAAGAAATACGTACAAGAACAAATCAATGGCGGCTCGGTGTTCCTATCATTTCAACTAATTAAATAAGTTCACTCTAGTATTTATTTTTCTTCATTAGAAGGAAATATATGTATCAAAAGGGATTACCAAAGAAAAATATTTTAATTTATATATTTTTTTCAGATATATTAGCGGTGTTTGAGATAAAATATTATAATAGAAAAAGTCAAATCTCGAAGAAGGCAAGTTAACTTTTTCAATTTTAATATATTTGTCTGAAATGCCCTTAATATGTTTGGGACATTTCTAAATTAAAACCAGCATCAATTAAATTTAGGAATGCAAAAGAAATATTTTTAAAAAATATTTGGCAGCAGTTAAAAATAAAATCTTGTAAAATGACTGGAATTTACTCTTACATTACTGATAATATATTTTTTTAATTATTTAAAACCTCTTAAAAAATAAACTTCTTCATCAAATAAAATGAGTCTAAGGGTAAGATAAATGTTAGTTTCAGTATTAAAAAATTAAATGTTTAGGTAAACAGTGAGTATTTATTATATTTTTGCCACTTTATCTCTAATAGCTATAGAACCCCCGTAATGTTATGTTTCTAGGTCTATTTCCGTGATACACAGATTAGTTGACTAAATACGCATTTTCTAAACTTTTTCAGCATTTTGATCTCCCATTTTTAATGCTTCTTCAACAACTTCGGGGGGCACATATCCAGTACTTCTCCGGTTAGATAGTCTATTTTTCGACCTCCTTTTCCTTTGTGTTTCGCTTTGATCACTAAAAAATAATATTTATTAATAAAAATTAAAAACTGCTATTTGATTAAGTGAGATTTCTATACTATTTTAATACATACATATATACTATTACAATACAAAAATAATTGTAAATCTAAAGAAAATAAAACGTCGAAGAACGAAACTTTATAAAAAAGTGGCAGTTTTTTAAATTATAGTTTTTGTAAAATATATCTCCCATGAAAATTCACTATACTCAAAATCGAAAGGTTTAGAGTTATGTACAACATTTCATACAAAAGCTTCTTTAAATTTGAAGTTGTTTTAAAATTTATTGTTTTATGTATACAGGGTGCCCTGATTTTTCTGGGACGACATCAACTATAAAACTTTAATTAGGATACCCTGTATTTTTGTACATTATTTGGTTCCTTGTCAAAGATAAATATGTTACCAATTTAAACTAGTAGTCGATTTCTGCGTAGTTTCCGAGATAATTAGGATTATGTGTGATTTTTTGAAAACTGGAGCTATTTTCAAATCACTATAAAAAAATAGCAAAAATCTGAAACTAGGCATTTAGGTGGTAATTTCCAGTTTATGAAGCATCAATGAATATACGAAATACAAAACTTTTGTCCAGAGCTATACAAGGTGGACATACTACGAAATCAATCTTGAACCTTTTTGAAGTGCGAAAAGTCGATTTTTTAAATAGAACACCCACAATGTTTTTTATTTATTCAAATGATCACAAAAATACCAACTTTTTCATATGTATGTTCTATACCTAAATTTATAGAGAAACTCGCAATTTAACAGAAAATCTCTATTATTTCTTGAATATTGTGAAGCTGACTTCTCAAAAAAAAACTATAGGAGGCCATGCAATGGATAATATTTCTATTTGCGTAACTGTAGTCCTAATTTTTTTTATATTTATTTACTGCTAAATTTTAAATTTAAAGCCATTATTGAAAATTAAAATTAGACACAAACTTATTGAATAACATAAACAACAGATAACATAGAAACAGATTACATGGAAATAGAAAAACAGGAAAAATTGAAAACAAATGACTATATAATTGATTTTCTACATACTTTCCGTTTTCTGCTATACGGACAGCGTCACTAATATTAAGACTAATAATTTCTTCACAAAATTTTTGTTTTAATTCAATTTCAGAATAATAGTTTCGATTTTTATACACTCTATCTTTAAGTGTGTCCCATACAAAATAATCTGAGGGTGTCAAATCCGGACTTCGCCGCGGCCATGGAATCTCACCGTTGTTACATATACTTAAATCTCTCCACAGTGGTTTGGACTATTATCTTGCTGATATACCAAGTCTACACGAATATGTTCCGAAAGATCATTGAGTATTTTCATAATTTGATTTCTTAAAAGGTTTAAAAATGTTTG
Organism: Kuschelorhynchus macadamiae; assembly: GCA_030620095.1. Lineage (NCBI taxonomy): Eukaryota > Metazoa > Arthropoda > Insecta > Coleoptera > Curculionidae > Kuschelorhynchus > Kuschelorhynchus macadamiae. The sequence continues at coordinate 2,262,511 of JAUTXW010001165.1, read as the reverse complement.
TCTATTCTTATGCGGTCTTTTATAAAGCCACACCACACTTTAACACTTGATGTACTTGCCTTTAATTTGCTTTACCAAATGTTTATATGTCTCAGAATAGCACTGAGTATTTTATTGTTATGCATTTCTGCAGTCGAAAAAATCACCTCATCTGTCCAAAAGATTTTATTTAATATCCCTCTCTCAAAATGCAGGTCCATCACTTGCATACAAAAATCTAGCCGCGTCTGATAATCAGTTTCACTTAAAAATTTAACTGGAAGAAACTTGCATGGGAATTTTTTGTTTTCTTTTATTACTCGCTGTATGCTAGTCATAGAAAAAGTAAAATCCTTTTGTACATCTTTTAAAGAGTTGGTACGATATTCAATGATATATAATAAAACCTTCATTTAAAAATCTTCAGAGACGACTGAATGGGCTTTTTCCCTTTTTCTATGTTTCAAAACTCCATGAGTCGATAAATCACTGCAAATTTTGTCAAAAATTGTCTTATTTGGTATCCTTGCTATGGGAAATATTCAGCGGTCCTCTCTTATTGCAAGTACTGGACTTTTATTATTTTCAATGTAACACATTTAGTCGCTCTTGACTTGAATATTGAGCAATTTTTTAAAATAGAACACAAAAGTAAACACCGATACAAGGAAAGGTTTTTAAGTCTAATTACACTGGCCGACAAGATTTTTCTAACACAGTCCAGCTCATTATTTTCGCAATGGAAATACCCTCCCAATAATAAAAAAAATATTCGGAAAGCCTTAATACGTACTGTAATATAGGTTAATGGTTGGCAATATTTATTATTATTTATATATTGTTAATATTGGGTTGGTAACAACTGCTATACTATTTAAATATACGGTTTGTCACACTGGGTTATCCCCACCTAATCACATTGACTGTACTAGATCATTTTTGACAATGTATTTTATTCTTTCTCTGGTATTTAATAAATGGACACTTAAATCTAAAATCATCTGTGTTTCCTTTAAGTATTTAGTAAAATAAGAATCTTAAAAAACGTGGTTCAATACACCACAAAATTGGCGACGAGGATAGTGCAGTGAATAGTGCAGTGAATCCACAAAATATAGATTTTTAAAAATCAGCAGCGTGAAAATGGCGGCAGAAGCATCAATCGGACACCTACGAGAATTTTCTGCCACGAGGAGCGATTGGTCAGTATTCAAACCAAGACTAATGAACTATTTTACGGCAAACGGGCTAAAATAAGCAGATAATGGCGAGAAAATGCGAGCAATCCTTTTAAACACGTGCGACGAAGAAGCATATAAGTTAATTTTTGACCTGGTCAGTCCCGCAAAGCCCGAAGAAAAATCATTCAAACAGTTAATAGCAGTTTTCGACGAGTATTTCAAGCCACAGCAAAATCCATTCGCTTTAAGGTACAAGTTCTATGCAGCCAAAAAAGAACCTATTGAAACGGCAAACCAATGGGCCGGCAGGTTACGAGGCTTAGCAGTGGGCTGCGAATTTGGAACCGAGCTGGCGATGTTTTTAAGAGATCGGTTCGTATTTGGATTCGAAAAAGGACCAATTATGGATCGTTTAATGGAAGAAGACATAAGGTCACCCATGGAAGCAATGGTGAAAATTGCGGCTTCAAAGATGGCGGCCAAAGAGGTGCAGCAGATGATCATAAAGCAGGAACCCATGAACTTCCTGAAATTTGGCAACCATGGTAATAGAAGAGGTGCGCGCAACCATGACGCAGGAGGTGACAGCGCAAGATTTGGCGTGAGAGCGAGAGGCCCCCACCAATACCACCACCACCAGCACAAGCAGCAGCAGCAGCAGCAGCGGCATGGGGATGGAGGCGGCCATGACGCGCAGGACAGCCAAATAAGATGTGACGTCTGTGGAAAACACAATCACAACAAAGATAAGTGTTATTTTAAATTATCTAACTGCTCTATTTGTAAAAAGAAAGGTCATTTAGCGGCAGTATGCCGACAAAAATTAAATTATAATAAAAACAGGTATCATAACTTTATCGAGGAAAATGTTGATGCAAATGAGCAAAATAATGATGACATTAGTTTGTTTACATTAGGAGATAAGGATATTTTTAACATTGAACCATTTAAAATTGATATTATAATTGAAAATAAACACGTTCAATTTCAAATAGATACTGGCAGCGCAATTTCATGTTTTTCTAAAGGTTTTTATTTAAATAATTTTAAAAGCATGCCTTTATTGACTTCTTATAGAACTTTTATTTTTTATAATGGGCAGCAAGTAAAACCATGTGGCGAAATATCTTTAAACATTAAAATATAAAAACAAAGAAAATAAATTAACTTTTTATGTAATGGAAAATGGAGGTCCGCCAATAGTAGGGCGTGATTTTTTAAATTTATATAATTGTAGTTTGGGTATATTTAATATAAATGATGCAACTCAGCTTTTACATGATGAATTTCCGGAAGTTTTTTCGCCTGGCTTGGGTTATTTTAACAAAGCTGAGGAAAAAATTTACATAAAAGATACTGAAATAAAACCTAAATTTATAAAGGCTCGCCCAGTTCCTTTTGCTATAAAGGATAAAGTTGAAAAAGAAATTGAACGAATGGTATTTCTAGGTATACTATCCCCAGTGGAGTACAGCGCATGGGCTACCCCAATTGTACCTGTTTTCAAGAAGAATGGCGACATAAGAATATGTGGCGACTTCAAGGTCACAGTGAACCCTATAATCGAAGTGGACCAACACCCCTTACCAAGAATTGAGGACCTTTTTTGCAAGTTACAGGGAGGAAAGGAGTTCTCAAAGCTTGATTTGTCACAAGCCTTTCAGCAAATAGCCATAGATGATAAGAGTAAGGAATTATTAACAATATCCACTCATCTAGGTCTTTTTCGATATAATCGTTTAACATTTGGTATTGCGTGCGCATCAGCTAAATTTCAAAAAATAATGGATTCTCTATTAGGGTCATTACCAGGGGTAGTCGTCTTTCAAGATGACATTTTAATCACGGGGGTAGATAAACAATCTCATTTAAAAAATTTAAAAAAGGTTTTAAAAATTTTAGAAAGCTCTGGCTTAAAAGTTAATTTTAAAAAATGTACTTTTTTCCAAAAGAATATAGAATATCTGGGGTTTGTCATAGACGAAGAGGGTTTGCACCCTTCTAAAGAAAAAATAGTAGCAATAGATAATGCTTCTCCACCAAAAAATTTCAAAGAATTACAATCATTTTTGGCTACCATAAATTATTATGGACGATTTATAGAAAATATGTCTACATTGTTACATCCCTTTCATACTCTGCTAAGGCAAAACATTAAATGGGAATGGTCAGTGCAAGCTGAAAAGACATTCCAAAAAGTTAAAGATCTTTTAAAATCTGCTGAAGTTTTAGTTCACTTTAACCCAGATCTAGAACTGCGACTAGCGGTAGATGCTTCACCGGCGGGCATTGGGGCTGTGTTAAGCCATCGTTTCCCTTCCGGTGAGGAAAAACCAATAGCTTTTGCATCTAGATCTCTATCAGATACCGAAAGAAAATATTCTCAAATTGAAAAGGAGGGGTTAACTATAATATTTGGCGTTTTAAAGTTTAATCAATATTTATATTTAAATAAATTTAAATTGGTAACAGATCACAAACCACTTTTAACCATTTTTGGTGAGCACAAAAGTATACCACAATTTGCAGCAAATATGAGATTGAATATATTGCTAGTAATAAGAACAATGCAGACTGGTTATCTCGTATGCCTTCCAGTAAAAATAATGATATGTTTTGTGATGATAATATTGATATAGATTATTGTTATTTTTTGTCAAAAAATAAAGAATTTAATTTAAATTTTGAAACTGTGCAAAAAGAAACAGCTTCAGATAAAACTCTTCAAAAAATAATTTTTTTTATTAGAAATGGATGGCCTTAAAAAGTAAAAGACGGTGCTATAAAGGCATATTTTGCTAAAAGGTTTGATTATTGTATTATTCAAAATTGTATTATGTGGAATCATAGAGTGGTTGTACCCAGCACTATGCGGCATCAAGTATTACAAGAATTACATAAATCCCACATGGGATCAGTCAAAATGAAAAGTTTAGCTAGAGGGTACGTTTGGTTTCCAAATGTAGATATTGAAATCGAAAATTTAACAAAAAAATGTGATTCTTGTGTGTTATATTCTAATAATGCCCCAAAGGCGCAAATTTCTCCATGGCCTTGGCCAAAGGCTCCTTGGGAGCGCATTCATATAGATTTTTTTGAATTTGAGCGAAAAAACTTTCTTGTAATACTTGACGCTTACTCAAAATGGCTGGAGGTTTTTGAAATGTCCAACATTAGCTCTGCCTTAACTATTCAGGCTTTAAGAAGAGTCTTTGCTACTTTTGGATTACCAATAATTTTAGTTTCTGACAATGGCAGGCAGTTGGTGTCGGATGAGTTCGAAAATTTCTTAGAAAAAAATAACATTAAGCATTTAACGAGTCCTCCTTACTCCCCAGCATCAAATGGTGCAGCTGAGAACGCTGTAAAAACAGTAAAATTAGCCCTAAAAAAGGCTTTAACTTCAAATTCTGAAAATACTAGTCTAATTTTATGTAGGTTTCTCTTGGATTATAGGGTCACTCCACATTGTACAACGGGGGTGAGTCCTGCGACTTTAATGTTAGGTAGAAATTTAAGAACAAGGTTGTCTACTCTTTTACCTACTACTGCTAAAGATTCAGGAAAAGGTAAATTAAATATGAAAGAGCTAGGTGAAAGAGTAGAAAAAGCTCAAAATAAACAAATAGAAAATAGCAAACCAAGTATAGACATAAATTTTAATGTAAATGAAAATGTATTAGTAAAAGATTATAAATATGTAGATAAACCAACATTTATTAAGGGTATAGTAAATAAAAAGCTGAATAGTAGAACATATTTAGTCGAAATACCAGAGTTGGGGGAAACTTGGAAAAGACACTGCAATCAACTTAAAAAATATCATTTAAAAATTCCAAATTCCTCCACCTCTGATATTGATATTGAGTCTAGTTTAGAAATAAAATCAAATCCGGAATATACTGTACAAAATGTAAATATAGATAAGGTTGTAGATTTAGATAATAAAAAATTGGAATGTAATTTAGATAGGGAAAATTTAGAGTCTAACAATTGCAACACACCAATGTCTAGTTCCACTAATAACAGTGAAATAACGCAAAGCAGTAAAAAATTAAGACCTAAAAGAGTAATAAAACCTGTCATTAGATTAGAGTATAATTAGAATAGTTATAAATACATTTTTTTTCTTAACATTTCGGTTAATTTCAAAGATAATTTATATTCTGTTTTATAAATGTGATGTAAAAGTAATATCATGTTTTTAACCATAAGTAAGAAAAGTTAAATTTAAAACATGTTTAATATATATTGTAATATAGGTTAATGGTTGGCAACATTTATTATTATTTATATATTGTTAATATTGGGTTGGTAACAACTGCTATACTATTTAAATATACGGTTTGTCCCACTGGGTTATCCCCACCTAATCACATTGACTGTACTAGATCATTTTTGACAATGTATTTTATTCTTTCTCTGGTACTTAATAAATGGACACTTAAATCTAAAATCATCTGTGTTTCCTTTAAGTATTTAGTAAAATAAGAAACTTAAAAAACGTGGTTCATTACACCACACGTACCATTTTTTAATAGCATAATTAATAATAATAATAATAATATTAATAATAATAATAATAATAATAATATAGCATTTATTTCCAATAGGTTACAAGACCCACTTATAGGAAAATCTAAATACATGGTTTGCAAAACAGTAAGTCTAAGTTTAACATAAAACTAAATAGGATATATCATAAACAATCACAGAAAGAAAAATAAATAATTAGAAAAAAAAGAAAATTATATAAAAATTAAATAATTATAGTTAAATAATTATAGTTTCTATAATGCTTACAATGCTTTTGAGAGGGGTGGCAATAATATCGCAGACCCTGCTTACTCGGTTAAATTCACTGCACATGAAGTGCAGAGGACATTGCTTTATGAGATTGGAATTGCCGGAAGGGAGGTAAAACACTGTGGTATGTCTGGCTTCCAGTCGAGGTACCCAAAAATTAATGCTCTCAAGGAGTGATGGACATTCAATATGACCATGCAGAAGTTCGTAGAGGAATTTAACCGACTGAATCCGTCTTCTCATTAAAAGTGATGGAACATTAAATTGGGTAAGAAGAGTAGTGTGATCGCAGCCTCTTGGGGGGTAGACACCGCTAACTTTAAATGAGACGTATTTCAAGAAGCGCCTCTGTATGGACTCAAGGCCAGTGATGTGACAATTATATATTGGGTTCCACACAATGGAAGCATAATCGAGCTTGGATCTTACAAAACTGTAGTATAAAAGTTTAAAGGTTGATAAATTGGTAAAATGTTTGCTATTTCTGATGATAAAACCTAATGACCTAGAGGCAGATGTGATTAACTGTTCCATGTGTGGAATGAATGATAGTCTTCCATCAAAAACCACTCCAAGATCGACAATGGAATGAACCCTATTTAAAGTAATACCATCCAATGCATAATTAAAAGCAATTGGGCTGTTCTTTCTATTGAAACTGATTACGTTGCACTTAGCCGCATTGAGTTTTAGCCGGTTCCTGTTGCACCAGTCACTCAGTATTGTGAGATCATTCTGAAGATCCTCACAGTCTTCAATACGGTCAATCGTGCGAAATACTTTCATATCGTCAGCATATACCAGCTTAGGAACCTGTATTGTGTTGATAAGGTCGTCGATAAAGATTAGAAACAACAAAGGCCCAAGGTTAGACCCTTGAGGTACTCCAGAAGTTGGACTGTATGAACGTGATTTGACTCCCTCATATTGTACATACTGCACACGACCAATCAAATAAGACCTGAACAAAGACAGGAGTCGATCCGACATCTACAGGTGGTCAAGCTTTGACAGTAGAATGAAGTGGTCAATCTGATCGAAGGCCTTCTGAAAATCAGTATATATGACATCAAGCTGACCGCGAGCGTCAACGACCTGACAAGCCAGCTGAGAAAGAGAGGCTAGATTAGTTATGCACGATCTGGAGTTCACAAACCCATGTTGGGCAGTTAAGAGCATATTTTTGATGCGAGAGGAAATCACACCATGAACCAGAATCTCAAATATCTTGGAGAAATTACAAAGGAGCGATATAGGCCTATAATTTTGCAGAACGCTGGAGTCTCCCTTTTTCAGCATTGGGGTCACTCTAGCTACTTTCCACAGATCTGGAAAGCAGCTAGTTAAATATATGAGTTAAAGGGTCAGCTAAGACACCAATGGAGTCTCTAACCAGAAAGCTTGGTATGCCATCAGAACCGGATGTTAGTTTGTCCTTAAGTTTCTTTGCTGTTCTTACGATGTCATCAGAAGTAAATAGGGGACGTCAATAGTCTCAGCATTTGATAAACTGTTTTGCATTCCATCAAACCGGGTTGATATCTTGTAGACACTATGGAAATAATTTGCGAACATGTCAACAATCTCCTGGGAAGTGGTATATTCTGCTTCAGTGCTCCTCACCACACCCGGGATTCTGGAGTGTTCTCTCCTATTTCGCACGAAAGACCAAAAGTTGGTCGGATCCCTGGTGATATTTGTCTCAGCAGTGGAGATATATTGTCGGTATGCGAGATTGATTTGTAGTTTAATTTGTTTTCTTAAGTTGTTAAAACGTTGATAATAAAAGGCACTTTTATATAGTCGGTAGTCCCTATAGCCTTTCTCCTTTTTGAAGATACTTCTGATGATGTCCTTCGAAAACCAAGGTGGAAAACGCCTTCGCCGACTAACTTTGGTAGGAACGCATTCTAAGAAAATGCTATTCAATATACTGTACAAGGCATCACATGCTTCATTCACATTGTCAGTATTATAGACTAGTGTCCAATCAGCGTCAAACAAAAGACGATACATAAGTGGAAAATTAGCTTTCCTGAAACTAAATTCCTCACGTAGATTATCATTAACAGGGAAATTCTCGACATGAGGGCACGATTTTGTAAATTCAATTAAAAGGGCAGGGTGGTACGGGTCCTCATCAACAAATGACGCATCAGTATAGTGTTCAACAGAACAAGTCAAATTTGAGAATACAAGGTCAAGAAGTCGGTCACTGGAATTCAAGACACTGTTATATTGAACGACATCGAGCAGATTTGCTAGCTCTTTGACCAGGACATGCTTGGGATCATGCGAATTACGGTTAACGTAAGAGGGTATATTAAAGTCACCCAACAGTATAAACTTGCTATCATATAAAAAGTTTAGAATCAGCAAACGTTCCAAAAATATCTCTAGCTCATTAGTATTAACAGATGGTGGAATATACATAAGAATAATATAAAACGTAAAATAGTTAACTCTACACTTACATCCTACAATGTCAATCGATGGAACGGCGCTATTGACGTCAGACATATTTAACTCCACAGATGCGAGTTCATCTTTAACACCCAATAATACTCCTCCGCCCCTTGTTGCATCCACAATGTTATACTTCCTATCAGAGCGATATACCATGTAACCAGGTGGGAACAATTCGGTGCTAAGAACTTCGGGTTTCAGCCAGGTCTCCGAGATGGCGATGACGTCTATATCGCCGCTCGCTGCAACAGCGTTATAGAAGGTGCACATTTTTGTATTCAAACCTCGCGTATTTTGGTAATAACACTGCAAGCTATTCGTTGAAACAGGTGGGTCATGGTCCGTTAGTTTTTTGTCACGATACTGGGACGGCCATTAGAGTATCTGATAACTAGATCAGCTTCTCCGTTTGCTTTCCTTTCCATCAACTCTTTCTTAATTTCATTAAGCTCCTCCAGGGTCAGGTCTGCTTCGATGAAAATCCGACGTTCACGTAGAATTTGTTTGTTTTTGGTTTTCAAAATCTTAATGCTATCTTGGGCATCATTAAGAGAAATTTTCATCGCCTTATGCCCGTTACGGTTTGGTTTTCCCATTCTAGTAATATTTGCTACAGTTATTGGTTGATTACATACATCACTTAATAAAGCAGCAATATGTGTAGCATCATGCTCTCCTTCAGGAATACTGTAATTAAAAATCATTATGTTCATCATCCGCTTCTGTCTTTCCATTACCTCAGAAACCAGATTATCGCTAGCCTTATTTGAATTACCACTAGCCTTATTTAAATTGTTCAGTTCTGCTAGCTCTGAGGAGGAGTTAGACTGTCTATTGGCAACGGTAGCTAAGTTATCAGCCACTTTGAGCTCTAGTGACTCTAGTCGTTGTTCTAGAGTTTCAATGCGCTTCTGAAGAATAGGTATTAGGCGTAGACCCTCCTGGCAGGCTTCACAAAAGTATTTTAAGCTTCGTTTTGTTTTAAGCTCAATTACTCTCAGCTCGGAGGTTGTCAAGTCAGTGCAGCCGTAATGATGTCTCTGTCTGCATCCGTCACATGGTACCGATTTTTCGCAATCATCTATATCCTTATTACATTTGAAGCATAATTGAGACATACTGGTTGATGATTTTTAGTGCTGAAAAAAGTCCAGTCGACAAAATAAAGTATGATCCTTGCGCAACTGTGCCAAGAAACGTCCAAAGAGGAAGATTTGATAAAGTAACCTCACTTTCGGATGACGTACTACGTACTGGAACTGATGACAGGTGGTTGGTTTTTGGCGGTAAAAAAAAGGCGAAATCAAAAAGCGGTAATTACGTAAATAAATCGATAGATCACATAGTGTTTTTATTTCTATTAGGAGACCAGAAAACGGCAAACTCACCGGGATAGGTATTTTTTAAATAATCACTAATGTAACATCAAAATTCGGTCAAATTCAGCGGCTCATAACAACAACAACAACTGTAACATAACCTGCGAACCTTTTATAAACAATTTTATTGTGGGGCGGCTAAAATGAGTCCATTTTACAACGGAAAAATTACCTAGACTGGGTTGTTTACAACATTAGACGTAAAATAAACGTTCAGCATCACTCTTCTGTTGAGTTTCGAATTGAGTGGTTCTCTGTGTATCGATAAGCAAGTGTACGTGAAGACGAGAATGTCGAGTCAAACGCGCCGAAGTTGTAAAATTTCTCCTGACAAATTTTGTTATATTTGTGGAGAATTTCTGTTAAAATCATAAGCCATTTTCCGAAAATGTAAAAAAGCCTATTTTAAATATTTTGGTGTGTTAATTGGGGATCAAGATAAGCGGTGGGCTCCCCGTGTGTGCTGTGTTAGTTGTAGTGTATCATTGGTGCAGTGGATGAAGGGAAAGAGAAAAAGTATGCCTTTTGCAGTTCCAATGGTACAAAAGACGATTGTTATTTATAAAGGGAAAGCACAATATAGAATATCCAAATTTGCAATCTGCCATACGACCTGTTCCTCATAATGCAAATTTGCCAGTGCCGATTGCGCCTTTAAATTGGCAAGCTATTGATTTGGGAGAAAATGTAGATAACGCATCATCAGGCAGCTCAGAAGAGCAGTGCACCGATCCCACTTTTACCACAGGTCCCAGTTCCGGCGAGCTACATTTGATTGTTCAAAGTGAATTAAATGATTTAGTACGTGATTTGGGGTTATCCAAGCAACAGTCAGAACTTCTGGGTTCTCGTCTTAAGGAATGGAACCTATTGTCCAAAGAAACAAAAATTACGAATTTCAGAAAAAGAAATGCTATGTTTTCTGAATTCTACAGTATGGAAAATTCGTTGTGCGCTGATATAGACAGTGTAGTGCAGGAACTTGATATTGAACATTCTCCCCGTGAGTGGCGCTTATCATAGACTCATCTAAATATAGCTTAAAAGCTGCATTATTGCATAATGGAAATTTAAAACCCTCTATACCAGTTGCCCATTCAGTTGCAACGAAAGAAAATGATGAAAATATGCCCACGATTTTGGATAAAATAAATTACAATAGGTATAAATGGCAGATATGTGGGGACTTAAAAGTTATAGCGATTTTAGTGGGACTTCAGGGGGGATTTACAAAATATTGCTGTTTTCTTTGTTTATGGGACAGTCGTGCAATAAATCAGCATTATGTAACAAAAATTGGGCCAGAAAGAAGCGAATTTCAACCGGGATCTCAAAATGTTAAATTTAAACCTTTTGTTGATCCCAAAAACGCCCTTTTGCCTCCTCTTCACATTAAACTTGGGCCGATGAAAAACTTTATGAAGGCTTTGAATAAAGATGGTGATGGATTTAAATACCTAAGACAAGTCTTTCCCCAGTTAAGTGATGGCAAATTAAAAGAAGGCATTTTTATTGGGCCACAAATCAGAAAATTGCTGGACGATGTCAATTTTACGGAAAAGCTTACCAGGCGGGAACTCAGAGCATAGAATTCATCAGCCATTAAAAGACGGGAAAATACGGCCCCTGGACTTGACAATATATGTTACCCTATGTTGCAAAATATTGGTTACTTTGGAAGACAGTTTCTACTGAATATCTTTAATGACATGTGGAATATGTCATATATCCCTGATTCTTTAAAAAATGGCTTAATTATATCAATCCATAAGCCAGGTAAAGATTTCCTTTGTCAAGACTCATTCAGACCTATTACCCTTATGTCTTGTATAACAAAAACCTTTGAAAGATTAATTAAATTCAGATTAGAATATTGGCTAATAAAAATAAAAATTCTTCCTTCAAATCAATATGGTTTAAAACCAGGTATGGGTACAAATGACGCTATAGCCCACTTGACTACTGACATTCAGTTGGGACTCACAGAAAATAAGTAAGAGGATTTCTAGGCAACAATATGGATGAAAATTATGAACAATTAGTTAATGAACTCTTATATGCCTATAAAGCGCTTGGTGCCGGAATGTCATTAAAAATTCGCTTCACCCATTCCCATCTGTCATTTTTTCCGAAAAATTTGGGAGATGTTAGTGACGAGCAGGGTGAAAGGTTTCACCAAGATATCAGAACAATGGAAATTCGGTACCAAGGACGATGGGATCCAGCCATGATGGGTGACTACTGTTGGTTTTCGAAGAAAGAAGAGGGGACACCTCATAAACGGAAAAAATAAAGTTTAATTAGTGTTTTAAGTTAATATTTTTCTCGTTTGCTTTTCTCTTAGATATATGGTATGTTTAATAGCCGAAAACTGTAAATATAGTCAATAAACAGGGTTAAGAATTTTCGGAAATTATCTTTCTATTTGTCATTTTCGTATTTGGATAAGTCCGTTCTATTAGATTATGCTATTCTGATTTGTGTTAGAACAACATTTTTTTTGTCGGCCAGTGTTATGTAAAGTTTAAAAAAGTTTAAATAATTTCAATAAAACAACAACCACTAAAAACACAATTAAATCGAAAAACTCTCAAATTTAAAACTAATAGTTATATTATCCATTCCATGGTCTCCTATAGTTTTTTTTTTTAAGTATTCAGCATCACAATAGTCAAGAAATAATTGAGATTCTCTTAAATTGCGGTTTTCTATGTAACTATTGAATTTATGTATATAAAAAAGCGACTTTTTTCGCTTTAAAAATGTGCAAGATTGATTTCGTAGTATATCCACCCTATATAGGTGTGGACTAAAATTTCATATAATGGACCAAAATACTGGGTGTCCCATTTAAAATTTTCTTCTCAGCAAAATTGGGACAATCTGTATACATGAAAACATTATATTTAAAAAAAAAAACTTCAAATTTAGAGAAACTTTTATACGAACCTTTTTTTCGTATCTATTACGGATTTCCAGATAGTATAGTGGGTACTTTTATGTAAAACACGGTGTACAGGGTAAGCAACTAAGAAAGAAGATCGTACAGTGTTTTTCCTTATAATTTGCCACCCATTTAAATCTTTTATTTGAAAAGATACAAAAAAGTGGTTAATACAAAAGTTGTAGGATTTCATCTGAAGATTTATATAGCGATAAAATCAAAAACGAATAACTATAGGAAAATATAGAAATCACCATGAACTTTGTTATTTTAAATGGAACACTCTGTATATTTTTAAATTTTTAGATGCGCCTCATTGTCCTCTTTTCAAAAATATATAACATGTCTATATTTAGAATAGTAGTTTTTAAGCTATTCGCCTTCAAAGTAACACATTATGAGGTGCTTAACTTACTTTATTGGATCTAGATAGCCGTGAGTGGCCGTGGGTGGAATTCGGCCATTATGATTCGTGGATCACTCTAGCCGTGAAATGTCAAATGGAACAAAAATGACCTATTCTTTTTGAATAAAAATAATATATTTTATTTACGTTTTACGTTAAATTTATATATTTATAGCAAATTAAATATTAAAAGTTATAAAAAAACAACTAGTTCATTCTGATATAATATAAAATATGTAATATAATGATGATATAAACTTATTTATATCATCTGCTGATGATGCTAACTTGGTTAGCGAAACGCGCGTCCAGGACGTAACAAGTTGTGGCGTAGTAGTAGTAGTAGTACTCATGTATTTTGATTATTTACATGACATCGTTTAAGCAATTTTGGAACACGTGTCCCATTCTATTAATAGCATTGCTAACAAAGAATAAATATTCTGTATTTAAAATTAATATTTCTTACTCAATTTTTTACCGTAATTCTTGTAAAATATCAGTCCTATTAAACTAGATTTTATCTTTCAAGTATCCCCACAAAAATCATTTAGTGGTGTGAGGTCGGGGTTATTGGCCGGCCACCGGATTGGGCCTTGCCTTCCGATCCATAAAGCATAGCGATTATTTAAAAAAATGGTAATCGGTTGGACATTGTGATGCGGTGCGTCATCTTGGTGCCAAATTAATCTAATATACTGACGAATGGGAAGTGTCTCTAAAAGGCGCTCTATTTCGTCATTTAAAAAATCTAAATAGCGTTCGCCTGTCCAAATAGTCTCAAAAATAATTGGCCCAATAATTTGCTCTTCTAATATACCGCACCACACATGCAACGACTTACGCCCTTGCTTCTTCCTTTCTTCAATTAGATGTGGATTTCGGGTTGCCCAAAAATGTGTGTTTTTTCTATTAAACATTCCGGCCGTAGTGAAAGTACCTTCATCAGACCACAGAATTTGGTTAAAAAATTGGTCATCTTCTCGAAATCTAATAAGCATTTCTTGATAGAATTGAAGTCGTTCATTTATATTATTTTCTGTTAAATATTGCACTGGCCTAATTTTATAGGATTAATAACTATATTTTTTCAAAATCCTATGAATTGTTTTAAATGATTTCCCTGTGAGTCTTGAAACGTCGGGAACTGACTGGCGCGGATTTTCTAAAAAAATAATTCTTTTATACTTCATGTTCATTAAATAAATAGAAAATTACCTTCTAAATATAATAAAATATTAAACTCTTCCTCTGAATTTGCATTTGATCTTCTTTTCGTTCTGTAAAAGTTTTTTCTTTCCACAAAATGTTTTACTATATATGATACTGTCTTTTACATGGCACTTGTACCTCTCGATTTTGTTTCCGGTATTGAGGCACTACCCTTGATGCGTTATTTTGATTTACTAAGTACAGTTGAATTATTCTGAGTTTTTCTTCTTCAGTGAAAAGCATTATTATTAGGTATTATTTATAATTTGACGTAAAACGTAAATAAAATATATTACTGTTATTCAAAAATAATAATTTTGGTTTCATTTGACATATCATGGCTGGAGTGATTCACATAATGGCTGAATTACACCCACAGCCACTCACGGCTATCTAGATCCAACAAAATAAGTTAAGCACCTCATAAGGGGTTATTTTGAAGACGAATATGAGGCGCATCTAAAAATGTAAAAATATTCAGGGTGTTCCATTTAAAATAACAAAGTTCATGGTGATTTCTATATTTTCCGATAGTCATTTGTTTTTGATTTTAGAGTGGTGTAAATGTTCAGAAGAGATCCTACAACTTTCGTATTGACTACATTTTTATATCTTTTGAAATAAAAGATTTATGGGATGGCAAATTATAAGGAAAAACCCTGTACAGCTTTGGGATTTGTGAAATTACCGGAATTTAGGATGTCCATTACGGGGCGTAACACAAATAGCTAAGTATAAGAAAGTTTTTTCTCTTTAATTTGTCCCGTTAACCTATATCAAAAATATCAGCAAAATAACTACAAAAAACAGTATGATCAATTTTGCTTTACCATTTATTGCTCTAATTCATCAAATAAAATGGTGGAGATCATCAATTTTGTAAAATTTAAATATTGATAACTTCTATTTGGATTAACGTAATTTAGCATTAACGAAAAAATCGCTATTTCTATTCAATGGTGTACACCCGTACATTAAGAAAAGACATGTATGTCAAAATGAGGACCTTTTATTTTTTTCAAAGTCATGACACAATTGAGCTCGAACCTCTCTCAGAAACAAAATCGCAAAGACGCTACTGGTTTTATTAAATAAAACATAATTTTTTTGAGGTAGGTATTATTTACTGCTCTCGGCGCCCGAAGATTTTGATGTTAAACTCGCAGCCCGGATAACCATCATTCAAACCCGTAGACTTCGGGTCAAACCTGGAGAAATCCAACCTACTAATCACCTTAGGGACTTGAAAATTATTTCCAGCAATTTCTCTTGACCGGTTTTACTAAAAAAAAAAAGTTGTATACCCTGCACTAGTGCTGGGTGATGTTCATCGATGGTTTTGAAACATCGATGTTTTGTTGTTCGATGTCCGATGTTTCACCATCGATGTTAATGGTGACAAACTCCGATGTCAACATCGATGATTGTCATTCGATGTTAGAAGTTTGACGATGCTGGAGATATAATTCAGTTCTTCAAGTTTAAACTCTGTTCCATTAGGTATTTTTTATTGATTAAATAATTTTATCCGAGTCGTAAAGACGTAACTTGATAAGTGATATTCTAATATTGTAGTTTGTAATACCCTTTTTAATACCTTTATTTTATTTTACATTTATTGATAAGGTAATTGTCAGTTTTGTTTTATTTTACAAAAAATGTATTGTATATTCTACAGTTCTACGTCGTATCGCCAATGGTATCGAATGTGTATTTATAACGTAATTAAATTGAAGTGTTTTCGTACATTTTCCTAATGAATTATGGGCAGTTTTTAAGCAGGTCATAATAGTTAAAATTAATTTTGGTTGTAGCCAATAATTAAAGTGTAATAGTGCAAACCTATAAAACTATACAAAATGTCATTCTCTACAAAAATTTCAATTTTTTAAAAGCCTTTATTTAAGTTCACTTGTATGTTAGTATGTTTGGGTAAAATCTTACAAGTAACTTTTGAAGCAATTCCCGTTATCCGAATTGATTAAAATTAAACCAGATGACATTTGGACATAATCGTGAATGTCTTATACAGGGTGCCGAAAACATAGTGCTAAAAAATACAAAACAGTTCCCGTTATCGGAAGACAATTGCCTATTTATTTAAGTGCTTGAATTTATATTAAAAAATAGAGTACCCGTATCTTAATATTAAAATGTATACCTTTAACAGTGGTAATTTATAATGCGTCTTAAAAACTATAACTTAAAAAAGATATGTTTCCCATACTTAACATGCTAACATCGAATGACATCGACGGTTGCTTTCGATGTTAACATCGATGCTGCACACCGATGGTTTGTATCGATGTCCCAGCACTACCCTGCACAAAACCATTAGAATCACATATACGTTTTTAATGCCCAAAATGTTTTCGCCACACTAACATGGCTTAAGAAGCAAGGCTTTCTTCTAGTAAACTGTCAGCCAGTTTCCCTTTTGCCTCGTAATTATAGAGAGACATTGATAAGAAAATTTGCAAATCTGCTTCTTACAGCAAGGCATTTCTCTGCAAATTCTACTATAGTCCCTCCTTTAAATGTTTGCTCTAAAATGGACCACTTTACTGTCAGATTCGAATAGCCACGACGAATTATTTCAACCAGTCCTCTGGTATCAATGGCATACTAGAGATAGAACTGGAAATCACGTAGAAGCTGGTTTTCATTCTCAACTATCTACTCCAAGCGTGATGGACTATGGATATCCATATTCTGACACATCTATTTTTATCATGAATATGTCTAAAACGGAAAAAACTATCGAGATGCAGTTTTCATCTCGGTTTTCAGTGAACAATTTCGTTTACATAAAAGTTTAATTTTAAGTATGTCATTTTATTTTGGCAACTGGAAATAAAATAGCCGATTTTTAAGTTTAGGACAACTTTGTTATTTTGAATAGAACATCCTATATATTTTCTGAGAATCATATGAAGTGTGTTTCTTTCTCTTTTCCAAAATATCATACAAGTTATATTTAGTTTTGAAAATGGTGGTTTTATTAGGGTTCAAACTAGATACTGCAATCGACAAAAAATTCGGGATGAATGATATTTTTTGAGAAGTCGCCTATGAGGGCAAGTTTACATTATTCCATAAATGTCAGTATTTCTCAAAAACATTATTTTGCGTTTTCACTCGTAAAGACTGTTTCGAAAGCGTTGCGCAATACCTTTGTAGTACCTCATTTGAAGCTCAATAAATCCACTATTTTCAAAAATAACCAAACTTGTATTACATTATCGAAAAGAGAAATTAATTCCCTCTACAATTTTAAAAAATATACAGGGTATTTCGAATAATAAAGTTTTCTTCCGGTTGTCAAAATGAAGTGGCACTGCAAGCCACACATTGATTTTTTTCGTTTTGGAGATATTTGAGATCAAAATGTGTCAAAATTTGAATAGCCACCCTGTATTAACCACAGAGTAAACAAACACATTATCGGACCAAGCTGGCATTATTTTGCCTGTTCTGGTTTAATCACATCATCTCAATTTGCCAATGATTTTTTCGACAACTGACTAGAAAAATCTAGATATCACAATGAGGCTTGCCTAACTTTTTATAGATATAACTATGAGGAAATAGCATCCGTTATATATATTTTGCCTCCCTCTACTATCTGAATACTTTATATACCATATTTTTCTTCATCTGAGACAACCACTTAGGTTTTTTGGGATTAGTCCAAAGATAAAAAAATCTCAGGCAAAGCAAATTGACTTATTAGAACACGTTAGGGAATATCACAGTTTACATCTCTCCTTTCTTAGATATTATTGACATTATGAAAACATGCTTGTTTAGTATACATAAATTAATAAATATAAGTAAAACAAAATTTTAAACTCTTCTTAAAGACCAGAATGAGCAGGAAGAGTTCCCAACACTGAGACGCCATTTCCTCTTTGTATTGCCAAACTGATCCTCTGACTAATGAATCGATTAGGATATTGTCCATCTAGTTCAAAAATAAAATATTCTACTTCACTACAATATAGACCAAAAGTCTCTTCTCCGAAAGGAATAAAAATAAAGCGGTCTTCAAGTTCTTCATGTTTACTCCTTTTTTGAGATTCAGCTAGACATGCAACCATATCTGCTTCAATTGATGTTTGTTCGATATAGGATTAAGATTCTGCTAAGATATGTTTACATGTAGCATCCTAATTAAAGCTTTGCCTGACTTCCAATCAGAAACATTTGATCTATTTACACGCTTTCTTTCTATCCATTCTGCATAAATCAAGAGGCTCAAGAATTTCGGATGAAACAAAAGCTCTCTTGATAACATGGTTAATTAGCTTATGCCTAAACAAAGAAGACTCAAATTATTAACAGTTTTGCGGCAAATACAACCATGTTGTTCATACACAGGCTGGTTAATTCTTAAGACAATGGATATATGAAAAGTTGAGGTGTCTAAAAGATTCTCAAGATTTGCAGATGTTTAAAAGTGGCAAATATCAAATGCCTTGACGAATAAAAAAACTGATAAATAAAACTTAATAGTAAATATATATTACATCCAGGGTGTTAAATCGAGCTATCTTACACTAAACTGAGTTTTCCTACATATAATTAGTTAACATGATTTTTCGTTACAATTTTTTAAAGCTGTTAGAGATGGTTGGTGGAAAAAACTACACTTTCGACATGCCACCGATACTTTAAATTATGTTCTTTAGTCTTTATTGAAACTAATAGAAATTGTATATTAATAAAACAACTAGGGAAATATTAAAAAGCCAGACAAAAAAATTAAGTACAGATAACAAGAAGATCACATTTGTAATTTAATAAACGAAGTTCTTAAAAAAACTAAGTGCTCAATTAAATAAATATATTATTTTATAAATAGCACTTTTCCTTAACATATTTAGTGGTTTTTAAAGATGCGTTAAAAACAGGTTAAAAATTATATGGTTTGTCTTTTTGTTTATTTAAAAATGTCGTACAAATAAGCCAATCTTTTTAATATTTACCTGTGGCTATGTTGTCTCATTTTAACTGGAGGATGATCAGCCGGATTGTAGTTGTCTGGAATGCCATAATTTTGAATTTTGTTGCTCATTATCGAATTAATGTCATCTGGCAATCTGAAATTGAATAGTGTTTTAAAGTACTAGTCTCAAAAGATACAGTTTTTTTATTAAATAAGTCAAGTTTTTTAAATACACATATAAAAAATAAAAATTAATTTATTGCTGGTTAATTTTGCGGTACATTTATTGTGCAAATTTGATCATTGAGAAGTTAAAAATCTAACCATAAGAATGTTAGAAGGTATTTTTTCGGCATGCTCCTTATGGACAAAAGACTCTATACAAACAAATACATCCCGCAATTCGCCTTTTAGTGTAATGTAATAATTTAATAAGATAAGCGGAACAGATTAGAAAGCGTAATTTTTCTGAAGTTGCAATTGATAAAAACTATCATGCTAAATTTATTACTTATAAGAAAGTAAAGAAAGACAAAGAAAAATCGGATTTGAAAAACCGAAAATCAAACACTAGCTCCCTTTTTTCAATATCCATAAACACCATCTACATCTAAAGATAGAAGCCAACTGTTCTAGCAAACCATCCAAATGAACATTTTTGGATACTCTTTCATAAGATTTACTAGGAAAACTATTATACCATCCAAAAAAAAAGTTGTTGCTTTTACTCTGTACAAAATTTTACTTCTTATATTTTCTATATTTTAATGATTGCTCTAGATAATTTTGGAGATATTTTTTGTTATCGCAGAATTACTTTAACTGTGGTTTAAGTTAATTTGTTTAAAGACAAAATCTCTGTTTATTGAAATAATGGCTAAATATTAGAAGGTAGTTTTATATTACAGGTTACTATGTCTACCTTTTTGAAACATAATCAATTTTTTGACAAACCGTCATGATGACATAATTTTATGTACAAATTACCATTTTATGAAATGTTATTTTTTAAATTTATTTTATTTTTAATTTTTTCATGTGTACTGCATTCCAGTAATACTTCATATGTTTATCCATTATGGGGACTTAGTGAACAAAAGCAAGAAAAATCGTCCGATTCAAATGATGGGGATGTCACCGTTACTGAATTCATTATCACTAATTTCGTAATACCTATGAGAGACAGCTTCTGCAATGTTTGCGGCAATTTTCAAGAAGTCTATAAATGTTGTTTAGAGCATTTGGAAACTTTCGGGTAAGCACAGAAAACTCCTTTTTTGAAAGGTCTCTTTCAGAAAGTAAGGCCATAAATGCAAACATGTTTTTTTAAACATTTATCAAATTTTGATTAGAGAATTACTATGTTCGGTTCTTGTGTCATTAACGAATCCACGTATTTGCAGTTTTTTTTAAATTTTAAATGATAGCCTATGGTGTAGAGAGTATATTAAAAGGGAAAACTCATAACATTTCTCACTTTTTTATCAATACTCCCCAAAAAGAATTGTTTTATTCTCCTTCTTCAGATCCAATTTATTTAAAGTTTATCATAGTTTGAGGAAGTTTCATGTTTGTATGCTTTTACAAATTACTAAAAACAGTTTTCGTTAGTTTTCATTGCTAATAAAACATAAATAACTTATATACTTTCTTTTATATTTCTAAATGACTTTTGAAAATAACAATTTTTCACATACAGAATAGAATTGCCAAGTCTTCAATGGAAAATGCGACATTATATGTGGACAGTGTTGCCATGATGGAAGTAGATTTTCAAACAGTTTGTTTATCCTCCTGAGACCCAAAGAAAAACGGCTCGACAGAATTTGTTAAAAATTGAACCATTGATTTTAGGGCTGTCGAAAACCCTATATGAATTTTTTCAGAATTTTTGATTAACTAGTTTTTGAAAAAAAATTGTCCATTAAAATGGACACGGGGTCTTTGTCAGGTCATATTTTCAACTCATACCAAAAAATAAAAATGCACATATAATTTTAATTTTTTATTCCAGAAACGTGAAAGTCATAAAAACAATTGTGCTCTGACGTGATGCATAAGTAAATTTTGCAAACATTACAAAAAAAATTTGGTTTTTTTATTACAATTTTTCTGCTTACAGCGCATAGAATTTTTAATTTTTACCAACTCAGGCAAATGCATTTTCTGAGTTTTTTGGGTCGGGCTGGATCTTGGTGAATCATAACCGGCTAGGTTGTTCCTTGTTTTTAATCTTGTGAAGCTGGTAGTTTCAGCATTGGCATTTGGGTCATCTTTTAACAAGCAGTCAGCAACTTCAAGTTTAAATTCAAGAAATTTTAAAATATCCTTTTGCCTGTCACCTAGTTTTTGTCGGTCTTGACAATACAAAATCCAAGAGTTAGCTATTGCTAAATTAAAAAGATGAAAGATGGTTTTCACAGTCCATTTTTTAGTTCTTGCGGACATCCTGTAGTAGCTTATCATCCTGTCTATAAGATCGATGCCCCCCATGGAATCATTGTAACATTTAATTATGTGGGGTCGCGGAACTTGAATGTATTTAGATTCTTTTTTACACCATCTTTTGCAGTTATCTACAGGTTGCTCTCCTAGTTTAGTGGAACTTATAAAAATTGGCTTTTGATCAAACCATTGCACGACGTTGATTTGGCCATCATTCCTAACCGTTTGTTCAGTGAAACCCCTAGGAAACTTTTTTACAATTTTTTCCGCAGTTAAATGCACCGCAGCAGGTATCCTTGATTTCATAATTGTTCCCGTGCACAAAATCTTTTTTTTCTGTCAAAAGATACTCTAAGAGAGGAATTGTTGTAAAATAGCGGTCCATAAACATATGAGAACCTGGCCTTAAAGAATTTGTCAAACGAATTACAGCACTAGGTCCCACTCCTAAGTCAACATCACAAGCTTGAAGTAAAGTTCCTTTGCCCTGGTAAATTTCAAAGTCTAACACCAATCCTTCTGGTGTAGCACAAACAAAATTTTTGAGGCCTTCAGGATTAGGTTTGTCTCTGACAAATTGCTTAATCTTACATACACCGGTGAAAGGAATCATTTGCTCATCTATAGCTACTATGGGATGGCGTTTCAAGGATAAACAAGTTTTTTTTATTTTATCTATTAGTGGCCTTACTTTCCACAACTTATCTTCTTTTTTCTTTTCCTCTGGAACATCATTGTCTACGACAACTTTTAAATGACTTCTGATCTTAAAAAACCTTGTCCTAGTCATATTTTTAGTTATTTTTTCTACTCTGGTGAGGGCAGCCCAGTACATTTTAATTTGCGGAAACTTTAGGCATGACATCAGAACTGAAATTCCAAGAAAGTTTTTAACTTCTTCAACTGTTAAATTCATAGGTTGATTGTGCTCGGCGAAATATTTGAGATTGGTACAAGCGCAAATTTCCTCTGCATCAGAATCTTCGAAATACATTTTAAAATAGTCGAAAACATTCCAGTCCTTTCGTTCAAAACTGGTGTCCCTCATCTCAGGCGTATCGATATTTAATGGTTGAAATCTATCCACTTTTTTCCATGAAGTTCGTCCCCAACGACGTCTTAGAACACTGAGAGGCACATTCATTTCTGCATCAGATTCAGATGAATTATCTGAAAGATGCTCTTCGTCGTCTTCCATTTCAACATCGTCTTCAAAAACATTATTTTCTTCGAATGGTAATTCCTGTGCATTGTCACCGCCGGCACCGCTGTCAAAGTTCTCAGTGGCCTCACATTCGGAATCATCCAAGTCGTCATCAAATCCTTCAATATCAGATTCTTCCAAACAAGCCAAAATTTTTTCATCATCTTCTCCAAAACGAAGATACTTTTTAGAGCCGAAAATTGCTAAAAATTAAAAAAAAATGAGAATAAAAAAATTTTAAGGTTATAAAAAAAATGCAGGCAGGAAGACTTGGTGTCCATTTAAATGTACACGTTTTTTTTTAATGTAGAGAATGCAAACAGTTTTTAAATACAATAAACAGTACTTAGACAGCAAGATCAACCCCCTCTACTACTAATCCTATGTTTTTATTTATTTGTTTTTACGTAAAATCATAAATACTTACTATCTAGCGTTTGTTTGCCAAAGGCACTCATCTTTACTTAGTCACAGCTGATCACCGAGTATGAAATGTAACGTATTTTACTACAACCGTTGCATAGATGGCGGTACTAATATGTCCATTTGAATGAACAATTGGATTCTAAAGTATACAATAAACGATTAGCTTAATAATAGGCGAAAAATCTATGGTCCATTTAAATGGACGCTGGATCTCAGGAGGTTATTTTGGTTAGGTTTGAAGTAAAGCCAACAAAATTTCGGCTCTATTTTAAACAAGGATTTTTTTTAACAACATCTATATCGTTAGATGAATCTGCCCCGTTAGCGGGGTTCGTCAATAAAACTATCATTAAAGCCTGTGGTATATATTTCCAGAAAATCAGGTGAGTTTGGCAACACTGCAAATAACTTTGTTTCTTGATTTGGTCAAAATCATCATAATAGAGAGTTTTTGTATGGAAAAGCGGGAAAATGTTACGAGTTTTTACTTTTAATCTAGTCTATAAACCATAGGCTGTCATTTAATATCAAAAAACGACGAATGCATGGGTTCGTTAGCGATACAAGACCCACTGTGTTATACTTCAGGTCTATCGCAATATAAAAGTTATCATTTAAAAATAGGTGGACCGCTATTATCTTTTGGACGTAATTATCTTGTGCTATCTGGCATATCTAGACAAAATTATTTCATCATTTCATGGCTGTTTCAATCAACAATTGTTTATACATATATAAGCACATTACGTTTCAAAAATTATGTCAGGTAAATGTCGCGGCTTCGCCTAGTGAATTGAATCCTGGAGATCCAATTTTTGATGACCTCATCGCATAGAAGTAGCGAAATTTCAGCAATGACGCGCCTAATGTTAGCTTTTAAGGCAGCAACCGTCCGTGGTTTGTCGATATAGAGTGGCGTTAAATTACAGGATCTGGGCGGCCAGTTGACGTCGCTACTTCGCGATATAATATAACCTTCGAACTTCTCATGTAATAACGTCAGTGTTTCACGTGTAGTATGGTACTTAGCATCGTTCTGTTGAAACCATGTATTCCATCCCATCCAGTCTAGGCCAAAAAAAATCTGTTATCATTGCACTTCTTCTGAGTTTTCGAAAAAAATATGGGCCAATGATTCCGCCGGATCACAGTGGACACTATACGGTGACTTTTTCGGAATGGAGTGGGAGCTGATAAGTCTCCCGTGGGTTTTTCGTCGCTTCAAATTCGACTACGCTTGTTAAAGAAGCCACATAACCAGAAACAGGCCTGGTCCCTAAACAATATTTTCACCAAAAATCAGGATACACCTCCATCTGCTGTATCGCCCACTCAGCGAATACACGCCGATGTCTATGATCGTTGGGCCCTAGTTTTTGGTTAATTGGACTTTATAAGGGCGAAGTCTTAAGTCCCTATGCAGGATTTTTAATTGCACTTTATAAGGGCGAGGTCTTAAGTCCCTATGCAGGATTTGCTAAGTTGATGTCGAAGAAAGGCCAAGTTCTTGAGCACGACGTGGAATGGACTATCGTGGATCCTCACGTATACTTTCCCGCACTGCGGCAATATCGGACGATGTTCGACACCATAAATTAGATAGAGTGCACGGAGCATCTGCCGAATAGAACATTGATTTTAATAATGAGTTTTAACAATTTCGACGCGTTGTTTAATCGTGTTGCGTCTTATAATGAAATGTAAAGGCTAACTGAGTACGCCTGCCAAAGATACCATCTGTCTGACTATCGACTTCGACATGTGCTGTTGCCAAATATCGAGCTTTACTAGTAAAAAACCCTTTACATATATTTTGTCATTTTTCCCAAATGTTCTCAATAGGATTGAAATCTGGACTCTTTGAACTCCACGGTAAGACGTGAACGTTGTACTCTCGGATGAATTTTTGAACAATTCTTGCCTTGTGAATTGGTTCAATATCGTCCTTTAAATGTAATCATCTCCATATATCACTGCAGTCGATGAAATCATGACATGATTTTCTTGTAGATTTAAATTAAAGTACCCTTACCGATTTTTGTTTTACTGTTGAGGTTCAGATCAGAAATCTCTCATTTTGGAGTACATTATCTAAAATGTATCCATTTTATTAAAATATTTGGTCCAATTCTATAGGTAATTAGAAAACCCGATGGAAGCAACCTAGACAAAATACATATTAAGAAAATAAGTTATGTTGAAAACACAAAAACCATAACATAATTTCTGAATAAAACACACTTTCGTCAATAAAATCTTATTTTATTATAAGTTTTTGATGCATAATAACGAGATTATAAAAAACATATTGATTAGATTTTCTACAAGTTATTATACAATTTAAAAAAAAAAGAAGAAAATAGTGATGATTTCAGTTCAGATTTCAATCGACATTAGAAGCTTGGTTTTCCAAAAACATAGTGATTTCTAGATTCTTTCTTTCTGCTGATAACTCAAAATTTTGCTTTAGCGACGGATAATACAAGTAAACATCCTAACGTTTCTTATACCGAAATTTTGAGTCAAAATATTTATGAAAAGGCGGCCCGTTTTTGTAAAAACGCAGAATGCCTATTTGTCGCAAATTTAATAAGATTCTAAATGTATAGTAAGAGATTTTCACAGATCAGTAACGCCGAAACCTAAAAAAATAGCTCTATTTAATATTAAGTCTCCCTGTAAACGTCCTACAATTTTAGATACATTTCTCAGTGCTAAAAATCCAGAAGTGTACAGTCTTTCGCTAGAACTAGGCTTTTTAAAACGCGCATCCAGACAAACACATGTACAAAATATATATATATATATATATATATATATATATATAAACCTCAATAACCAATCCTTTTGATCTTTACCCCACTGCGCATGAAAAAGGCGGGTAATGTGTTTAACAGTCATGTATGTATGCATGTAAATGAGTATGATGTAAGTTTCCTCTGTATCCACCGAGCGTTTTTAGCTAAGTTTGCCTAAAAAACAAAATGGGGAAAGTAGTACACTGTTTTATTCAAAACAAAAAAAATAAATATTTTTTGGCGATAAGTATCAAATTAAAGAGCTCATTAACGCGATTCTGAATCTTCGTATCGCCGTATAGATGCCTTCTATAGCAAAAACAATTGGTGGTTAAAATTTTTTTGTCCTAGGTCAAAAAAATTGGATAAAA
Organism: Kuschelorhynchus macadamiae; assembly: GCA_030620095.1. NCBI lineage: Eukaryota > Metazoa > Arthropoda > Insecta > Coleoptera > Curculionidae > Kuschelorhynchus > Kuschelorhynchus macadamiae. Next base: position 2,235,946 of record JAUTXW010001165.1, on the reverse strand, counting down.
TCGAGTTTGGAAAAAAGCACGAATGTTTTGTTTTTAAAGAACATTATTTTAAGGTGGGCCTTGCCGAAGCCATGTCAAATAAACATTTTGATAAGACTTACTTCTTAACCCCAAATGCTTTTAGGGGTGGTAAAAATGGATATGCATATAAATCAAAATGTACAATATATTTCAAGCATCCTGTTCAAATTTTTTAAAGTTTTAACATATATTTGATGCCAAATTTTGCATACCATAGAAATGAAAAAAGAATTATACGTGGCATATATAGACTTTGCTTCTGAGGGGGAGGGGGCTGAGACGATGAAACTTCAAACTTATTTTTTATGTAACTAAAACACACTAACACTGTCTTTGGGGGTATTTTGCCCAATAGTCTCGAAAAAAGGGTCCCTATTTTATACTATTTGTACCATTTAAACTTAAATAATAGAGGCTCTGTGATAATTAAAGGGGGATACCAGGCATAACTTACATTTTTTTTTAATTTTATTATGCTAGTTCTAAGCAGTTGGATTATCTCATTTTTGTTTTTAATAATATATGATTTTTCTTCTTTTTTTTAATTTCTAATTTCTTATCGTTTTAGTGTTTCATTTTTATATCAAATTGTGATATTTTGCGTTTACCTCGATAAAAATTTTTCTTACAATTAAAAACATTTTCAAACATTTTTTTGGATCTGGTTTTTCTCCTGTAAGAAAATTAAAAAATACAAACTGAAAACTAAGAATTCTTTTGGTTTAACTTTCAATGGTCATTAGAATAATGTATGAAGCTGTGGAAACATAATATTTTATCTTAAACTGACAAATACTAGAACCTATATTAATTTTTATAGAGAAATCCATCCCCAAGAGTCACCATCGTATATAGACCAGACATTGAACTTGCTAGGATTTAAACAACAGTTGCCAAGTATCCCACAGAGTTGTTCTTATTACTCCATCCTAGTGGTAACAATTACTCTAGTTATGTTCCTTTGTTTGGCCTATGTAACCAGAAAATTAGTTGTTTATGTAAAGGAAGAGGACAGACTGTTTCCATTAATGTTATCCGGCGGCTACAAATCTTCTAGATGTGCTTGTCACCAAGAGAAATAAGAGAATAAATTTATATCAGTGTACTGTTGTTATTATTTAATAATTGAATTTTCTGATTTCCGAACCACTACAACCACAGTCATATTTAAGTTTATAAATTATCTTGAAAGGTATAAATTTAACCACAACAAGCAATACGGCTTCCGCCACCAAAGATCCACGGCAGATCTTCTACTTTCGTAACCCACAACTGGAATAAGTCCATCGAATTCCATGGAGAATTAGCCAAATTATTGATCTCCACATATTCAAAGCATTTGATCAAGTTTGGCATGACGTACTTCTTAACAAACTTCCTCCAAAACTTTGTACTTGGATTGTCAGTTCCCTTTCCAACAGAAGTATTTCTGTAGTGGTTGACGACTATTCATCAAACTTTCACCAAATCAACGGAGGCGTTCCACAGTGTTCAGTGTTGGCACCTATCCTGTTCCTCCTGCACATCAATGATCTGTTTTCTCCTACCAGCAATCCGATTGACAGCTATGATGACGATGGTATAATCCACTCCAATATTCAATTTCCTAAACCTGTCTCCAAGACGGACACTGATGATAGGCGTAGAGTAGTGACTTTATCCCTAAACGAGGACCTCATTAAAATTGTAGAATAGAGAGCAAAGAACCTTGTCTAGTTTGACGCCACTAAGACACCACACCATTCAAATGAATAATCAAATGCTTAAACCAAAAGTAATTGCCACAGCAGCTGCGAACAAATTAGATTTTCTTTTCCGAGCTCGAAAATACTTTTCTTCTGCCAACTTGTATACTCTTTAAAGGTCGCAAATCAGATCCAGCCTTGAGTATTGCTCGCAAATATGAGGAGCAGCCCCTCCCTCAGTCTTTAATATCCTTGACTCTGTCCAAAGACGAAGTGTTCGTTTGCGTGATGATTCAAACATGACAAGAAAGCTTGCAGCACTAGAGCATCCTCGAATTGTGGGCCTTCTGTCTCTGTTTTACAGATTCTGTTTTGTTCAATTATCATCCATTATAAAGTCCTTAGTAATTTCTGACAAGAAGACACGAACATCGACCTACATACATCCCTTCACAGTCCAACAGCAAGGTCTCCCCACTTTGTTAGCTCCTTTATTTCCTGAGTGTCCCACTTATGTGTTACCAACCTCCTTGCCTGCTCATAGATAAAAAAAAACGATGGAATGTCATTCTAAAAAGGAAGTTCAGCAAAAATAACCTAACTATGATATTTAAAACATATTTTCGCCAGATTGAAACAACAAGCTGATTTCAAAAACCGTCCAGGTCTTAGGAAGTTTTTGCACTCAATTTTCATAATTCATAATATTTTTATTTACTATGTTAAATAAGTATTCATAATGGTTTCGTTTAATACAGGAGTGTCTCCCACTTCACATTTTCATAAAAGTAAATGAAATTCTAACAGTAACTTTTCATTTAATTTGGAAACAACCAAATTATTTAAATTTGATCTTTAACCTCCTGATCTGATCTCACCTGACTAAACAATTTATATTAGTTGTTGTAAGCAATATTGTGGTGATTTAGGGTGTTTCAGTGATTCAAAACTATATTTTACATTTTATATAAGTATTTTATTATTTAAGAAACTCTAAGCAGGTACGTAATGATTCTTAATAGATACAGTGCGTGTTTCCTGCTCCTGTCATGTACAAAAGGTAAAAGTTTTTGGAATACAGTGCACTCGGCTAATTGTGACTGCCGGCTAAATGTGACACATCGCCATTTCTCTATAAATAAGTTAAATATTGAGGATCCGGCAACGCCGCCTTTGAATCCTGTCGGGTACGTATTTCCCGTTAAACGTTTGTCGATGGCGGGTGCATCGTCGAAGGTCATTTGCAAATAAAAGTTAAATATCGAGGATCCGGCAACGCCGCCGTTGAATCCTGTCGGGTACGTATTTCCTGTTAAACGTTTGTCGATGGCGGGTGCATCGTCGAAGGTCATTTACAAATAAGGTAAATATCATATTTTCAACAATTTAAGTTAGAAGTTTGTTAAGTTGTCTATGTATAAAACAATAGCGATTGGGGATAGTTATTTTCATTATTATGGAGTATAAGGATGATATTGTTAATATTGTATACTACCCAACCTCTAAATCTTATTAGACCTATGTTTTGGTAGGTGTCACAATTACACAGCGAAAATATTGTATAGTTTCAATTGTGATTTTTGGCGTTGGTTAATTGTGACACTGCCGAACTTTTTAGAAAAACAGGTCAGTTTCAAGAAGAGATCGTCCTGGAAGAGTGCCAGATCTATCGCAAAAGACAGAAACAGAGTTAGCTCAACACTTAGAGACATTAAATAACTGGGGATTCGGGCTCACGCGAAAGGAAGTGTTGAATACCGTAGGTGTTTTCGTGCAGCAAAACAATATAAACACAAGATTTAAAAACGGAGTACCAAAGAAAGATTGGTTTATTGGGTTTTGCAAGAGACATCACTTGTCATGTAAGAAACCTATCAAGAGGCAAATTATTCGTACGGAACAGACTACTCCTGATGTTATAAATGGATTTTTCGATCTATATGAAGAAATTCTCAAGGACTTAAGTTTGCTTGACCGTTCACAACTAATTTTCAACCTAGACGAAACATCTTGATGCAGTGATCCATCAAACACAAAAGTGGTTGCGCAAAGAAACAAGCCAGTTTTTAGACATACTCATGGCACGGGAAGAAGCAGTACCTCAATACTATTCTGTGTATAAGCTTGTGGTGATAAATTGCCACCATTTATATTGTACAAGGCCAAAAATCTCTGGGACGCATGAATGCCAGAAGAAGCATTTCCGCACACCAGATACGCTGCAACAGCACACGGTTGGATGGCAGAAAATGCATTTTATTCCTGGTTCAAAAATCATTTTTTAAAATTCTGCCCAAAAGAACGCCCGCTCTTCCTTTTGTTTGATGGGCATCCATCACATGTATCCATTGATCTCATAAAGTTGGCAAAAGAAGAGAATATTTGTTTGCTAAAACTCCCACCACATACTACACGTGTATTGCAGCCACTTGACGAAATACCATTCGGAGCTTTAAAGAAAAAGTGGAATGAGGAAGTAACACTATGGCAAAGAGCACATTATGGTATAGCAATGAGCAAGGCAGATTTTTCTATTCTAGTAGGAAAAGTCGGGAGCAATATGCCAGAAAATTTAATAAAAAGATCTTTTCAGGTCACTGGCCTTTATGACGAAAGCATGCCTAACGAAAGTCCTATTAACCGGAAAGCAATTAAGACTTCTAACTTTACGTTAATTAATACAGATCAGTCCAAAAATAACGAATTTCAACAGCAACAGATAGAGAAGATAAATGAAGCAAGTTCCACAAAACCCGCTCGTGCATCCATATCTAAAGATACTACTAAATCCAGTAAGCAGAGTGAAGAAAGAAATGTTTCTTTTGAAGAACTGTTATTGATAAAAATAGCAAGACCGACAAGCGCGCCAGTAAAAAAGAGAAAAGTTTTAAATAATAATCTCGCAGATGTTATTACTAGAGACGATTATCTTAAGCAACTTGAAGAATCGATAGCAGCTAGGAAACAGAAAAAAGTCGTAAAATGCAGAAATATACAAGAAAGCGAAAGTAGTGATTCCGAAATAGAATATGAGTCTGAACCAACGACATGGAAACAACATAGACCCAGTTGTTTACATTTTGAAGGAATCCAACATTAACCCTGGTTTGCCAAACCGTTACTGTGGCCAGATTATAATGGATATCATCTTTTATACTATTACCTAAATAAACAAGGAATTCCAGAAATTCCCAGTATAAATTTCCATATAGAATATTTTAAAAGTGATAATTAAATAGCTTATTATAAATAACTCAAACCGAATCTGTTTTAAATGTAATTTAAAACTTCTGTAATTATTATTCCTTATTTCAAGAAATAAAGCCCAGAATAATCGGCAACGTCGGAATTCTACCTTTTTCGAGTATACTACAGATTTCTTTCGGGATCATTCGGAAGAAGCCGAAGACGGTCGTAGTCATTCATGATTTCGACCTATTTGATGCGCGGCGTTGTAATTGTTCTAGTTGGTGAAATAAGTGTTTTTCAGAAATCCAAGTGTTTTGAGTGGCTATTTTCAAGAATCTGTTTTAAAAACTTTAAAAAGAAACGATGTAAACCCAGAAGTTTGTTTTCGAAGGTAAGTAAGGTTATGTCATACCAGTGCTGTAGTTGAAGGGTAAAATCACCGTCTAATAGCGTTCTTATATTTGCAAATGAAGTATTGTTTTTGTATTGCACATTTCCGTTGGGCTTAAATTAATTCTTTATAACTTCAACTTATCTATAAAGTCGAAGACACTGATGATAAACGGAGTACAGCGTTTTGCTAATTTATATATTTGTGAAACGTCTCAAATATTCCTCTAAAATTTATCAAACCAACTTTTTTGAGGAGTTAATAAACAACATAAATATACTATTTGGTAAAGCATAGGTACTAAATTTTAATTGAGTAAGCTGTAAGACCCACTATTTTATGTTGTCATTAATTACTCCAGGATGGTTTGCATTTTGGATGAAATTTTCGAGGAATATTTAGGGTAGTGTCGGAGTTCTTATATAGCAAGCATATACAAAAAATGAAAATAGCACAATAGCGTTACTTTTCAATTTGTCATTTACTATAGATTTTCTTTAATGAATTTGAAATGCTTCAATGTATTGCCTAAAAATTTGGTTTTTAAAAATAAGTAATAAAAAAAGAAAATAAATACCATCCTGAGGAACATTATCCCAACTAGGGAGAATCTGTTTTTATCAGGTGATTTCGGTAATATAAATAATAGTATTATATATTATAATGAATGTTAAAAATATTAAACATCTTGGCACAAAACATTTATATTGTCAATAAGTGAAATGTATAGCGGGGAAGGTCGATGGTGGGGAAAAAAGGGGGTAAATTGAGGGATAAATACTGTAAAGATATGGTTTTTGTGGTTTTCAGGGACACGAAGTTCAATTTTGTATTTATATTAGTATTGGGCCATGTTTATTGCTGATTTTCTGTAAATATCAATAGATTCAATACATGTAAAGGTGGTGGATTTTTATATAATATTACTTGCCGCGAGCCTGGAAAACTTTTAAAAGTAGTGGACCCAAATTTTTACCTAACTTCGCGTAGAACTAAATGTGTTGGAAAAAGGGTGAAATCAAAATGTTTTGAAAAACAAATCCGATTTCAAAAAATAGGTTGGATTAAAAAGTGATAAATTATATTTTATTACATATTTCCTATGAAGTCGGTGATAAGCTGATAAAGAAAGGTATTAAATAAGCATTATACTTTTGGTATAGACATCAAAACACAAAGTGGGTCCATGTAACAAAATTTAGTTTTATCTTCATCTTTAGTAACAATAGTAATTAGAACTCACCCTGTTATTGGTTGTATTTTGTCATGGAAATGCTTGTTCTTTAATGACTAAGCTTATTGCTAATAATAAATATTGCCACATGAACCATTACATAAATATGTCTTTTGCAGGCCCGTAGCCAGGATTTCAGTTCTAGGGGGATCCAACCCTGTCAAAACCAATTCAATGACAAAAAAATTATTAAGAAAAATGCTTTTTTTTCACTTGTTGCTAGTCCCCCTGCAAGTGCAACAAAATATGAAAAAAAGTTTCAAAAAACTAGTTATTTACTAATATCTATTAAAACATTGCAGGTAGAGCAATTATGAAAATGTAAAAAATTATAGGTACAGCTTGAGCAAATAGGACCTTGGCGACTTTTGCTTAATATTTTTAGGTTTTATATATTTAATAGTATTTTAATAAATAAGTGCTTAGTCACTTTGTTAATATCGAGGTTAATGTGGTGTTATCTTCCATAAAGAGAGGGTCTGGAACCATATTGCTACATTAAAAATCTGGATTTCTTTAATCGTAAATATATTCATCTTTCTTTTTAGTACTTTATCGAAAATCTAAAACTACTTTTAATGAGCGTTTGCTTAAAAGTTTTTCTTTTTTTGAGAATTCTAAATATTCCTCACTGTCAAAATCGAATATTTTTTGGAGGTAATTTTTTTCAATCCCCAAAGGTAAATTCAATAATTTTCTTATTCCTTAAATCGTGTTTTGTATACGTAAAGATAAGAACTTCAAAATTGTGTGAAAATGGATCACGAAGAGAAATTTTCAGCAGCTACCATATATTCTAAGTTTAATAATAATAATTTTTGTTGGAATTATCATAAATTTAGTCTCGGCACGCATTCGCAATTTTGCTTATGACCGGAGATTTTTGTGGAAGAAAAATGAGGGGGTGGGTCCGGACCCCCCCTAGACTACGTGCCTGGTCTTTTGTCACAGATAATTATTGATGCAATTATATTAAATCAGCTTCTTGCTAACCTAAAGTTTTATATATATATATATATATATATATATATATATATATATATATATATATAAAATTTCCGATTTTGAAAATTGCCACTGAATCATTAAATATGTAATAGACGAATTTAATTATTATATAAATAATGAAATATTAAATTAATATGCTGTTTTTTTTTGTTTTCTCGATAATAATAGTTGTTTGTTATTATATCAAACCGTTTATAAATAAATGATACCAAACTTTTAAACTTTGTTTTATTTTTATAAACCACGTGTCCGGGTGAAAATTTATAAAATGCAGCACCACTTTCAAACTTGTTATTTAAATTTTTATAAAAAAAAAAATTAGTTCCAAATTTAGTGTAAAATATTATACAGGGTGCTTCAGAATCACCAAAAAGTTTCGATGATTTTATTTTTAAACATCTTGCATTTTAATGCATTTATTTACTTTTCTTATTATTGATTTCTTGATAAAAGTTGGTGGTTCAAAAAAAAATTTTTTGATAGTAATAAACTTTAGATCAGGATGTTCAAAAATGTGGATTTCACTAACAATTTGAAAAAAATAAAATTTTTCTGACGGTAGTTTTAAGGGCCATAAAAAATCGTAAATATAAACTGAGTAAAATTTTGTATATTATAGTTATGGAGATATCTAAGGTCAAACAGCAAAAAACATTTTTCTATTTAAATCTTTCCTTAGCTATTACTAATATGACATAACTAATACTAAACCTTTATTTACGATTTTTTACGGCCGCGGCAGTCACAAAAATTTTAATTTTTGAAATACACTTTTTCGTATTTTTTAAATGCTTTGTATATCTGACTTAAAGTTGAATATTGTGAAAACTATTTTTTCGACAAACACACAAGTTTTATCAAGAAGAAAGTTTTTCAAAAAATTGATAATAAAAAAGTTTCCCATTTAGTGCAGACTTTTCCACGACATAATATCTAAATTAATTGTTTTCAAGTTATTATTAAAACTCTCACTTTTGCAATGTGAAGTCGTTCCTGTTCATCTTGGAACAAAAAAACTGTCGAATCCACCATACTAATATTTGGGCTCAAAAAAATATAGCAAATAATACATTATCTCAAAAATAGCTACGCCACTGGTAAGCCTCGCGAAGATATCTGACAGCGTTGCAATTTTCACCGCAAACTATTCTTTATACGATCAGTCCGTCTTTTTTCCACTCATACACAACAACAAATTGATGTTTGATTCTATTTATTTAATTTTTATGAATGAAATGCAGGGTCTATTTCTTTTTGACGTCATTGGTCTGAACATAGCGATAACACGGACGAATATGACGGTGTAAGTAGTATGAATGAACTGCATCAGTTTGATCTTTTATTAAAAGCCGGTTCATGGATTATTGCCACTTACGCCACAAAAAAAAACACTAAGGCATTTCTTAGGTAAAGTTTTGCAAGTCTCAGATGAAAGCTTCTAAGCAACTTTTCTAAGAAAGAAAGGTGAATATTTTATTTGGCCCAATGTTCAACACCTAGATAATATCAGAACAGAGAATGTATTGCGAGTAATACCTCCTCCCACTGAAGACCGCCGCGGGAGATGCCGTTTCAGTGTTCAGTTCGATGGACTTTCTGTTTTAAATTTTAACTTTTTTACTTTTCAATGTTTCTGTATTTTTTTATGATTGTTTCATAAAAACAAAAATGAATTTACGTTTTAGTTTATATTTATATTCGTTGTAGTTTAAACAGTTGTTTATTTTTGAATACATAACTTGAAATACTCTTGCAACCTTTACTCTATGTTTGTTTATACATATGTGTGTTCAAAAAGAGAATAACAACACATTTGTCATTTTAAGATATTCTCGTAATATTTTAGCCTATAAACACTCTAAAAATGTGTTACAGTAGGTGCGTGTCAGTAAAATTGTAAGAAACGACGAAAAGTATGTCACAATTGGCCGAATACACTGTAGGTATTCTTCTAAACCAAAAAGCTCAAATGAAATTTATTTTACCAATAAAAAACTTAATTATAAGAAGTGTCATTTTATAAATAAAGATTATGTTATTCACTTTCAAACTGATGATGAAAGTTAATTTAATTAAATTTTTATATTAAGGTAGTGTGAGAAATAACTTCAATGACAGAATCATTCCGTTGATATCACAAATTTTATCAGACAAGGTGATATTAATCTTTATTAATAGCAAGTACAATTATTAATCTGCTAGCATATAGGTCGTCCTAAACTAATCTGTCCAAGTATTTTGTATATTTATTCTTTTGCATTATGTTTTCTGAGAAAAGGGTAGGAAGCCACGGCACAACTGTCCCATTGGGTTCCTTGTACAGAGGGATGATAAATTTAATAAAATGAGTTTCCCCTTTTAAATTATCGGAGAGAAAATTGTAAAGTTTACATCCCATAGAAGCCGGACATTTTACAAAGAGTGCAGTTCTATGTTTTATAGTTGTAAATGTTCACTCATTCCTGGTATAGTATTGATGATAATTAGAGTTTAACTGATATTTATCAAAATGTTTTTTAATGTATAGAATACATCTATAAATATATACGCTTGGAAAGTTCTGGTAGTTATTTTAAATCATTTATTTTAGTATAGCTGCCAAAGCGAAAATTATTTTTATTTGTTATTAACGATACTAATGGTAAACTAACAGTTACTTCTATTCGTTTAATATATAGCTAAATTTTATTGCTATGAAAAGATTTATTGCCATTTTAGATTATTTATGTCCCACAGTTGAAGGTCAATATTTGCTGGTTGCTGTAACTAGTAGCCTGGTTTTGGAGATCATTTGCTGCTGGTTGTTGCGATTTAGAGGATCAGATGTGCATTTTGTTTTATAAAGACTCGTCCACATAACCTTAATTTACTTTTGTAGACTTCCATCCACCACGGTTCTTAAGATTCGTGACGCGTATTTTACAATCTACTAGCAGTGTAACTGAAGGCCGCCTCAAACAATGCCTGGTGCAGAGGTCGGAATTTGGTAGTTTCAGGTATTCAGCCACGTCAGTGGGCTTGTTGCCGATTTTTTAATTCTAACACATAAAACTTTCACCACTAGTTCGGAAAAGTGGAACTTACAGCACGAAAATGAGTGTGGCAAGTACTCACTTTCCTCAAGCTCGTAGAAAAAATTATGTTTAAATTAAACGTTTGACGTAACTTTTTGTCCAAACTTTCACGCAGCAGTCATTTTTAGCATCAATTGCGCATGTCAGAAACTTCATAACTTGGAAATGACAAAAAGATGCCTAATAATTACGGTTTTTGATGTCACATAATTTGAATTTGAAATAAAATATTTCAAATTAAGAAGCAACGTTTAAATTAAATTTGCGAAGAGAAAATAATATTATCCGACGTGTTTTTTGCCTAGATATGATTATTATACAGTGAAGACGACAAATGACAGTACAAGTAATAAACTTTTTTGTCGAGCTCTGGTTTAATTTTATTATGGGTTTATTGCATTTTTTTTCTGACCTAATTCTTCTATTGTTGTCACAAATTAAATCTATATATATATATATATATATATATATATATATATATATATACTGGGTGGTGCAACCAAGATGGGGTGGACGATTGTGGGCAAACGGAGAGGAATTTGAAAAAAAAATGGGATATGATTGATGGTCAAGAACGCTGTGTTTTAAAATTATACCCAATATACAGGGTGGTCTGAAAAGTTCGTGGTGAACCAAACTTGTATTTTTTTAAATGGGATACCCGGTATATTATTATTTTAGTTGATTCTCCTATTCGTTGTGATCATTTTGATATAAGGTTAGTTGGATCTAAAATTTATACCAAGGGAATGGGACGAGGTTAAAGTGGAAAAAAAGGTTATACTCCGGCCATTTTTTGAAAACAATTGAAGCAGGTATGGAAAAACCAAATATTCTATAAAATGTATTGTATCTAGACTACAATAATCGCTTGTAAGTCGTTCAAAATTATTCACTGTTATACAGGGTGGTCAAGTTTTGCAAATTTACCTTGGATTGAATTTTTTTAAATAGAACACCCTGTATATTTTACTTTCATGTTAAAGATAACATTACTAGCTTTCAGAAAATACCATATTTGATACCTCTCTGACCAACAGTTTTTCAGTAAATTAGCTGTGAAATCAAAATTTCTTCATTTTAACACGAATTACTCTGAATTCACGTTGTTAAAATTGACAATTTAATATTAGGAGGCCATGATATCATAAATTGAACAAAAGATTGACAGTCCTGTCAAAACAGCAAAGTGTCAGAATATTGTCATCAGTAAATAAATAAATATTGTTCTTTGATGATGCGATTTATCATAGAAATTTCAAGAAACAGGAAATGTAGCTTTCAAAAAAACGTAAAGTAATTAATAAACCAGTTACCAATGAAGATAATGCTTTGACAGTATTAATAACAGATCTTTTTTTACAAAAAAAATAAATTTAATATAAATCAACAAAAACAATGTAATTAAAACTTATAAAAGATGTTCAACTAAACCACCGTTTTGCTGAAGGCACATTTCGAGTCTATCCATAAATGAAAGTTTCACTTTTCTCAAAGTCAGGTCTGAAATGTTGCGAAAACTGCTTATTATTCTCAACTTCATATCTTCCACTGTGGTTGGAACCTCTTTATAAACTTGTTCTTTAACATGTCCCCATAAAAAGAAATCTAGTGGCGTTAAATCGGGTGACCTCGCAGGCCACTTAACTGGTCCACCTCGCCCAATCCAATGCTCTCCTTTCCAATTATTGAGAAAATGTCTTACATGCCTATGGTAATGCGGGGGTGCTCCAACATGTTGGAACCATAAGGAATTTCTTAACATTAAAGGTAAGTCGTCGAGCAATACGGGCAACTCATTTCTCAAAAAATTTAAATAGACTTCTCCCGTTAAATGCTCTTTAAAGCGAATATGGTTCTATAACATGAGAGCTAATTATACCTCCCCAAACATTAATTGACCATTTATTTTGATGGTCCACCTGACGAATCCAATGTGGATTTTCGGTTGAATAATAGTGCATATTATGTTTGTTAACCAAGCCGTTGCTTTTAAAAGTTGCTTCATCTGAAAACAGCACCTTCTCTACAAAACCTGGATTATCCCAAATTGTATTAATTCTGTTAGAATGAGTAAATTTTGGTTTCACGGTTAATTTACTAAAAAACTGTTGGTTAGAAAGATATCAAATAGGGTATTTTCTGAAAGCTGGCGATGTTATCTTTAATATGACAGTAAAATATATGGGGTGTTCCATTTAAAAAAAATTCAATCCAAGGTAAATTTGCAAAACTTGACCACCCTGTATAACAGTGAATAATTTTGAACGACTTACAAGCGATTATTGTAATCCTAGATACAATACATTTTATAGAATATTTGGTTTTGCCATACCTGCTTCAATTGTTTTCAAAAAATGGCCGGAGTATAACCCTTTTTTCCACTTTAACCTCGTCCCATTCCCTTGGTATAAATTTTAGACCTAACAAACCTCATATCAAAATGATCGTAACGAATAGGAGAATCAACTGAAATAATAATATGTCGGGTGTGTATATATATATATATATATATATATATATATATATATATATATATATATATATATATATATATATATATATATATATATATATATATATATATATATATATATATATATATATATATATATATATATATATATATATATATATATATATATATATATATATATATATATATATATATATATATATATATATATATATATATATATATATATATATATATATATATATATAATGAATCACACCTTAAAATAAAGGTTTCAACGTTCTCAACATCATTAAGGTCCGCCTAGACTCTTGTATAAATATGTGAACTCTACCGGCCAGATTTCATTCAGTGTTTTGATCTCGTCCAGAAGATGCTGCGTGCAATGAAAGTTGAAAGGATAGTTTTAATTTGAGATGGTATAAACCCATGAATTATGGAAGGCTTCTCACAATGATTTCAGAAAACAACATATCATTTAAATATAAAAATTCTATTATAACCTAGATCTGGTAAGCTGTGATTGCGCAGTACCAGATCCTTATAAGCTTGATTAGATTATTGCAATTAAATTTTTGATAATGTTATTTAGCCAACTGGAATCAATAATAGCTGATTACAATAATTCCATTATAAACTATTTTTTTCGTTGTCAAATAGAAGTAGAAGCCATATAAAGGCGCACAAATGAGAAATTATTATTTTTTTAATAACTTAATATCTTAATATTTCAATAAGTATTTTCGAGCCACAAAAATCCGGTAACATACGGCGCGTGACGTCAGAAACCGTGACGCCTTGGACTCGTAAAAATTGCAAACGACAATATCCAGGAATTTGAAATTGTGCTGACACTGTCAACAAAAACTGAATTTACTAGTTAAATGTGGAACACATCTAACTTCTGTTTCGTATATTTTTAACGTTAAAGCCATGCAACAATAATGAAACGTAGAAAAAGAACACATTGTGATACATACCTGGTAATAATTTTGGAGTTAGAAGTAAATATCCATATTTTACAAAAAATATCCAACAAAATAACGAAAAACACGCAAAGGAATAGCTTTTACCTAACTAGGACCGAAAGTGACATTTTCCGCACGTGTTAGATACAATGTTTCTTCTATGAGCTTGAGGAAAATTAACTAGTTCTGGTAGTTATTTTAAATAATTTATATATTTGTTATTAACGATATTAATTATAAAATAACACTTCTCTTCATTAAATGAATAGCCAAAGTTAATTGGTTTTTAAATGGAATGGTATGGAAAGATTTCTTGCCATTTTAGATTTATTTATATTCAACAGTTGAAGGTCAATAGTTGTTGGTTGCTATGACTTGGAAAAGGTAGCCTGGTTTTAGAGGTCTATTGCTGCTGTTTGCTGCGATTTGGAAGTGGTAGTTTGGTTTTGAAGGATCAGATGTGTATTTTATATTGTAAAGACTCGTCCACATAACCTTAAGCTACTTTTGTCGACTTACATCCACCACGGCGCTTAAGAAGAAGATTCGTGATGCTTATTTTACATTCTACTACCAGAATGGCCGTCTCAAACAATGCCCGGTCCAGAGCTTGGGATTTGGTACTTTCAGGTGGTAAGCCACGTCGGCGCCATCTTGCCGATTTTGCTAAACTTTGTGGAACTTTCAGCACCAAAATGAATGTGGAAAGTACTCACTTTCTGCATGCTCGTAGAAAAAATAATGTTTCAATTAAACGTTTGACATAACATTGTGTCCAACCTTTCATGCAGCAGTCATTTTTAGCATCAATTGCGCATGTTAGAAACTTCGTAACTTAAAATTGACAAAAAGATGGATAATAATTACAGTTTTTGACGCCACATAATTTGAATTTGAAATAAGATATTTCAAATTAAGAAGCAACGTTTAAATTAAATTTTCGAGGGTAACATAATATTATCCGACGCGTTTTTTGGCTAGATATGATTATACAGTGAAGACGACAAATGACAGTATGAGTAATAAACTTTTAATTTTATTATGGGTTTATTGCATTTTTTCTGCCCTAATTCTTCTATTGTTGTCACAAATTCAAATTATTTTCATTGTATCAGAATTTACGTCAAATAAATCACATCTCAAATAAAGGTTTTACCGTGGTCAATATCATCAGGGTCCGGTTAGACTCTTGTACAAATATAGGAACTCTACCAGCCAGATTTCATTCAGCGTTTTGATCTCGCCCAGAAGAGCCTTTGTGCAATGAAAGTTGAAATGATAGTTCTAATTTGAGATGGTGTAAACCCATGAATTATGGAAGACTTCTCATAGTGATTTCAGAAAACCAAATATGATTTAAAGATGAAAATTCTATTATAACCCAGGATCTGCTAAGCCGTGATCGCGCAGTACCAGATCCTTAGTTTGATTAGATTATTGTAATTAAATTTTTAATAATGTATTTACCTGACTGGAATCAATAATAGCTGATTACAATAATTTAGTAGAAGCCATATAAAAGCGCACAAATGAGGAATTCTTATTTTTTTAATAGCTTGAGGTCTTAATATTTCAATAAGTATTTTCGGGCCACAAAAATCCGGTAACATACGTTATGTGAGGTCAGAAACCGTATTGCTTTGGATCCGCAAAAATTGTGAACGAAATTTTCCTGAAAGTCGAAATTGTGCTGAAACTTTCAACAAAAACTTAATTCACTTCTGTTTCGTATACGTTTAACGTTAAATCCATGCAGCAATAATGAAACGTAGAAAAAGAACTCATTGTGATACATACCTTATGTAATTATGTTGGGAGGTCAATAACAAATTTAAAAATAGGCATACTTAAAATAAATATCTTATCTTTAAATTGAGCTGTAAATTCTCTTGAAGTTCAGGCCTACTCTTCGTTCTTTAGAATTGGAAAAATGCTGAATGACACGTTCGTTAAAATTGTACGCACATTCCTTTTATAAACGATTTCTCGATACTTAACGTTGCTAAAGCGGATAGTCTATCTTTGCCCAACTCCTCAACCCAACCTAACCTAACCTAACCTTTATAAACCCTCGAAAAACCCCTGGATTTTCATACAAAGTCGTTTTATCATGGCCACGTCGTGCCATCTCGAATGCCCCATAAAATTTTACACAATCTATAACTTTGTTTAAAATATAACGATTTTTGGATACATTTTCATTAAAATTTCTAAGAGATTTTCTATAAGCTGTATCTAGCTGAGTGCGAATATCAACACTTCCGACCGTAACATAGTTCACCGAACATTTCATGTGATCTGCAGAAAACGCATGTTTTTTTATTTTTTAGTGTTTTAAGTCTTTAACACCGGTTTTGCACTATAATGAGTCCGACGAGTCCTTAGAAAACAACAAACATAACAGCAAAATGAGTTAGAGACTTCACAACCACATATCCAGTTAGCTAAATCGTACATACTTTTGCGAAAGTTTCGATGAACCACTTTATTTTTGTCTTTACTAGTTTGTCGTATACTAAGTTCTGGCAAATTGCAACCACTTACCTTGAATTCGGTTATTTTCTCAAAATTAAATTCGTTAGCACTCTTTAGTTGTTTAATTTTTTGCACTACCGACGTTTTATTTCATCTACATTCACAAAACAGACCATCTTGAAATTGGTTATTTTTTCAAAATTAAGTTCGTAAGCAATTTTTAGTTGTTTATTTTTTTGCACTAGTCACTACCAACATTTTATTTCCTGTATATTTCCAACTCACACATGGATCATAAAAATAAAAAAATATATTTTTCAAAAAACACTATATAAATCAATTTTCATCGATTAAAAACGTCCAAAACAATATTGAGTTAGAATATCGACCGCGCGATCTCTGAACAATTGAACTTTCGGCTGCTGACGTGATGCCGCGACCGATCGATCGAATTATGAGAAGAGACCGGCTGATGACCCAAATCGCGATTTCACAATCCATTTGCTATCACGTTCGGCTGCCGCTCGGTAGCTGTGAAATCTTCGGCTACTTTCACTACAACGTCAAGTTTTAAGGTAATCAGGGCAATTCGGACTGCCCAGCCTAGCTTAGTATAGCGTATTTTATTATACCTAATAGTGTAGCTTATTTAACTTTTTCCAAGGTTCGCGTTTTATTACAACTATTAGGAAGGACGGTCAAACGAATAATTTATTTTCTGAAATATTTTTGGTGGGTTATTAACCAAATGACCCTATGGCAGAGCCGCAACTGGTTGAAGGTCAATAGTTGTTGGCTGCTATGACTTGGAAGAGGTAGTCTGGTTTTAAAGGATCAGATATGTATTTTGTTTTGTAAAGATTCGTCCACATAACCTTAAGCTACTTTTGTCCACCACGGCGCTCAAGAAGAAGATTCGTGATGCTTACTTTATAATCTACTAGCCCGTCTCAAACAATGCCCGGTCCAGAGGTCGGGATTTGATACTCTCAGGTAGTCAGCCACGTCAGAGGGCATTTTGCCGATTTTGTTAATTTCAACGCGTAAAATTTTCAGCACTAGTTCGGAAAAGTGGAACTTTCAGCACCAAAATGACTGTGGAAAGTATTCACTTTCCGCATGTTCGTAGAAAAAATAAAACGTTTAACGTAACATTGAGTCCAACCTTTCATTCAGCAGTCATTTTTTTAGAATCAATTGCGCATGTTAGAAACTTCGTAACTTAGAAATGACAAAAAGAGGCATAATAATTACAGTTTTTCACGTCACACAATTTGAATTTGAATGAGATATTTCAAATTAAGAAGCAACGTTTAAATTGAATTTGCGAGGATAAAATAACATTAGCCGACGTGTTTTTTGGCTAGATTTGATTATTATTCAGTGAAGACGACAAATATGGATTTTTTGCTTTTCTGCCCTTGTGCTTCTTTTGTTATTTCACAAATTAAAAATGTTTAAATAAATCAGGATTTACGTCAGATCAATAAAACACTAATAATATATATAAGCCGAGATATATACCGACCTTGATGGGAATGCGTTACCGATCTCAACAGTTGTTTCGCTCATTACTTAGCAATGTCACTCAAACGACAAATAAGTAGAAACTAGATTCGCACTTTTCAAATAATCGGTACAAAACTGTTCACGACACTAAACCTGCTCCTTAATACCACGCAAATTTTAAGCCGATAACGGCGTCGACTTTATCTTAAGTCAGATAATGCAAAATTACCATTTGTTTCATTATCTAAAAAAATGCTGCCTCAGTTCGAAATAATTTGTTTTGCTTATCTTTGTTTACAGCATTTTATTTTATTATGCACATACATGCAGTAAATATCCTCTCCTTGAGATCATACAGGAGCTTGGCGAACGTTGACACGAAATGTAAACGCGTAAAAAAAATTATGATGTAATGCTTTTTAACGTTTTGCTTTTGCTAATTTACTTCTTTATACAGTATTGCTCATAAAGTAGGCTAAGCAGTTGTACAGGGTGAGTAAACGAAAAGTAAATATACGCCGAATAGGTTAGATTGGAAAATAATGTTATCAGCTATGGAATACATATGTATGTTGCGCATATGTTAAAAATATTTTCAATTATACAAAGTGCATCAAAAATCTAAAAGTTGTATTTTTACTTCTCTCGTAAAAGGGAAGTAAATTGTAATCGTGAAAAAATCACCCTCCGAGATTTTTTCAGATCTTTACGTTTCAGGGTCCCTAGATGCCTCAATTCCCTCGATCCGTCTGTATGTCTGGCTGTCTGTCTGTTGGTCTGCCGGTCTGTCTGTTCGCGGCATAACTAAAAAACCACTTACCCGATTGACGGTCAAAAGTTAAGGGTCATATGAGGATAAGCTGGTAACATTTTGGTAAAAATCCATTGTGGCAAAATAAAATGGAGGCGAAGAGAAATATTAAAAAAATTATTACTAAAAAACTACTTAAACACTTTATCTCAAGTTTTGCACAAACATCAAGTATTATGCAGGAATCAACTGGCAAAATTTTAGTACGATGGCCAAGATGGCGGAAAAAAATGGCGCCTGAAAAACTACTTAAAGTACTGATTTCAAATTGTATTCTATAATTAACTGTGATATAGATATGAACTAGTAAAATTGTGGTTCTAATTCAAAATGGAACAAAATGGCGACCAAATAAAATTTTTGTAATCGTGAAAAAAATCACCCTCTCACGTTTTACATACCTTGACGTTTTAGCGTCCCTAGGTGCTAAAAATTATGTTATCAATTCCGTCGGTCCGTCTGTCGGTTTGCCTGTCTGTCCGTCATTTCACGGCATAACCTAAAAACTACTGATCAGTTTGACTTCAAATCTTAGTCGAAAATTAAGGTCATGTAGAAATGACCTGGTAGCATTTTGGTAAAAATCCAGTATGGCAAAACAAAATGGCAGCCTAGTGAAATGTTAAAAAAAATTAGTACTAAAAAACCATCCAATTTATCTCAGATCTTGTACAAAAATCAAGTATTATGTAGGAATTAGCTGGTAAAATTTTGCTACAAGTCAAGATCCAGATATTTTGTGCAAGCAATAAGTGTGATATATGACATAAACTGGTAAAATTGTGATATCAATGCAAGATGGCAAAACAAAATGGCGACCAAAATTTTTTGGTTTAATCTTATTCAATTCACTTTAAATTTTGATAAAAAATTAGTACGAAAAATTAAAAGTCATATGGGAATGACCTAGTCACATTTTAATAAAAATCCAAGAGGGTGAAACAAAATGGCAGCCTAGTCAAATATTAAAAAATCATTACCAAAAAAACTATTTGTCCAGTTTACTTCAAATCTTGCACAAAATTTAAATGTTAGTAGTTAACAAGTAAGTTTACAAGTTTAGTACGATTCCAAGATGGCGAAATAAAATGGCGGCATAATAAAATATTTAAAAATTTACCCTGAACTTAATAGATTGATTTCAAATGTTGTATAAAGATGAACTGGCAAAATTATGGTACGAATTCAAGATGTCAGAACAAAATAACGGCCAAATGAAATGTTTTTAATGGTGAAAAATATTGCAGGTTTTACATGTATTTACGTCTTAGCGTCCCTAGATGCTAAACAATATGTTTTCTCAATTCCATTGGTCTGTCTCTCAGTCTGTCAGTTCGCGACATCGCGTCGCTAAGAACTACTTACCCGATTGACAAAGGTTGATAAAAAATTAAGCTTTATATGGGGATGACCTGGTATTATTTCGGTAAAAATCCAATATGGCGAATCAAAATCATCAAGTATTATGTTGGAAACAACTAGTGGCTCAATAAAATATTTAAAAATTTACTACGAAATTATTAGCAAAAAATAATTAACCAATTTATCTCATATTTTACACAAAAATCAAGGAATCAACTTCTAATATTTTGTTATGAATCGAAGACAGCAGAACAAAACGGCGGCCTGATAAATTAGTTAAAAAAATGAGTCTAAAAAACTGCTTATTAGATAAATTTTAAATTTTGGACATATATTAAGTGCGATATAGAGATTAACTGGTAAAATTGTGGTGCGAATTCAAGACGAAGATATAAAATGGGGGCCAAATAAATAAATGCCTAAAAAATCTTCAATAAAACAAATTTAAATAACTTATATTCATGCAGCAAAATTGAATATTATACACCAACTTTAACATATCTGATATAATTTATATTAGTTTTTTAAATGGCATCTACTGTATAATTTTATTTCTACTTGTAGAAAATAAAAATCTACAACTTTTACTAACACATTATATACCTATCCTCAATGGTTTTCGAAATAATTTAAAATTTCCATAATTTTGCGTAATTTAGAAAATTGTCAACTTCATCAAAGTATCCATAGTAGCTGTCAGTAACATTGGCGTGTTAAATTTTGAAACTTAATGATAAGGCAAATAGGGCCATTTTCGAACTTTTTAGAGAAAATTATGTTTTAGGATGTCTATTTTGAAAATAAATAAATACATTTTAATTATAAGTATACATTTCAATTTATGCAGTCGAAAACTTATATTTATATTAATTTTTGAAGTTAGATAGAAAAAACACATAATTTAACATTATAATTAAGTTGCAAAACTTAAAACGGTTTTCAAAATCTTCAGCGTGTAACACTCTGTTTAGTGTAATATGAAATTGATGATGTTTAAATTTTCTTGGAGCCTTGCCTACTGTAGATTATGATGTTAAAATTTTCAGTATCTTTCAGTAATTTTGTTAGCAATATTTAGGTAATTTGTGACATTATCTAATTTTCTCTGGAATAATTTCATATAATAAACTATTGTTTTTCGTATTAAATACTATTGTTTTCCTGACAGCTGCTATGGATACTTTGATCGAGTTGACAACTTTCTAAATTACGTAAAATCAAGGAAATTTTAAAATATTTCGAAAACTATTGAGGATAGGTATATAATGTGTTTAATAAAAATTGTCGATTTTTTATGCTTTATAAGAATAAGTAAAAGTTTACAGAGGGTGCCATTTAAAAAGCTTAAAAATTTGGACATCCTATATGTGATATCTGTGAATATTAAGAAAGCAATTTTTTATCCCATGCTTGTTCTACACAGAAGAAAAATATTTTATTTTTAGTTCCACAAATAGGCGTTATATTGCTTAGTTTTAAATATTTCATCAAGCCGCCATTTTCTTTAGCCATTTTGAATTCGCACTGAAACTTTACTATTTGATTTCTAAGTTATACCTGATATTTGTGTAAAATTTGAGGTAAATTGAATAAATAGTTTTTTAGTTATAATGTTTTTACCATTCACTAGTCTGCCATTTTTTTCGTCATATTAGATTTTTACCAAAATATTACCAGCTCATCCCAAATCGGGCAAATAATTTTTTAGCTATGCCGCGAACAGACAGACAAACCCACAGTCAAAGCGACACAATCGAGAAAACTTGTTTTTCGGCCTCCAGGGACCTGAAAACGTGAAAAGATCTCTGAGGATGATTTTTTCACTATCACAATTCTTCCATTTTACTAGGGAAATGAAAAGATAAAAGTTAAAACTTATTTTATTACATTTTCGTTAATTTCTTAAAGCTTTAAGTAAATCAGCGAATTAATCTTGTGTTGGTAAAGTTGAAACTCTGTTTGCAGTATTTTAATGTGTCCCTTTTAAAAATTTTTATTAGGTCCGACCTTGACGACAATATGGTATTTTAACCTCTATGTCTAACCGGCCCACTTGACCTATAGTTCCGACGTGCCTGATTATCAGTGTAGCCTTGAGACATCTCAAAAGAAAGAAGAGAAAATTAAGCCCCATGGATATCCTGAGATGATGATATGTGGGTCAGCCTAATCTACTGAGCAATTTTTATTTATTACATTTTTTTTTCACAATATTCTGAAACTCATTAGACTTATATTTTGATACTCTTGAGGGCGACTACGATTCATATTTCAACTACTACCATCTTCCAATAATTAGTACTGCACACAATTTAACTTCTATCATTTTCCATCGTTTACTACCACTTGCAATTTAACTACTGCCATCTTCCACTGATTACTACCATACCTTGTATTATTACTGCCACACCTAATTCAACTACTACCACCTTCCATTGCATACTACCATATATAGTAGTAATAAATTGAAGTTGGTAATAAATGAAATACGCGTGGTAGTAGTCGACTGCAACTAGTAGTAGTCGAAATATGTGTGGTAATAACTATAGGAGAGTAGTAGTAAATAAAATATGAACAGTAGTAACCATTGGAAGATTATATTAGTTGACATACGATTGATAGAAATCAATGGAAGTTGGTTTGATGTAGCTGAATTATGTATGGTAGTAATTAATGTAAAATAATTAATAAAATATGTATGGTAGTAGTCAATCGAAGCTGGTAGTAGTTGAAATATGCGTAGTAGCAATAAATAGAAGTAATTGAAATATGATTGGCAGTAATAAATGGAATGTGGTAGTAGTTGAAATAGATGTGGTAGTAATCAATGGAAGCTATTAGTATTTAAAATATAATTGGAAGTAATTATTGAAAGGTGGTAGTAGTTGAATGGTGGGTAGTTGTAATAAAAGGAAGCTGGTAGCAGTTGGAATATGTGTGGTAGTAATTAAAGGAAGGTGGTAATAGCTGAATTATGTGTGATAGTAATTAATGGAAGACGGTAGTAGTTAAAATATGTGTGGTAGTAATTAATACAAGATGATAGGAATTGAAATATGTATAATAGTAATCAAGCGAAGTTGGTAGTAGGTGATATATGACTGCTAGTAATCAATGGAAGGTGGTAGTGTTTAAGTTATGTGCAGCACTAATTAATAAAAGATGGTAGCAGTAGCAAGAGTGTGAAAATATGTCTGATGACTTTCTGAAAGTTGTAAAAATAAGCGTATAAAATGAAAATCGGTCAGTAAATTAGATTTTACCCACTTGCTTAAGGAAGTGTTATCTATGACAAAGTTCTCAGTTGCTATTCTACGAAACTAATACAAATTTTTCTATGAAGGCAATAACCATATTTTTACCTCATATTAATAAAAGTCGAAACAAATTTCCCAAATACCTCATTTTCAATAACGTTCTCTTCCTGTTTACATCATTCGGTGTTCATGAAAAATAATGACTCAAGAATTGATTATAGTAAAATAGAAAGCGAGGCATCCAGATAATCATAAAAACGACCTTCATGAATCATCAAAATATTGAGTTAAGGTTTAATCTTAAAATTGTGTTTATGAACCTGCGAATAAGAGATAAATAATAATTAATAATTTAAACCTAACAGATCATTTTACAGACTACTAAGATATTTATTTGAGCTAAGAAAATATAACTTATTATCACACAGAGCATTACTAAATTATACTAATTGATTGAGAGTAAGGACAGGGTTACATTTGGAAAATTATTATTAGGTACTAAGAATACTAAAAATAGGGTACTCAGCTTTTGAAATGATCTTGCTGATCTTTCTAGTCTAACTCTGATTTTAAGCAAATAAATTAAAAATGTATGTTTTGTATGAAAGTTACAAGAATGACGAACGTATCGAAGGTATCTACCTTCGGAAGGGTAGGTGTTAACAATTTCTCAACTAACCACCTCGGTCAACAACTGTCAGGTCACTAAACAATTGCCAATTTTAAAACGTCAAAATGCCTATAGTTTGATATTAAATACAAATACTTATATTAAACTGAAATTGCAAAAACAAAAGAACTTATCTTTATAAAGCATATCTTTTAAAACATTATAGTTTATTAAAATTTAAAGGACATCTGTTTTTCTTTTAAAATAGCCCATCGCTCCACAATTTCTAAAATAAAAATTTTCGCTCATGTGTCCTGTTAAATTCTGAACCATGTGTTAAACAATGCATTAGCAACCTGCCACTTTGTATTCACATTAGTTTCAGTGAGGTAAACTAACAAGACTGGAGAGGAAATTAGCTGTTTATATGACTAGTTGCAAAATGAGGGTGCTTTTGGCAATAGATGTGAAGAACATATCGTCGGCAAAAAACCAGCCGCTTTGCATCGTGTTTTATACAATTTTTTTTGTAACTCAATTATTCCGAAAATAAAAATTTCGTTACGTTTCAGTTTTATTTAGATCATCAAAGCCATTTTTGTTTATTTATATAGGTATAACATTGCAACAATCGTGATATAAGAGTTACCATGGAAAAGTGTCAATGTCAATAAGCAGCGTATGAAACAGCTTATTCTAATTTCCCAAAGTGGTGCGGAGTAAAAAAAATAAATATTGAGAAAAACAGTGTCAGAAAAAGTTTTTCTTGCTTATTTTTCATTCAAAGCAAAATTATTAAAATTCTTGAGAATGTGGAGTCACTATTCAATATTACGAACAACAATATGTCAGTAGAAATGTGGTTATAAGAAAATGTACTAATTTGACTGCTTTTTTGAAAAGGAATGCAGAAGGATATCGGCCAAAAAAATCAAAAGCTTTTAGTAAAGAACCTTTTTGTACATTTTTGATAGAAGCTCATGATCTTACTTATTTAGGCTTGAAGGCAATTTTTATAGTTGGAATAGCAGGAGGTTGACTAAAAAACGATCTTCTAAATATGAACACTAAAGACGTTAGTTAGTAACGTCAGTTCTTTTATTAAAATAATCATTTCAAATAAAAAGGCAAGGATTGAGAGACTTTTTACAATAACCGGTCCAAATCACGTACAAAATAACCGTTTCTTCCTTGGATACAGAAACAGAAGTTGCGTTATCCAACTAGTTGGCATCAACACTTTCTCAAACACAACAAATGAAATTTCGACATTTCTTGGCTAGCAAAATCCTTATTATACACTTGCCATCCATTCCACAGATCGTCTGCAACGTTACTGTCAGTTACTGGTACTGATTAACAAACTTTCAAAAGGCATGGTGGATGGAAGTCTAACGTTGTTGCTGAACAATATGTTGACGAATCTTTCAATAATAAAAGAAAAACGGCTGTGAAGACACAAGACAAAATGAATCTACAAATATCACAGTTTTCAAACAAAGTGCACTGGCACGCATAACAATGGATTCTTAGGTACCTCAGTTTGTTAACATTGATGGGGATGAGGTATAATCTCGGGTATCATCTAATAATTCTAATGAACAAAACTCAGCAGTATTTTCTGAAAATACATTTCAAAACTGTACGTTTACCATTTATGACAAATCAGATAAGTAATTTCTCAATAAAAATATTGTAGGCTTAATTTTTATTATAATCTACAGTGCTGGAAAGACATAATTAAAAATTTTGGGCCTTTTTAAATTTAAATATCTCGGAAAAATTGAAAGATTAAGTGCGGTTTTTGAAAAATTAGGGACCATTTTGTGAGTTATAAGAACCTTGAATTGATTTTTGATTCAGCGGTCCTAATACAAAGTGGTAAACAAGAGAGTGCATTTTATAAAATTTCTTGTTTTTCCCATTTTTGAAAAAACTAAAAACTAATTTGAAGGATTTTAAATAATTGTTGTAGTATTAGAAAAAATAAAATTTTACTAAAAATATGATTTTTTGGAAATCAGCACTCTATATCTGAATAACACAATGGCTCTACAAATTGCTTATTACAAGAGCATTAATGAAAGTATTTTCTAACTGCTTGAAACAAAATTATACAAGATATGACAAAAATATGGTTTTACTGCTTTTCAAGATAATAATTTTTATAAATTTGGCCACTTAGTACATTTCCTTAATTTAGAATTTCTCCAAATGAAGTTTTTGGAACCTTCAATTAAAACACCGCATCGGGTTTTGTTATATATTTTTCTTATTATGCCTGATAATTTCCAAAAGAAGTAAAATTTTAATTTTTCTGATTAAAATTAGTAGGGGAGACCGGGGCAGGTTGCAACAAAAAATGGATAGTATTTTTTTCTTAGGTTATCAGGTAAATAACATTCAGAGTCAGGTGAAAAAAATATCTATCTGTATTTCGCTAATACATCAAAATATAATGAGAGGCTTAAAAAAATTAATTAACGCTTATACGCATATATTTCTTGACCAAGTCATGTGTTGCAACTTACCTCATTTGTGGGGCAACTTGCAACAATAAGATGGGTAAGTTGCAACATACTACTCTGGTTCATCTGAGTATTCAGAAAAGCAATTTATACATATATAAAATGGATCAGATTTTGCGCAGTGGTCGTGGGCCCACATTTTACATTTTGTGCACTGTAACCAGTCTTCCTTCTCTTTTTCGCCCTGGTAAATTTCGTTACAAACTAGACACAACGTGTCGTCATCCTCAGAAGAAATTTCCCAGTCATCATCTTTCTTAGGATGCTTTCTCGCTATGGTTTTTTTCTTAACTATATGAATGAGTGGTTCATCATCTGAAGAGTCATTGGGGCATATTTGTCGAACTTCTGGCCCTTTCTTACATGATGTTAATTTTTTCATTTGTCTTGGTTTGTCAATATTTGTGGACGTTTTTCTCTTTCTTTCATTTCTCAGTTTTTCCTCATTTTCCAAAGCCTCTTTTTCAGGTGTGTCGGTTAATATGGCAGTTTTTCTTCTTTTCTTACCTCTTTTGCGTGGGGCGGCTTTAGGAAAGGGTCTGACCAACTCCGGGCTAAATTTTGAGGTGCTTGGTTGCTGCTCATCAGGAAAATCTTTAGAAAAGGGTCTAACACACTCCGGGCTAAATTTTGAGGTGCTTGGTTGCTGCTCATCAGGAAAATCTTTAGGAAAGGGTCTAACACACTCCGGGCTAAATTTTGAAGTGCTTGGTTGCTGCTTATCTGGGGTGCCAGGAAAATCCAAAGTATGTGTACTAACTGCTTCTGTGTCTGGATTCGGTGTACCGGCCACTTTCGACGTTTGATCCATTTTATCAATGCTGCTTAGCGATTGCGGTTGTGGCCGATCCGTTGTAAAAGCTGGTGCAAAATCAGATTCAGTGAATATATTAGGATTCACAGGATAAACTCCAGAAGCTAAAAAACCTGAAGTGATATTTTTAGGAGTTACCGCATTTAAAAATGCAAGCTTTATGATCTGTGGCAAATCAAAAATAGTAAGAGTTTTTCCTGGGTTGTTTACCAACCAAGCACTAATACCTGAGCTGCAGCATTTTTTAAAGGGTCCAAACACTGCTACATCTAACGGTTGCAACCGATGTGAGCAGTGTGGTGGAAAAGAGACCATAATGACACCGTTTTCTTTGCATAGATTGAAAACTTTACAACTTAAGTGGGATGAATGATTGTCTAATAATAAAATCACTGGAGTTTCCTTCGATGGTTTGACATGTGAGATGAAATGCTGCATAAAAATATAAAACGTATTTTCTTGCATCCAGCCGGATCCATTTGCCTCGCCTATGCAACCGGAAGGACCATCGCGGATAAAATATTCTCTGAAACGTTTCCTTGGGAATATGAACATAGGTGGTATGAAATTTCCTTGGGCATTTACGGCAACCGCAAGTGTGATCATTTCTCCTCGCTCAGCCAAAGTAATGGATCCTACCTGCTTAGCACCTGTAAAGAAACAACATAGTGCATTAAACAGAAATCAGTATAGGATATTAAATGTGTATTTACCTTTTTGTGCTAATACTTTTCTTGGGCGAAGAACGGTTGACACCCCCGTCTCGTCCATATTCCATATTCTAGAAGCTTGAAATTGGCTACGCGATAGAACATCCATGAGCTTGGCAAAAAACATGTCTACGTTTGTGCGATTAAAACTGGAAGCTCTGGCAAGGCTTGTGGCTTCGGGCTGGCGGATAGAAATGTCGGTGTTTCTCTTAATAAACAGATTTAGCCACTCCACTCCAGCTTTTTCGTGGTCATCCCAAGAAGAAGGAACTTGAATATTATGTAACTTTGCACATTGATATGCTAACTTGCGGACCCCAATCGGATCAAGTCCAAACATAATATCACTGCATTTTTTGATATACTTCACAAAAATTTGTTCTTGTTCTCTATTAAATATTAGTCGTGGCTTGGCATAACCGCTATCTGGCATTTCTATTGTATGCTTCGTTTCGCGAAATTTTTTTGTTTTCGCTACATATCGTGAAAGCGTTGAATAATGAATATTAAAATCTTTAGCGATTTTTCTAATAGAAAACTCTTTATTCCCAATATTTTCTAATACTAATTGGGCAGCGCGTTTAATAACATTATCCGGAGTCGTACCCCTCTCGGTTTTTTTCTTATAATTTCTCATGATCCCTAGAAAAAGAAAATTTATATGAAGCAATAAACTAAAATGATGGAATAAAATGAAAACGGGGCACGTTGCAACACCGGGGTAAGTTACAACACCGTTGTAAAGTGCCCTGAGCAGAGTGTTGCAATTTGCCTCAATTTGACCTTCCTAATCTAACCTCTAAATTTTTTTGTTGTTTTGTAGACATCCCAATTATTATCTAGGCAATAAACACGTAATATATGTGCTATAACTTACCACTAATGACACGTGTGAAAAACAAAGCAGAGAGGTTTAATTTATTAAAAAACTGTTCAAAAATATTACACTCAACAATCACAAATCAAGTAACCTGCGAAAAAACCGTCTGTCATTCGACAAGAATAAAGTGCGTTCGCCAACACGTTTGCCAGTCGATATTGAATGGAAGAGTGCGTTCAAGAGATTTTTAAATATAATTGTGCCTTAGATATCAAGTGTGTTGCAACTTATCCGTGTTGCAACCTGCCCCGGTCTCCCCTAAAATTTTAATTTTTCTGATATTACGACGTTATTTAAAAAAGATTCAAATTAGTTCAAAAAAATTCTTTTGACCTACTGATTCTCTCCCAAATCTATAAAAATAGTTTTTTCAAAAATGGAGAAGACATTAAATTTGAAAAAAAAATGAAGAAGAAAGAACTTATAAACTATAAAACGGCTCTCATTTGTCGAAAACCGCTCTTAAATATCTTTTTAATTTTTCGAGATATTTAAGCTTAAAAATAGCCAAAAGAATTTCCATTATGCGTTTCAAAGTTCCAGCACTGGATTTAGTTTCACAATAAAAAAAATTGTTTTATTAGAAAAATAAATGATCACTGGTTTTAAAATAAACTACTTTTGATAAAGACAATCAGCGTCAAAGAGATGGCTTTTTGTAACTGAATTTTAAAACATTTTTTTTTTCATCTAAATCACAGATGAACGCGTTAAAAAGGAATTCTAAAGTACTGTTAAATAAGTGCCTAGTAATGGCATAGTGCCAAAAGACCGAAACAATGCTGAGTTTTTATTACTATAGAAGGGAACTCCAACGAGTATAAACAAGTGACTCTTTTGTCATACCTTTATAAACTATCGGCGGGCCTAATTTGTCCTTGTGTTACCAACGATACTTATCAGCTATCTAACAAGTAAATTGGACTTTTACCAACCTGATTCTTCAAATAATTTAATACAAACTATTATCTGAAGAACATTATTGGAGAAACTGCCAAATACACCGTGCCCATACACTTTGCCTTTGTAGATTTTCATAAGGCGTTCGACTCTATGGCGACATCTTAAAATCCTTAGAAAGACCTAGGATACCTAAAGTTCAGGTATTCCAAAATCATACAAATAACTTCTACCATGTACACAGAAAACACACAAAAAAAATAGATATATAAAAGGGTTAGACAGGTGGAGAAGACATTCCCAAATCCATTTGGGCTAGAACAGAAGAATAGAGGTATGAAGAATCTTAACAAGACTTGGCAATTGACTTGGGAAAAATCTGTCAAGGGAAGAACTATGTCAGATTCGTTCCAGACGTCAAGTAAAGACAGAAAATATAGAAATTCCTTTAAATAAGAAATCTACACACATTTTTAGTAGACATGGCCGATTTGGCAGTTATTTTAAGAAAATCGGAAGAGACAGAAGTGGAAATTGTATATTTTGTCTAAATAACGATGATGACGTGTATCACAGAACTTATTATTGTCAGCAATTTAATCGAGAAAGATAGGTTAGACAGGTGGAGAAGACATTCCCAAATCCATTTGGGCTAGAACAGAAGAATAGAGGTATGAAGAATCTTAACAAGACTTGGCAATTGACTTGGGAAAAATCTGTCAAGGGAAGAACTATGTCAGATTCGTTCCAGACGTCAAGTAAAGACAGAAAATATAGAAATTCCTTTAAATAAGAAATCTACACACATTTTTAGTAGACATGGTCGATTTGGCAGTTATTTTAAGAAAATCGGAAGAGACAGAAGTGGAAATTGTATATTTTGTCTAAATAACGATGATGACGTGTATCACAGAACTTATTATTGTCAGCAATTCAATCGAGAAAGATAGGGGATTATTAGGAAAATTACTGAAGTTAGAATCAATTGAGCAAAATAAGATTGTCGGACGAGGAGGGCAATCTGTATGAAATACTAAATCCATGGACTGACGATTTGGAAATGGTTGAGCCTAATTTAATTTTTGATGTAATTTTGAAATCAATAAGGTTGTTACAGCCATTAGTAGTGAGGCTGGTTCCACAACTGTGAGCGCGTTTTACAAGCAAAATTATAGTTTACTTATATAAATTTATTTATATCAGATAATTTTATACGTAAATAGATACATTTTCGAAACTAAACCTTTTGGTAAAACACTGGTTTGCACAACTTGTGCAGAGCTCTTAGTGCGAAGCTCTATTTCTTATGTATGACAAGTAAATAAATTTGTCAAGTTTAAATTTTAAATATTGGTATTTAAAAGAGGATCAAATGTTACATCTGGGAGGCTTTATCAAAATGTTAAAAGAGACCCGCCACTTGTGAGCATTAGTGGAAAGAAAAAGAGAAGTTGATAAGTAAAAGGATTAAATAAATTAAAACTTTTGCATATCATCGTATCAAACAATGTCGTAAATTAGTAATTTTTTTTCCTTAAAATTTGGTTCGTTTAAGAATTGTAATCGGGATACCATTGCCTCCTTCACAGACAATGGTTTGTTCTTCTTCTTCTTCCTACTATAGTAGCATAAAAAAATGTATATACCATCGATATAAATGACATATATGGTGATTTAGCTTAAAAGAAAACAATGAAGATTTTTTGTTTTTGAGATTTTCTTTGTATTAAAGAAATTGTTGCTTATTTCAGTTTGCCATTATGATTATTAGTTTTGTTTAATATATTTAGTAAAATAGTTTTTACTAAAAAATAACCACCCTTAGAAATGTGATTTTTTATTTTAAGATCATGGGTTAATTATGTTATTAATCATTACATATTGGTTTCTATTTTTATCTTTGAATTGACAAATATATTTTAGTTGTAAAAATAATTAGAATTTTAGTTATATACCTAGAAGTAACTCAAATACCGTAGATAAAAATTGAGATATTGTCGGAAAAGTTTTAAAATGTATGAAATAAAGTTATTTAATAAAAACATTTTGTAGTTTTGGAATCTGGTTCGAGAATTCGGTCTCTAGAAATTGATGTTAATCGGACTGGGGAGCGTATTTAAAGTTTAAACGCACCAAAAGTCTATATTTTTCGGTTTTAAAGAATTCTCGTTCACTAGTAATTTCCGATTTCGGGCTGATTTACGAGATGACCCGGAGCGGCGCTCGACGTTCCCGTTCATGTAAAATTTAATATCTGGCCTAGCACGTCCAGGTGCAGAATATCTGGACCAGTAGAGTTAATATAATAGGTCAAATAGCCGGTCCATATCAGTAGAAAGAAATCCTGTTGGGTTTTAAAGCGATATTAAAATATATACTTTTGGAGAGTTAAAAACATAATTCGTAAATAGTTCTAAATAAACATGTATACCATTATAGGTTTTGTTTTAATAAAAATCGATAAACTTCCTTTACCCGGAACTTCCCTCGTTATGAATATTTCCTTTTATCAGGAATAGTGGAAGTGTGATCCAATTAAGTTCAGTAGATAGTTATTTAGGAACACATATATACTATCTTTTCAAACATTTTTTTCCAACATATAGGATCCCTACCAATATTTTACCAGCTTCTAGCTATGCTACACTTGATAGGCATAATTTAAAATAAATACAATAAGTAGTTCTTACATTGACACACACCGCAATTTTGTTAGGTCATTAAAATACAAGAGTTCTAACCACACTACACCACAACTTGTTACGTTCTGGACGCGCGTTTTGCTAACCAGCAGATGATATATACTAAAGACCTAACCGAGACTGACTATTTATAGGTAAATGTGGTCACACTTTTCTGTTCTTCAGTATCTTTAATGTGCGATGTGTTCTTTAAAACGAATAATCATAGAGCGTTTAGTTTACCCAACATTTTTAGATTGCAGTCATTACAGCTAATTTCATAGATGCCACTCCTCTCCTTCAAGTAGACTTTGTCTTTAGGGTTTCCAAGAAGATTTTTCAAACTGTTCTCCGTTTTGTAGGCTCTAAAATTTACGTTTTCAAATACTCTTTCTAGACCTCTCGTATATCTGGGATCATATGGGATTACTATGAATGAGCCTCAGGTGCTTGAAGAGTAGCGGGAACTTTTAAAATTTTCTTATGCTTATGTCTGTTTACTAATTTATGTACAACATTATCATTATATCCATTACTTTTACTTTAGCTATATTTTTAATCTGATTCATTTCATTGTCAAAACGTTCTTTACTTAATGTAACATTGACTAACCTGTAAGTTAAAAAATAAAATGCTGCCATTTTGTGTTGACGGCAATGAAATGAGTCGGATGTTATATACCCATCAGTGTTAGTAAACTTCCTATAAATATCAAATTCTAACTAATTTATCGCTATTTCTAATAACTAACGTATCGAGAAAAGGTAATTACCCATTGTTCTCCTTTTCGTACTTAAAATTAATGGAAGGATATTTATTGTTTAATGTTTCTAAGAAAGTGTCCAAATTTTCTGTTTTAGTATCAAAAATAGCAAATATATCGTCTACGTATCTATACTACACCCTTGGGAAATACTTGAGTTATTTTTTGATTTTTTATCTACTCATAAACAAATTTGAAAGGAACGGAGATAAGCAACTGCCCATCGCAGTTGCCTCAAGTTGTTTATAATATTTATTGTTGAAAAGAAATAAATTTTGATTCATACATAATATTGTGAGAAGCATATATAAAATATATAAAAATATTCATCATTAATTTCTTTCTTCAAATTATGGAATTCAAGTAGTTCCTTTAGGTACTCTAAAGCTTATGGTATGGGTACACTAGGAAACAATGAGCTTACATCAAAAGATATTAAAATGTCACCTTTTTTTAAGTGAACTTTCTTAATTTTATCTAAGAATTCTAACGAGTTAGTTACCTCAAAGTAATTATACGAGATAATTAATCAGCAAATTAAATATCTCTTGAGGGAACTGCGATGGGCAATTACTTATCTCCGTTCCTTGAAAACTTGTTTATGGGTAGATTAGAAACCCCATTCAAAAAAGAACTCAAGTATTTCCCAAGGGTGTGGTATAGATACGTAGACGATATATTTGCTCTTTTTGATACTAAAACAGAAAATTTGGACACTTTCTTAGAAACATTAAACAATAAATATCCTTCCATTAATTTTACGTACTAAAAGAAGAACAATGATGAGAAATAACGATAAATTAGAATTTTTTATTTATAGGAAATTTACTAATACTGATAAGTATATAACATCCTTATTTTACTGCCGTCAACACAAAATGGCAGCATTTCGTTTCTTAACTCACAGGTTAGTCAGCTTTTTTATAAGTATAGAACGTTTCAACAATATAATGAATCGGATTAAAAATATAGCTAAAAGTAATGGATATAATGATAAATTAGTAAATAGACATAAGCATAAGAAAATGTTAAGATGCCATTACTCTTCAAGCACCTGAGGCTCTTAATAAGTTCATAGTAATCCCAACGGAGAACAATTTGAAAAATCCTCTTAGAAACTAAAGACAAAGTCGACTTGCAGAAGAGGAGTGGCATCTATGAAATTAGCTGTAATAACTGCGATCTAAAGTATGCTGGGCAAACTAAACGCTCCATAAACATTCGTTCTAAAGAACAGATGGCACATTTAAGATACGGAAGAACAGAGAAGTCAAGCCTTGCCCAACATGCTTTGGAAACAATCACCAAATAGAAATAAATAATCCTAAGTTAATTAATAAAAATGTATCTAATAGATTATTGGATGCATTTGAGAGTATAGAAATAGTTAAATGTGGTAAGAAATCACTAAATAAAGACAGAGGGCCTATTCCATATAGCCCCTCTATTGCTTACTTGACAACGGTGCAGTCGGGTGCAACCAAGTGTAACCATATTTACCTGTAAATAGTCTCGGTTAGGATAAGTTACTTTAGTTTATATCCTGTTCTGATGATGCTAACTTGGTTAGCGAAATGCGCGTCCAGAACGTCGTGGTGTAGTGTGGTTAGAAACTTGTATTTTGATCTATCTTCCACCACGGGTTCTAGTGTTAGGATTTGTTACGTCATGTTGAATTCGTACCAGTTTATCCTTACATCATATTTAATTTTTCTCCAACATTTACAGTCAATGGGTTAAAAAGACTTTTTAACCTTAATTTTTTAAACATTATATTTGGCCGCCATTTTGTTTCGCTATCTTGAATTCATATCACAACTTTACCAGCTTATCCCTATATCATACTTAATGCTTGCAAAAAATTTGATATTATTGATATTAATCTAATAAATAGTTTTTTCAGACTGATTCTTTAAATTTTCTATTAGGACCCCATTTTGTTTTGCTTCTTATATTCATACCAAAATGATTGAAAAGTTCATTCTTATGTAACATTGAGGTAAATTGGATAATAAGTTTTATTAGTAATACATTTCCATTTCCATATCATTCCCATAATTTAATAAAATTTTATGAGTAGTTTTTAAGCTATACCGCAAAGTGACAGACAGAGAGACAAATCGTCAGACGGACTGAAGAAATTGATAAAAGATATTTTTTTGGCATCTAGGGACGCTAAAACGTAAAGATATGTTAAACCTGAGAAGGTAAATTTTTCAGATAACAAAAATTTTATTTGGCCTCCATTTTGTTCCGCCATCTTGAATTTGTACCACCTTTTTATTAGTTCATCTCTGTACTACTATTAGTTATATCACACAACTTGAAATCAGGTCATTACGTAGTTTTTTCAGGTTGAATTTCTAAATATTTTATTAAGCCGCCATTTTCTGCCATCTTGTATTTGTATAAACATTTTCTCACTTGATTCCTACATAATACTTGATTTTTGTGCAAATTGGATAATTATTTTTTTTTAGTAATAATTTTTTTAACGTTTCACTAGTTCGCCATCTTGTTTGAGCATACTGGATTTCTACCAAAATATTACCAGATCATCCCCATATGACCGTTAATTTTTGACCAAAATTTGAAGTGAATGGGGTAAGTAAGTAAGTTTTTTAGCTATGCCGCGAATAGACAAACCGAGAGACAGACAGACAGATAGACCGACCGAATCGAGAAAACATGTTTTTCGGTAATTTTTTCACGATTACAATTACAATCCACTAGAAATTGTATTGGTTTTTTAAAGGGCTGTTAACACATACAATCCTTTTGAGAATTAAAAACATAAATGATATGTAATGTATTATAGTATGTAATAAATTTATACCGATATACCAATAAATAGAAAACTATTTTAAATGCAAAAGTTGTAGATTTTGTCTGAATTCCCGAAGATTCTTTTCGTCATAATAAAGAAACAAGTACCACATAACTTAAATATTTTCATAAAATGTACATAAGTTAAAATATTTTTATAAAAAAACTTAAAGTATTTCTTCTTAGGACCTTACTTAGGTTTGGTTTGACCTTACTACCTGTTTTACAACTCTATAAGACTTATATTTCATAAAATTTACGTTTTGGTCAATTTTCAGAAATCATTGCAATTTGATTGTAATAAAATAATACGAAATAACAGGCTTTCACGTAAAAATCAATTACATTTTATATTTTTTAGTACACTCAAATCTCAAATTTAAATATTCTGTGTATTAATAGGTTAGGTTAGGTATGTCAGATAGAGATAATAAGGGGAAAACCGATAAAACCGCTGAAGATATCATTTAACCAAAAAAACACTTTTAATAAAACTTTCTGTTAAAAAAATAAAATAATAAATTATTGTAACACGTGAATTAGCTTTATTACGTTTGCTGGTATGGTATGGTAATGGTATTAAGAAAATACTTTCTATTCAAGAAATAAGTTATTTCCAAAATGTCAGTTAAATATTCAGAAAAAAATTAAGTACTTTTACCCATTCGTTTGAATTAGTTAATTAATTTGTTTATTATTCTTGATTTATTGAACAAAAATAAATCACTACCGACATATTTATTTTTCTCACTGTATTGTCAATGCAAAATGATGGGAATAAGGATTTTTAAAATTATTCTTAATATTTTACACTTATATTTTTGGATTTAATTTACTTGGTGAATTTAGAATATTTTTGTCAAACGTATATAATTTTTTCATAAAACAAATAAAGCTCTCCACAATGTTTTCTATTTTTGTATTTTTTATGTACCCCTTATAACAATAATTTATCAGATTGCTCAAGTAAATTTTATTACTTTCTCGCAAGTAGTAAAAAATGGCTACTTCCTATCATATTTTCAATAAATATAAAATTTGCCCTATTTTATGAACTGCCTCTCACTCTTACGCTTTTCGATATTCCATATCCCGATAATGGCTATCCTGCAATATGCTATATAACCTAAATATTTATAATTTCAACTACAAAATATTCAAAAAAAAAATCTCTCCCCCTTCTACATCTTTAAAAGAATTAAACCAAAATCTTAATGTATCCCGTTTATTAAAAAAATGCTATGTACACCACTAACATTGTACAAATTCATAAAAGCGAATTTGAATCGTTCGATTCAAGATCAAGATAACCATGAATCTTAATGTTTACAAGAATTTTTAACTTTGCAATGACAGATATACATTATCAAATATATACATTCAAACAATTAAACACCCGGTATACAAAGGGCCTTGGCATTTTTAATATGGGCATCATTCCTCATGACATATGTGGGTTTTTATAGCATATATTCCTTGCCATATTTTTCAACAAATTAAGAACCGATATTAATCTCCATTTTTTCTTAAAACCCAAGGTTGAACATGACGTTTTTTAATATTGATTTCTAAACGTGGTTTCTGTTAGTTACAGTAAATTTGCCAAAAATTCATTCTTACTAACTGGCAATATAAGCTGTCATGAGTGATAACTCATATTAAATATAAACGACAGTATGATGAAGCAGATTTAATATACATATATCATTTATATTAAACTAAACTTATTAATTATCGTTAATTAAAATTACCGTATCTACACTTTGTTATCAACAAGCTATGCCGTATCTATGCTATATTACGGTATAATATCGTATCGAAATGTAGATACGACATATAGACCTAACAATTGGTCATTTTTGCGGCAACTTCGTTCTCTAAGCGTTCATAAATCGAATAAAATATTTTAACCTAACAGAGAGATTTAAAATAGTGATCTGATGTGATAAAACCAAAAATCTATAAAATATACAGTCTACATACGAAGTTATAGTCTACAGGATGTCCTAAATGTAAACGATTGATCTTAACTGTGTTTATTAGTTGTTAAGCCAAAGATTTGTTGTAAGGTTCAATATAATGGAAAATAAAGACTATTTAAAAAATATATTTTTTTCAGCCTCATCATAATGGCCATTAAACTAAACAGTTTGCATAAAATCCCATACGTAAAATATATATTATACAAATATAGTATTACAACAAGCAAATTAGAAAAAATATATTTCCCATTCCATGTACAAATTTATTAATTTATTTGTTACAAACCATAAGAGTTTGAAAAAAATATTTTAGTTAAAATTATTTATAAATTATTAATGCTCTATGTTTATTAAAATAATTTTTAAAGTACTGGCTGGCTCAAAAAGTTATAAATCAGGCATATGATTTTTTATCAGGCATATGATTTTTTAAATGAACGTATATATTATTACGTTACAAAAACGAAAAAAATTGAAATTTTGTGTAATTGACTTTATATACGAGTGTCTTACAGCTAATTTTTAACAAGCTTTTATTATACAATGGGCTCGCTCCACTTTTCGTCGAAGTATATTACGAACTTTTATCAGAATAATGCATTTCTTTCAGCACATTATTCAATAGAGGTTGGGCATTTTTTTCTTAAATGGGTCTACCGTATTTACTGAAGAAACTGCTTTCTATTTTGATTTCAGCATTTATTTTTTGCCCTATTTTATGATCTGCCTTTCACTATTACGCTTTTCAGTATCCCATATCCCGATATTGGCTCTCCTGCAGCAATAGATATTCTATATGACCTAAATATTTATAACTTCAACTACAAATTTTCTTTCCCTTCTGCTACATATTTAATGGAATTAAACCAAAATGTTAATCCTATTTATTACAAAAAATTGGTTATGTAACAAGATAACCATGAATTTTACCGTTTACAAGCATTTCTTCTTATAGACAGATATATATTATAAAATATAAATATTCAAAAACTTAAACAAACACCCGGTATACAAAAGGCCTCGGCATTTTTAATATGGGCAGCATTCCTCATGATCTATGTGGGTTTTTATAGCACATATTCGTTGCCATATTTTTCAACAAATTAAGAACCGATATTAGTCTCGTTTTTTCTTAAAACCCAAGCTAATAATATTAAAAGCAAAAGTCAAAGTTTTTTATTTTGACAAGATCAATTAAAAAAGTTTATTGTCGTTTGTAAAATGCAGGGAGGTTTCCTTGAAAATTCATCTGTATTCCGCAAGCGTTCTTAGCTTTGTCCCAGTAGCGGGCCGTGGGTAAAGAGGCGGAAGGGGGGGGGGCAATTTTGAAGGCGCCCAACGATTA
The DNA here is from genome assembly GCA_030620095.1 of Kuschelorhynchus macadamiae. Taxonomy (NCBI): domain Eukaryota; kingdom Metazoa; phylum Arthropoda; class Insecta; order Coleoptera; family Curculionidae; genus Kuschelorhynchus; species Kuschelorhynchus macadamiae. The sequence continues at coordinate 2,196,447 of JAUTXW010001165.1, read as the reverse complement.
CATTACAAAATAACCAGAACATTTTGCAGATTTGAAAGGAAACCATGCAGGAATAAAACATCTTAGATTAGATTTTTGCAAATAACCTGCAGCCAAACGTAATTTTATAACCCTTTCTTTTTTATATGCATGTCCAGATTTTTCGCGCCTAATTTTGGTTTGTTCTAGCTCATTTTGCTACGTTCTTCGTCTATCCTTTATTACAAAAACAAATGTTTTAATATTTAAAAAAAACTTCGCCAAAAACGTCCAATGACTGTCGTACACTCACACCTACTCACAAAACACGCAAACGATTTATTTAACTTAGCTGACTGCTAATAATTACAGTACAGATTCGGCGACAGCGCGGCGCGGCGGCGACTCGAGGAGCGAGAAAAGCCATCTTGCCAACCGCCCTTTAAAAAAATGTTGGTGGGGAAAATGCAAAAATAATAAAAAGTGTAAAGGTCATATTATTATCTTAGACTAGTTAATTTTTAAATTAAATTGTTATTTATTTATTATGTTAATTAAATTTTACGATCGCACTAGAGCGCACAGGCCGGGTTAAACGGGTTAGGTTAAACGGGTTAGTGCTGAGGGCGGGAGGGGGGCGGTGCCCCTCCCCTCGTGCTCCCTATATGGCACGCTACTGCTTTGTCCAACAGGAAAACAGACATATTTCACATGCCCTCACATACCCTCGATGACAACAATCATCGAGGTTATCAAATAATATACTGTCGTTTTCAGCATAAGAATCATATCAGCAAATTTTTACGTTTTGAGAAAATTGCGGAAAAACTGTTTGTTAATTGGCCATTCTATAATTACTTCTCTTCTTTAACCTAAATTTATCAAAATGTATAGATCTGGTGAGACTGAAGTTGAATATGAAGTTTCTTTTTTAATACTAGTTGCTTTGTTAGTTACGATAAATTTGCCAAAAAATCATTCTTACTGACTGGCAATATAAGCAATCATAAGTGATAATTCATAATTCATATTAAATGAAAACGACAGTATAATGAAGCATGTTTAATATGCATATTGTCTGGTTATCAACGTAAATTGATATTATAACTAAGAAAGTTTGTCATTTGTATTAAACTAAACTTATTAATTATTGTTAATTAAAATTGTCGTATCTACTTTATTTTCAACAACCTATGCCGCATCTACGCCATATTACGGTATAATATCCGATTTGAAGTCTAGACACGATATATGGCCTTAACATTTGGTCATTTCTGACGAACAACATAACAATAATTTTATTACCTAACAGGGAGATTTAAAATAGTGACCTGATGTGATTAATCCAAAAATCTTAAAATATACAGTATACACACGCAGTTATAGTATACAAGATGTCCTAAATGTAAACAATTGTTTAAAATTTTGATAATATAGAACTTCATGAACTTTTTACTAGCTGTTAAGCCAAATATATGCTGTAAACATTTAATATGGCGGAGGGCAAAGACTATTTGAAAGAAACATTTTTTTCAACCTCAGCACAATGGGTATTAAACCAAACAGTTAGCTGCAACAATCATATTTATGTATATATAAATTTGTAAGTAAATATACATACAAATTTATATATACTTAAAATCCAATACGTAAAACAATTATTTAACAAATATATTTTTAATAAGTATTACAAAAAGCAAATAAGGGGAAAACATTTCTCATCCCATGTATAAATTTATTTACAATTCATTTAATACAGCTGAATATATTAAGGCCTATTTGTTACAAACCACAAGATTTTGTAGTTAATATTTTAGTTAAAAGTATGAATGCTTTGTATATTATTAAAATAATTTTTAATATATAGACTGTCTTAAAAAGTTTTAAATGATACATATAATTTTTTATATGGTCCTTTTTTTAAAAAATTTTTAACAAAAATGAACAAAATGTGAAATTTTTTTAACAAACTTTTAAGCAATGGGCTCACTCTACTTCTGATCGAAGTAGATTACGAACTTTTATCAGAATAATGCATTTCCTTCAGCATACTATTTATTAGAGGTTGGGCTCTTTTTTTCGTAAATATGCCTGGGTCTTTTTTTTGAAACTATTTATACCATATTTATTGAAGAAACAACTTTTTATTTTGATATCAGCAGTTGTTTTTTAACAAAACTAATTCCCAAAACTGTATAATTTTACTTTTTTTATTAATGACTAAAAAATAAAATGAATCAATTATTAAAAAATACGAAATACCCGATTGGATAGAAGACACAAATCCTGTCATTGAAATCATTATTTGTTAATTTTCACAATAGGTGAAAAGATGTTTTATAGAAACTGATTGATTTTTAAAAGTAATAATATAAATAAGCTATCATGTTTTTTCTTTTTAGTCAGCTAGTCATAATTTCTTTCAAAATCATTTACTATTTCTTTATTAGAGTTTGAAATGACATTCACAAAAAAGTCAATTATGAATGTTTTGTGTACAAACAACTTCATATTTTTGGTTTTAAGGAAACTCCATAATATCGGGGTCAAGATCAGCAAGGCAGCAATTATATATGTAAGTGTCTATTATTTTAATACCTACCCCCATTTATCAACCTCCATGAAGAACAAAAGGAAAAAACCAATGGGATTAATTAAGTTAAACCGCAAAAATAAGGAAGTTATTAGCACCGATTCGTCTTCAGTCCTAACCGAGAAACGTTTAAAATTGAATCAGGGCGTTTGTGATACGTTAGGCTGCTAATGCGTGTTGACACTTATTACGCCACTTCACAGATCACTAAACAAAAATTGCAACTTTCGTTTTCACTGTCAGCAAAATGAGTCAACAACCACCTTAGGTTTATGTTCTTGGCTACTCGGGTTAACAATACTCCTTTAAGAGTCCCAATCTTAAAATATTGTCCACAGTTTGTACTTAATAATTTAAAAAAATAATTTATAGGGAAAGGTTGCAGAAGATAGTCTGAACTTAATTGTTGTTAATAATAAAAATAGCAGTCAGAAATTTGGTTAATGAATCCTTATTTTTAAACGATTAAAAAAAAAAGTTAGTCGTAGACTATATATAATTATAAAAATATAATAACTAATATTATAACTAATATTTATGATGGATCTAATAAAAACTAAAAAATTCGGTAAATTACCTTTACTTAACTAATCTAATAAATAGTTTTTCCAGACTGATTTTTTAAATATTTTATTAGTTTTGTTTTTTTAGTAATAATTTTTTAAAGTTTCACTAGGCCACCATCTTGTTCCGGCATTGAATTTTTACCAAAGTATTACAAGGTTTGATATTGATAAAATATATTTTTTGGCATCTAGGGACGCTAAAACGCGAAGATATGTTAAACCTGCTACAGTAATTTTCAAAATTACAAACATTTTATTTGGCCGCCATTTTGTTCCGTCCTCGTGAATTAGTACCACAATTTTACTAGTTCATCTCTATACTACAATTAGTTATGGCACACAATTTGAAATGAGTTCATTACGTAGTTTTTTCGGGCTGAATTTCTAAATATTTATTAAGCCGCCATCTTGTATTCGTACCAAGATTTAACCAGTTGATTCCTACACAATATTTGATTTTTCTGCAAACTGGATAATTCCGTTTTTAGGTAATAATTTTTTTAACGTTTTATTATGCCGCCATCTTGTTCCGACATATTGGATTTTTACCAAAATATTACTAGGTCATCCCCATATGAGGTTCCATTTTTGACTAAAATGTGAAGTCAATCTGATGAGTAGTTTATTAGCTATGCCGCGAACTGGAGACAGACAGACAAACCGACATACGAAATTTATAAAACATATTTTTTACCATCTAGGGGCGCTAAAACCCGAACATATGTAAAACCTGAGAAGGTGTTTTTTTCATAGTACAAACATTTTATTTGGCCCCCATTTTGTTCCGCCATCTTGAATGAATACCACAGCTGTACTAGTTCATATCTATACTACAATTAGTTATGGCACACAATTTGAAATCCGTTCATTAAGTAGTTTTTTATATCTGAATGTTTAAATATTTTATTAAATCGCCACTTTGTTCCGCCATCTTGGATTCGAACCAAAATTTTGCCAGTTGAGACATACATAATACTCGATTTTTATGCCAAATTTAAGATAATTAGCTTTTTAGTAATAATTTTTTTTCGTTTTCAAAATATTTCCAAGTCATCCCCATATGATCCTTAATTTTTCACTAAAATTTAAAGTCAATGTGATCAGTTGTTTTTATGCCATGCCGCGAAATGACAGACAGACAGACAGACAAAACCGACGGATGGACAGATAACAAAAATTTTGTTTGGCCGCTATTTTGTTCCGCCATCTTGAACTAGTACCTCACTTTTACTAGTTCATCTCTATACTACAATTAGTTATGGCGCAAAATTTGAAATTAGTTTATTAAGTAGTTTTTTAAGGTTGAATTTTTTTATTAAGCCGCTATCTTGTTCCGCCATCTTGGATGTAAACCAAAATTTTACCAGTTGATTTCTACATATTACTGACTTGATTTTTGTACAAAATTTAAAATAAATTTGTAAGTATTTTCTTAGTAATAGTTTTTTTAACATTTCACTAGGCCGCTATTTTGTTTTGCCATATTGGATTTTTACCAAAATGTTACCAGATCAACTTCATATGACCCTTAATTTTTGATCAAAATTTGAAATCAATGGGGTAAGTAATTTTTTAGCTATGTCGCTAACAGGCAGACCGACAGACCGACAGACACACAGAAAGACAGACAGACCGATCGACGGAATCAAAAAAAAGATCAGAAAAAATTTCGGAGTGTGATTTTTTCACGATTACAATACTTCCGTTTTTTATGAGGGAAGTAAAACATGTAATGAATTAATAACACAGAGTTCAAAAAAAAACTTAAGTTAAATAAATACTTAACTGCCTTTTGTCACTGCCTCACGAATTATTCTAAAAAATTCATACCATTCAAATAAATAATCAAATCCTCCAACCAAAGATAGCGATAGAAGAGCAACATTTTCCGTTTTTTTTAAGTTACTGACTAGGATTTTAGTTTTAACATGCATTCTACTTTCTTTACCTTTTCTACATTGGCAAATAGCAGCTTCTCTTTGCATTTTATAGATTTATAGTTCATTATTTCGTCTTTTTTCCCCAGATTATCTCGATTATCAGTTATCAGATAAGCAAAAGTTCTTTCGTTAATCTAATAAATCTAAATATATCAATATAAATTGACACCTTGTATATTACATCTTCATTAATAGGGTCTCTCTCCTGCTGATTATAAATATTCGAGTTTTGATACCTTTCTGTGTAAAGAGAAATCGGGCAAAAACATAACAATAAAGGGCAATATAGCAGTTATCATTTCTACCATAATATGTACATTTTCGGACTATGGAATGATTTGGTTACACAAAGCAATTTTCCGATTTCACCAACAGCTCCCACTTGATCAATTTGGATATTTTTTTCTAATTAAAGCTCTTTTCAAACGGATTTTTTATCATATATAATACCACCATAAAGAAACTTTTGCTCGAAATTTTTCTATTGTTATGAAAGTTTGTTGCTGATAGTTTATTGGCGGAAAATGTGAACAAATAAAATGCGACCCCAGGGAAGTTCTTATGCGACATTTTTAGATATCGGAGGTATCTCTAGAGTTTAAGTTTTTAACCTTCATGGTTTGCTTACAGAAAAATAAAATTATTTAAACATGAACTAACGGGGTATTTAAAATTTTTAAAAAATGTTATTTTTGGAACTAAAATAAATCGCTTAGATCAAACAGAAATAAAGTTTTGTGTTTATTTTCGTAGGAACACTGTGACATGTTAAAAGGAAAATTGTTTAAAGGCGTCTTAATATAAGATTATTGGGGAAAATATTGCATAAGGTGCCAAAAATTGTTTTTTTCCTTCTATATTAAAATTATAAAAAAATAATCCTTTAAGAGTTGTAGATACTTCGAAACTCTATCTTTCGAGGTGGTCCGGTGAAAAAGTGTTAATTAGTTTCCGAGAAAATCCCGAAATGTGCTTTAATTTACAAATGACAATAATTTATGCAATTTGCTACATTTGAAACTTCGTGCCTAGGTAATGCTAAATGTGTGTTCAAAATATCGACCCTCTAACTCTATTTGTTAACGATTTATGGCTATTTGTTTATCCCAGAAGGCATTCTTTAAACAATAATTCATCCGCAAATGAGGGCTCTACGAGAGTTTACATTGTTCGCCTTGACTGTATTACAATGTGCAGTTGTTTACAGTATAGAAATTTGCAAAATTAAAACATCAAAAATTATATTAATTTGTTTGTAATTTCGAGCATCGGGGACTTGAGTTTTTATTTTTTTTTAAATTGTTGTCGCTTTGATTATTAACATCAAAAGCTGAAACTGTGCAAATATATTGGAAAAAGTCGTCCATATTTCTCAAAGAGACCTTTTTATAATTCTATTTAATAAACTACAAAGTCTCGGTCTCAATCAAAACAAATATTTTAAAAAAAATTAAGGTGACAGGTGTTTCGCTCTTACGAGCCTCATTAGACCTACAATATTGGAAAAACCTAATATACTAATTGTACAATTAAAAAATAATATGAAGTATAGCTACCTTAAAACATCAAATCCAAGTACATAATGTGTTAAAATAAAACTATAAGAGAAGAACACGGGTCAATGTCAATTGTCACATGGTGGTCCGTAAATAAGGTTACAAGTAAATAAACAAGGCTAATTATTATTTAAGTTATTAAAGATGAGATGGGTTCGAAATTAATTACGTCATTAACACATGTGGGGATTGAATTTTTAGTGGTTAAAATTATTTCCATTTTTTCTATAATTAATTCTATTAATTTCCAATAAATCTAATTTCCTTCCCTGGGAACACCCATGTAAGATATTTATAGTTTCAGGTACAGCAAGGGTGTGTCCTAAAACTAATAGATGGTTTGCAAATGCAGATTTAGTCTCCGTTATATCCAAATTTATATATTTATTAAAAAGATTTACACCTGGAGAAAAACAGTAAATTCTAACCAAAAATATAACTTCTTCCGAAACACCAATTGTAATTCTAAAGAAACGCTGGATATTGAAGCAGAAAATATAATACAAACTACTGACATCTCAAATAAAAATATTCTAAGAGCAAACATTATAATATTTCTAAATTCCAATAGTCCTACCAACAAATATTCAGAATTTAAAGAATCTTCACTTAATTCATTAAAAGATAAAATTAGTTCGAAGGAGCTTATTGTCACCAAAGCATACAACGGTCCATGTTTAATAAAAATGAGAAGAGCAGGTTATGTCAATAGTGATGGAATTCCTGGACTCTGAGGAGTTTCAGAGCATTAATAGGGACTCTACTAATCATTTCTTTACAAAATTAAAGGAGGTTTTAGATCAAATTTTGTGCACTTTAGAGTATTTTAAAACTAAAAGAGAAAAATTGTACCCTATGAATCCTAGAACACCATTAGTCTATGGGTTACCTAAAGTGCATAAAGAAGGTTCACCTATCAGGCCGGTGGTTTCTTTTATTGATTCGCCTTGTTACCATCTTTTCTCAATGCTAAATAGAATTCTTAGAAAGGTGACGGGTTTTCAAAACTCATATTCGACTAAAAACTCAATTGAATTTGCTGATTCTATCAAAAATTATAATATTCCTAATGATGCGATTTTTATTTCACTAGATGTTAAAAATCTTTTCCCCAGTATACCAACCTTTGGAACGTATTAACTTGGTGAGAAGGTTATTGAAACAAAAAATATTCCTAATTTAATTATAGGCCACCTTGTTTTACTTCTATCAACAATGTTAAATCAAACCTTTTTTAAGTTTAATGGGCAGCTTTTTCGACAAAAAACAAGTTTGGCTATAGGCGCTTGTCTTTCTCCCTTCCTTAACAAAATTTGAGAGAGAGAGAATAAAATTATGAACAGCACATTTTCGAGATCTCTACTAATTTAGAAGAGGTACGTGGACAACGTATTTATAATATGGAATAATAGTGAGAAGGAACTGGTCATTTTTTTAAATTTCAACAGTTTAATAGTTTGCATAATAAAATTTATTTTACATTGGAAAAAGAAACACAAAATAAATTACCTTTTTTAGATTTGTTACTTATTAGAAAAAATAATGCAATACATTTTGAAATTTACAGAAAAAAGTCAACTACTGATAATATAATTCAATTTACTTCTAATTCGCCCTACTCACATAAATTTGCAGCTTTCAATTCTTTGTTTTTCAGATTATTTGAACTTTCGCGTTTATTTCGACTTATAGGAACTTATGTAAAAAAATGTTCAGCCCCAATGAACTTAACACGAATCACTGGAACCGGCCGAGAAAGTATTGACAACCACTATCGCTAATTACAACAGCTTATCTTATGCCACTATATAGATCACGTTGCAACGATAGACGCTATAATTGGCATTGGCGTAAAGGCTCACCATAGGCTAGATTTTTAGAGATTTCTAAAGAGAGTCCTAATAAAAACGCACGATTTGAATTGCGCCGTGTTTTCATTTTGTTTGCCATCAAAATATTGATAAGAATACTGTAAATTGTTCGTGATTTACTAGCCATGGAACAATATACGGTCCAAGAACGAATTGTTATTGATAAAACGCCCTACAAATATGTAGACTGTTTGGCATAAACCGTACGTACATTGGGTGGCATTTTTAATCGACATAATGCACCAAATCAGACGACCGTTCAAAGACTAGTTAAAAGAATTCAGTAAATTCGTTCTATCATTGACGTAGTACTAGAAAATATTGGCGAGAATCGTGGAACATCAAGTGAACATTACAAGGAGCACTATCCATCGAATTCTCACGAAAGACCTTTATTCCCATTCTTATAAGATTCAACCGACCGAATAGTTGAAGCACACCGTAAATATATAATATTCTGTTCAGCGATGAAGTTCACTTTTACCTGAATGGATACATCAACAAACAAAATTGTCTGATTTTGGGCGAAGAAAATTCTCGAAGCACTCATGAGAAGACAATTTATCCATTAAGAGTTACAGTTTCGTGCGGACTCTGGAAGTTCAGTGATTGCGCAGTCCTTCTTAGAGGACGAGGCAGAAAATTCAGTTATTGAAAAGTGCCAACGCTATTGTAACATGTCTCAAGCCTCAGTTTTTTTTTTTAAATCTCGCGTATACGCTAATAAACAAATAACAATTGCAGAGCTGAAGAATGAAATGCAATGAGTAATTAGCGAAATCGAGTCATAAATGTGCGCAAATGTAACTGAAATTTTCCTTAAAAGACTGAGAGTCTGTGACCTATGTAGCGGCAGCCATTTGTAGGATATTATTTTCACGTTTAATTGCGTTGTGTGAATTTTCTATGAAAATATAAACAACGTGTACTTAAAATAATAACTTTTATTTAAAAATTAAAACTACGGTTGTGTTGGGGTACCCTATATAAGTGGCTGGTTAAAAAATATATTGCTTCCTCGTTGTGTAATGTAAAAACTCAAATTCCCGTTCCCATGACATCTCACCACCATGTTTTTAAAAAGAAATCCGAGGAAAAAAGCAATCAATTTTTAACGGACCTCCAAAAAAAAGAGAATATTATCAATTCGATCCTCTGTATTTTTTTGCATGTGCATCGATTACTCTGCGATGGTTGGACCAATTTGAATGAAATATTTAGGGAATATTCCGGATGTTACCGGAGAGGTCCATAGCAAGCATAATGAAAAAATGTTAAAAATGAAAGAGTATCACTATTCTCAACGGTTAACATGCACTTACAATACAGGCCTTCACTAATCCGTTTACCATTCTGTCAAAAAAGTATGTACGTTACAATTGTCCATTGTATAATAAGACATATGATTATAAAATTATGTTACATAATATGTAGTGACTATTTATTAAACTTGACTTTTACAATGAAACATATAAATAAAACTAAAAAGGATGAAAATTAAAATACTATTTTAGTTAGACAGAATAACATTTTACTCGTGGTTTTAGACATCAAAACACTGAGTATATAAATATGGTTTTGTTAAGTAATTAAGAATAGGTTTGGCGCTTATTTCACACAGTAAAATTTTCCAGATGAAATAAAATATTATTTTTGCCCTTTTTAGGGCATTTTTTTGAAGTCGGTTATTTGACTGTCTACCAAAATTTACCAAATTTTAGTATGTCATGTATTTCGACCTTCTAACCAAAGTTGTCCATAGGCGCAAAAGAATTCTATGAGTATTTTTTAAGATTCAGGATGTTAGCTTTGCCCAAATCCCATATAGAATACATGGGGAAAACTGGATGATACAAAATATGCTTTTCAACATATTTAACATCTTGTACTTCCCAGAATAAGCAAAAAGTTTTGTATGAAAATAGGTTCGCAAATGCTTTGCTCTCGATATGCAGGGTATTGTATTGTAAACTATATACGATCGGTTTTTTTCTTATTAAGGAACGTACTATACAGCGTGTAAGGAAAGTAAAGAAACAGCGAAATATCTCAGTTATTGCTTACCTGAATTTAATGAAAATATGTACACTTAGGTATGAAATTATGCTGGAGCCAACGGCGAGTTCCTCATTGCTATCAAGTTTAACATTTTTCTGTTATAAAAGGAAAATTATTTTTTTTAAAGGAATACCTTACAATTACCTTTTTAAAATCTACGTGAAATTCTCAATAGAGCATGAAGTGAATAGTTTTTGCGAAAATAAGGGTCTAATATCCATTGTTTAATGTATCACCTTTTATTAAAATACCTGCACCCGAAAGTTTACCTAATATTACCCAAATAGCAATTTTAGGCATGAATACGTCATTGTTACCACGTATTTTCGATGAAGTAACCGGAACTTGGTGTCGCCGCGTTCTGTTTAAGCTGAGACTACGTAGTCATTATCAAAATGGGGAATAATTTTAGGGTAACTATTTCGTGCATAACATGTAATTGTAACTGTGACTATTACGTAGATAGTACGGAATTGTGTGGTTCCTTTTAAGTAGCCGAATAGTAATAATTCACCCTATTTGTTACTTCCTTATTTCTATGTTTATTTAATCTGTTTGAAAAATATGTTTGGTTCTTTTTAATACAAACAAAATAGTTATGGCGATTACAAAGACTCAAATTGGGAAAATGGTGTAGAGCGTATATAGGATACGTTATTAGTTGTTGAAGTAGGATACATGTTTTTCACTTAGTTTTCTAACTAAGGGTCTAAAATTAAAACGCAGGCAATTTCTATGGTGAATTTGATGATGTCGTAGAAAAATGACGCGCCTTTAAAATTCGTTAATTTTCAATACATTTTGGTTAAATATATCGGCCAATTTAAGTCTCAAAAATTTAATTTTGGAGTTTCGTTTAAATAGTAATTATCATTAAATATCTTATTATAAAGAATGATTCTTTTTTTTAACGTGATGTTTAATGTGTATGCATTTTTAATCTTTATACTCACAAAAAAAACCTCATTGCTAAATATTTATGGGGGAGATGAAAATAAACAATGGCGTTCTATTGGACTTTTACTTTGAAGTTAGCTCCATTTTTTACTGAGAAAATGACTTAACATCAAGAGTCTACGACTGCCCCCATACGCTTTTATACTTTTGGATTCTTTAAATACGCAGGAATGGAAAATTTAACTATAGTGAGTTATAGGCATAGAATGCGAAACCTGCAAGATGTTTGTAACATTTTTAATTACAAATATCCTAACAGAATTCCAATAACTAAATCTATGATAAGTAAAATTAACAAAAAATTTCGTGAGACTGGAAAGGTAAAATATGCTGCACGTTCTGGAAGAGCTAAAAGCGCAAGAGATGAAGATAAGGCTCTAAATGTTTTAATACATTGAGAAGAAAATCCGCACCTTTCTACCAGAACATTAGGAAGAGAAACTGACGTCTCACATATGTCCGTAGACCGACTTCTAAAAACCGAAAAGTTTCATCCATACAAAATAACTTTGGTGCAAGAACTCTCTGAGAATGATGAAAATAGGCGCTTCGAATTTGGTGAAATCATGATGGAACGTTGCAATACCAATCTAAATTTTGTCAATCAAAATTTTTTTTTGACGAAGATTCTTTTTTTTTTTAATGGAAAAGTTAACAGGCATAATTGTCGACATTGGGCCAGGGAAAATCCACATTGGATACGTGAAAATCATAACCAATTTCCCCAAAAGATAAATGTTTGACGTGGTATAAAGAGTGCAAAAATAATCGGTTCCTTCTTCTTGGAAGACACATTAACTGGAGAAAGATATTTGAATCTTTTAATAACAACTATTTCGGATTAACTGTAGGTTCCTTACTTTACCTGCTGTATTAAGTATTTAGGTAATTGTGCACCAAATGATAAAATGTGGTCAGCAGGATGGTGCGCCACTGCTTTTTGTTCGGGAATATTTTAGAAGATGTTTTTTTTGGAAGATGGATTGGACGTAGGCGTAAAATAGAGTGGCCACCTCGGTCTGCGGACTTGACGCCCCTCGGCTGCTTTTTGTGGGGACAGTTTAAACATGTGGTGTATAAAACTAAGCCAAAAATCTCGAGGATTTAAAGGAGCGAATAGAAATCGAATGTAGACGAATCGAGGAGGCTGACATTTTTTTAAATGTGTTAAATGTTTATTCTTAGTATTTGGCCTACTGCCTAATGGACAACATTTTAAACCCCTTACTTAGTTTCATTAATTTATTGTTTGTTGTACAAGATATTTCTTTTTTTTATATTATTTCCGTTCTTTTTACAACCTACTTTTAAAGGTGAGAAGCTGTCTTCTCTCGTTAGTGTTTTGATAGCAAGATGAGGAACTATTGTACTTGCTTGTCTGCCACAACGTACAGCATCTTTTACCTTTCCAGTTTCACGAATTTTTTTGTTAATTTTACTTACGACAGATTTAGTTATTGAATTTCTTTTATTTGTCATTAAAAATGTTACAAACACCTTGCAGGTTTCGCGTTCTGTCACCATAACCTATTATAATTAAAATTTTAATTCCGTAGATTTCAATTAAACGATCCATTTTATCCAACTCAATAAAACTGAGGTTGTCACACATATCAGTTAAGCTTTTGTGTGCAGGTATTTTAATAAAAGGTAATAAATTAAATTATGGATATTAGACCCATATTTTCGCAAAAACTGTTGACTCTCATGAAAATTACTCTTAATAAAAAGAAGGTATTAAGAATTTTAGCCAGATTTTGAAAAAGTGTTATAATACAGGGCGTTCCATTAAAAAAATAATTTTCCTTTTATAACAGAAAAACCGTAAACTTGGCAGGAATGCAGAACTCCTCCATTGGATCGGCCATAATTTCAAACCTAAGTGTTCATATTTCCATTAAATTCAAGTTAGCGGTATTTGAGAAATTTCGCGGTTTCTTTACTTTTGTTACACGCTGTATGTTAAATATGTTGAAAAAAATAATTTGGTATCCTATTTTCGCCACGTATTTTGTAAAAGGATTTAGGCTTAACAGTTTAATACACTAAAATATGGTGAAATTTGGTAGGCGGTCAAAATCCCATTGATTGTGTGTGTGATCCTTTCCGCTAGATTAACTCCACTATTATATATTTTCAGCATAAGACTCTTAAGACAAAAACAATAATATATACTGTGAAGTAGGTAGAGTTGACCATGTATGAGCATCCCATACTCGTATGTGACCGCTATGTGTTTCCTAATTCATTAAATGTTTCATTCAGTACATTGTCCAATGCTGAAAATTTCAATGCTACCAGTTTTATTCAAGATAATTCTGATTCAGATATAATACAGGATTGTATTTTAACCAGGTTTAACTTTAAGACGTTTGTGGAGTTTTCGTTTCTTGGTTTACTAAGCTCACAGAGAGCTGTTTAAATTCGATTATATTCGATACCGTTGGACATCGATCGGCAAAGCACCGTTAATCTTTACTTGATGGGTTAATGTCCTATGAACGTTTATATATACACTTAATGAATTATTTAATTTATTTCCGAACTGTTTTTAAATAAAGCAATAGCCACCTTTGAGATTACATCTAATTTAAAAAATGTGTTTTGGCAAACATATATGTATGTACAGGCTGTCCCATTTGGGTACCATTATTTTTACAGATAGAAAGTTGCGGTTTTCGCGACAGTATGCTACCTTTTCGTTAAACTAAAGATGCGTTAACAAAATTATCATAGCCCTTTTAGTTTTTAAGATACAGTGCTAAATTGAGAATGTTGCATTTTCAGGCACCCCTCGTATCTCAACTATGGAAAATGTGAAAATTGTTTCTTATATAACGCTTCAGGTCAAAAAGTTATCGGACCCTACATTATTTTTTTAAATAGAACACCTTGTATATTTATAGACTATAAAACTTGTCTTTTTTTACCTTTTCAAAAACATATAATAGTATACACTTTTTCTCAGAAAGACGCAAATAAATGACAATTTTCTGAAATTAAATGCATAATTTAATAGTATGCCATGAATAACAATAATAATAAACAATTGAAAGTTACATATCGCTAACGACGAATTGGATACCTTACATATCTTCTATCTATCTAAGTATCTTCTTATATAAAAATACCTGTAGAGTTTTTTAATAACAGTAAGTTTGTAACAACAGTTTTTTAGCATAAAGTAACAATATAACAAACACTAAAAATTACATTATTAAAAAAAAAGAAAACACACATTTTTAAGGGCGATGTTTAAATTGACGACCATTTTCTCTAATGCAAAATTGGCACATTTTTGTAATTCTTTTAATAGCGTTAAAAAGAACCATTGGTTTCATTCGCAGATTTCGAAAAGCTAAATGAATTGCCTCTCGAAATTCTGCTATGCCGTCATCTCGTGTTTTATATACTTCATTTTGTATATAGCCCCATAAAAAAATCTAAAATTGAGAAATCTGGAGATCGTGGAGGCCGTCTAACAGGTTAGGTTAGGTTAGGTTAGGTATCCTTTTATCTTTGAGGAAAGTAATTATCAAGAAATTCCCTTACGAGCCTAAAGTTGTGACTTGGGGCACCATCTTGCTGTAGGTAAACAGCATTATATTGGGCTAATGGAATATTTTCGAGCAGGATTTCTAAGTATCTACGTGCTGTAAGACCTTCTTCAAAAATCCTATAAACTATATGTCTGCCCGAGATAAATCATGACACTTCAACTCCAAAGCGTCCTTGTTGTACCCTTTCAAACATTAAATGCTGATTTTCACTATGCCAGTTCCTGGTATTGTAACGATTAAAAATTACCGCACTTGAAAAAAAGCACCACCTACATGAGGACGAAGGTGTTGCTTCTATATATCCTAAAACATCTATCTCTTTTCTTTTCCTGTTCTCTTGGTTGTATGTTTTAGGGCGCGGGTAAACAAATGATCCGTGCTCAACTAAATTTGCTTTTAAACGAGTAAATATCTCAAAAAAGGGTTGCCTTCTTTCTGGATATCTAACAAGGAAAACTTATAATGATAATACAGATTTTCATAGACATAATAGCTTACTTACTTTTGGAAATAAAATTCCGATCCAAAAACCAATAAGATAGACATATTTGACATTTATTTTTGTTTGTTATCATAAACAATAGCCATAGCCTACTATTAAATTATGCATTTAATTTTAGAAAATTGTCATCTATTTGCGTGTTTCTGAGAAAAAGTGCATACTATTATTTATTTTTGAAAAGGCAAAAAAATTATAGTATATAAATTTACAGGGTGTTCCATTTAAAAAATAAAGTCCGATACCTTTTTGACCTGACCCTGTATAATTCCCTAATTCCGAAAGTTCTACGGGAAAAGTTATATAAGAAACAGTTTTCACATTTTCGATAAGTTCGCTGATAGTTGCGATATGAGGGGTGCCTGGAAATGCAAGATTTTCAATTTAGCCCTGTATCTTAAAAACTAAAAGGGCTATGAAAATGTTTTAACGGGCATCTTTAGTTTTACGAAAAAGTGTCCCAAAAACCTCAACTTTCTATCTATAAAAATAACGGAGATACCCCGCAAAATTATCCAAAATGGGACACCCTGTACAGCTCTATTCAAAGAAAAGTGGTACTCCTAATTTATGCTTGTGTAAATAGGATTTTTGGTGCCAACAGAAAAATTTCAAAATGACTCTAGTTGCGAAGTTGACAAAGTCAAAATAATCTTTTTCGAAATATATGTGTGTATAAATAAAAAAATTCCTCGTCAACTATCCGTAGCTGAAAAAGCCCAGATAATTACCAGAATAGAATAAGGTTAATCTATTCTAATTCTAAACTAAATCGACCATTTTAAAAATCAAAAAACGACGGGAGTTAGAGGGAACATTAGAAAGGAATGCAGCCCTCATAGGTCACCTGAGACAAAATCCTTTTGCAGTCCCTACGGATGCTGTGATTGCCACAGGATTTCCTGGATCGCAGCCTACGATCAGTAGGAGGATTAGCAATTCAGAATTAAAAAACCGAGTGGCTGCAAGAAAAATGTTGCTGACGAAAGAACGAAACGAGGGAAGGCTAATCTTTGCCTTGAACTATGTATACTTTCGGCCACAATTTTGGAACAGATCGTGTTCACCGATAAAAAGACTTTTCACTTCACCTATAATGGCCAAATTCGTGTATATCTGCCAGACAACAGCAGATTTCTAGTAAAATATACGAGTTTTCAAAATTGGGCGATTTTCAGTTAATGTATGGGGTTGGATGAGTGTCCACGGATTAGGCGTATGTTATCGCATAGAAGGCAGGTTTGATGCAGATCATTCTGAACATGATAATTACCCTGTCCATGCTGTTAATAATATAAGACAGTGGTTTCAGAATAATAATGTGGAAGTATTGCTTTGGCCTTCTTACAGTCCGGATATCAATCCGAAAGAAAACATATGGGGATTGATGATTGAAAAAATATATAGACATAACATTAGGACTCAAAATTGTGAAGAACTGTGGGAAACAATCCATCAGTGCTAGGAAGAAATTGATCCAAATATTGTGGTAAATATAATTAACTCAATGCAACAGACTTTAATTTTTTATATCTTGTTGATTGTTCTTCCTTATTTTAGTATTTTTCTTATTCATGTTAAATTCTGTTCTTGTTTATATTAAAATATATCGTACACTTAATTCAAATCTCGCTATGTATTTATTTCCTCATCACCAACACCAAACAGTCTTTAAAAAATCATGGTTCTTGGGATTAGACCGTGTCAAAATAGAATCACTTTTTGAAGTTTCTCCTTCGATTGTACAGGGCATCTTCAGGGATCTTCACTTCACGAGATCGGAACACTGAATTTGCTCGGAGAGACCCAGGCCGGCTATTTATAGTCGACCTGTGTTTACCGGAGCGTGACTCGGTGTAATGATCGGTTTCTACATATGATGAAGTCTGAAGCCCGTATCTCTATTAAAATTGTTAGGATGCTTATAAATTTCAATAGATTCTCTAAGTTTGCGTTTATAGAATCCCGAATATATTTAATAACTTACGAGCGTTTATATCCAAATCACACAAAAGTTTTCTCTTACCAATGCTATACTGGCTCGTTTCTAAATGTTCCTTGCAATTTTTAATATTATGTGGAATTTTATCTGTAGAGATGTTGGTACTACGTCTTCATCCCGGCATCTAAGGAGAAAGACTAGTTGGCAAAGTAGCTTCTTCTTGTTGTTTTGGCATCCTTCTTGATTTCCTCCCCATAGAGGTTAGCTAACATAGAACGAAACAAAGCAAATTACGTAAAGAAACTTTTGGACGACAACATCTACAGAGTAATTCAAGCAGACCCGACCAACAAAATTGAGAGACGCATCCAACCTACCAGCAGAGGAGAAGATGTTAAGGCCAAGCAGCTCCAGGATCCCGCGGTTCTACGGACTACCTAAAATACACAAGATTAATGTACCACTTCGACCTATCGTCAGTGCAATAGGATCTCCTAATTACAAAATTGGTAAATATCTTTCAAATATTCTTAATAATTTTACAGGAAAAACATATTCATATATTAGAAACTCTACGCATTTTCAAGAAAAACTAAAATCAATCCAATTAGATCCCAAAGATATCTTAGTTAGTTTAGACATGTTATAAATGTAAAAGAAACCAAAGTTCTTGCACCGGTTTCGGGATTCTATAAACGCAAAATTAGGGAATCTATTGAAATATATAAGCATCCTAACAGTTTTAATAGAGATACGGGCTTCAGTCTTCATCATACGTGGAAACCGATCGTTATACCGCGTCACGCTCCGGTAAACACAGGTCGACTATAAATAGCCGGCCTGGGTCTCTCCGAGCTTATTCAGTGTTCTGATCTCGTGAAGTAAAGATCCCTGAAGATGTCTCGTGCAATCGAAGGCGAAACGTCGGAAAGTGATTCCATTTTGACACGGTCTAATCCCAAGAACCATAATTTCTTAATTGACCACAGCCGTCAAAGCTTTCGTTCTATACCAAACAGTGTTTATGTTCGGTGTCACCCGTCAGGGCCGTTCATATAGGATAAAATTGTGCTTCTCGATATTTGTGAATTATATCTTTGTCGTTTGTTAAATTAACTATAAATAATAATCTTACAAATATAAATTACCCATATATTCCCTCGCCTACAATTCTACGTAGCAGTTGGTAATAACTAAAAAAAATTAAATAAACATATTATCAAATAATTATATGCACATATAAACTGTGTTTTTTGTTCGTAGTGGAATTTTGTATAAGAAAAGTTTTGGGTAAAGGCAAATGTTCCGTTTTTTTTGTTGGTAATGTTAAATATCTTTATTACGCCCCTGTACACTCTACCAGGAATTAGATCAAGATCTTACATCTAACCATAACAGAGAGTACAATGCATTTTAATTTGATACGTAAGCATATAAAGCATATACCTACTAATAGCAAACACACTTAAATGAAATGATACTTTAGCCGTACAACAGCTTGCAACATTTTTGTGTTTGAACGGATACTTTTTCTTTGCTTACCACCAAATTTTTTGCACCCCTTAAAATCAGAAATATATAGGATATTTTAGAAAAGCTATGCAAAATGGAAAATGAGAAATTTCCTAATTAAAAAAATCCATGGGTTTTAAATTATGTGGAAAAAATATACTAAGAATCTATAATTTGTTAGTGGGAGCATACACAGGTATAATGTATCGCTGGTCATACATTAGACCATGGTCTTATTCTTGCCCATAATTTTCCAGCGGAATAATCTGCCTTTGAGTTACCGGCTTAAGGGTTCAAGTTCAAGCTTAAGAATTTAATTTATTTAATTACTTAAAGTACTAGCGATATTTATGTAATGTTAATAAATCGAATCTAATGGAACAACAGAAATATTATTCAAATTACCTTTTAATATTTATATACTTAACACAGCTCTATCAAAATTCGATCGAATGACTCCACTGGGTCCTGTCTGGGATCATCGCTTATATTGCTCTAGCTATGAACTTAACTAACAAACAGAGCAAATGGCTGCTACATTAATCCCTTGCAATACTAAATACTACTCTCAGCTATTTTTTATTCTTTGTTTGGAGCTTGGACTGTGTATAGATTTAACTAAGGCAACTAGAAAAAATCGATAAACTCGCCTTTATGCAGAGTTTCCCTTGTACAGAATTCCACTACATACAGATAAAAAAGTATATAAATGCATGTAATTATTTCGTGCTAACTTTACATACATCCCAAAAACTGTCGTTTATTTAATTTTTTACTTCGTAAAACTGAAGTATTGTAATCCTGAAAAAATCACCCTCCGAGATTTTTTCAGATCTTTACGTTTCAAGGTCCCGAGATGCCAAAAAACATGTTTTCTCAATCCCGTCGGTCTGTCGGTCTGTCTGTTCGTGGCATAGCTAAAAAAACTACTTACCCGATTGACTTCAACCTGGTTTGATAAAAATCCAATATAGCAAAACAAAATGGCGGCCTAGTGAAAACTAAAAAAATTATTACTAAAAAAACTGATTATCAAATTTACCTCAAATTTTGCATAAAAATCAAGTATTACATAAGAACGAAATGGTAACATTTTGGTGTGAATATAAGATAGCAAAACAGAATGGCCTCTAATAAAATTTTATAAAAACGAGCCTTAAATAAATACTTATTAGATTAAACTGGTAAAGTCGTGGTACCAATTGAAAATAGCGGCCAAATTTTTTTTCTAAATCTAACTTAATTGATTTTAAATTTTGCAAAAACATTAAATGTGATATAGGGATAAACTGGTACGAATTTAAAATGACGTAACAAAAAGGAGGTGTGTAGAAGGGAAGTATTATAATCGTGAACAAATCTCCATCCGAGATCTCTTCAGATCTTGACGGGTCGGGGTCCCTAATACCGGAAAACATGTTTCGGTGTGTCTGTCAGTCGGTCTGCCTTTTCGCGTCATACCGAAAAAATTTACATACCCGATTGACTTCAAATTTTGGTCAAAAATTAAAAGTCATATGGGAATGACCTGGTCATACTTTGATGAAAATCCAAAAGATAAATGGGGGGTCAATATATAAAAAAATGCCCTGTACATGTTCGCTTCGGTTTTAACACATTGCTCCTTATGACAGTGTTTTCGTCAGTGGCGGCTCGCGGGTGAAAAAGTAAGTGAAGTGCAAATGAAGCAAGAAAATATCGCAATAATGTTTTTTCCAGAATTTTTTTATATGTAGAGGGGGTAGAATATTTTTTTACGACTTACCTAAACTTTGTATACTAAATCAATTCTCTTATCCTTCATAGCAACAAATTTATTTATAACATCTATAACATAACATTGATGAGTTGCCCTAATCCCCTCCAGAAATTCCTTTTGAATTGAAATATTGCCAAGAGAAGTAAGTCTTTCTTGAGATATCGTATTTCTTAAATAAGTTTTTACACATTTGAAGCAAGAAAAACTTCTTTCCTCTGAAGCACTTGTCGACGGTATTGTCAAAATAAGGGAAAACAATTTATATGCTTCGGTAAAAATATATTTATTTTTATTAATTTTTTTCACTTGCTCTTGCAGCGATATATTCCAATTACTCTCTATGGCAAAAATAAGACCAAGCTCATTTTTAAATCGTTGACTTTTTGAAAATATTTCCCCATATAACTGTAACAAATTTTCGAACGGGCCAGTCGGAAAATTTAAACTATATTCGGAAAATTTAGCAGAAACTGCCAAATATGAAAATGAAAGTTTTTCACAGTCTTGAAATCTTAGTGTCATTTCCATTAAATGATGGTTCAATATTTCATAAAAAGGGGTTCTATACTTAGCCCTAATTTCTTCAGGTGAAAGCTTAGCAAGCTCACGTTTGTAATGATTTATTTCTGTAATAGAATTTGCTTTATCAAACATGGTATTAAAAAAATGTTCATTTTTTTATTTACAGATCGCCTCACGACAGCGTTTTATATTGGATATGCAAAAATGAATGTCAAGCGATTTTTTTTGAAGAACGTCAAATAGCATGTCCGTGATTGAGAAAATGTCATTAAACACTAATGCCAGAAACGTGAATTCAAAATTGTTGATCTCACCTAAAAATCCTTTCGCAAGGCGGATTGATTTTTCATCAGATTTGTCACAGTTTGTAATAAATTCAAAGACGTCTTTTAATTTATTCCAGTCTTGAACAATCACATTTACTAACTTCGAATTTGAAGTTGTAACAACACGATAAATAAATATAACACAAAACAGTCAAGTTAACTGCAAAAGAACTCACCGATTGCAACGAAATCCGCGAAAATAAAAGTAAACAACCACCGCAAACTGAACGACACGTGGGTGTAGTGTACTGCGCCTGCAATTCACTGAGAGCGTTGTATGGAGCTGGCAGCATGGCAACATAGTAGGAAAATCGTAAACTAAACATAGCACCTCCAGCAAAGTCAAAGCGGTTTGCGCCACTGTTATAGTTGTTATAATAAAGTTCGATTGAAAGTTTTAAAAAGACATGCCGCCAACGGTCAAGTAAAATATTTATTCGAGATGTACAGTTTATTTTTTACCAATTAGGTGAATAAATGAATGTAAAAACTAAAATTTTAGGAGATATATAATAAATATAGTTAGATGTTTGCTTGTTTATTTTTCCTGGTGAAGTAGCACTTCACCTACTTCACCTGAATAGCCGCTACTGGGTTTCGTCCAATTTCTCGGTTGTCTTTAAAGACAAAGGCATTATATCTGGCATTTTTATAATTTGCAAGAAGATGTCAATTTATTGGAATATTATACAGGGTTTCCTTTTAAAATAACAAAGTCGGTGCTCATTTTTCAAATTGTGATTTATTTAGTTTTTAGAAAATCCTGACGGTAACTTTTCTATACAATATTTTTTTATATCTCTAAAAGTTAACCTTGTAGACAGGGTTTTAAATATATTCAGACACCCTATACATTAAAGATTATTAATAATCCAATTTTATAAAATAATCACATAGTAGCTCTCCTTCCGCCTCCTCTAAATTCCGTAGGTAACCACGAGGATTATTGTATGTTTCACTAGTACGAAATTATAATTGCCCCTACATAGAAAAACAAAACAATGAATAAAAACAAATAAATATAACTGTTTCCTGTTGAAACCAAACATGGCGAAAGTAAAGGTGATTTCGCTATATCAAGATTGAATATCAGTAGATCATAAAGATGCCTGCTTTTTTAATTGACTAATTTATTTAGATTTGATCACCATTCTCTCTCACTTTCAGGGAAATAAATAATAAAGTAAAGGGAACTTTTTTATTATGAGTAACATGTATAAGTACATATTATAAACCTCCCTTTACAAACAGTATTTTAACATCCTATGAAAGCTAATTACATCTGAGTGTGGGCAATAGATTATAGATTTCATTACGGCATTTTTAAGTACTCAAGGTTTGCGTTCATGAGATATTTAGTTTTTTGGCGAATGCGCCAGAATATTATGAATAAACAAAACACCTATGATGTAGCATTGACTTTTTATGACTTTAACAGTCGCCTGCCTTTCGGAATTATAAAACATACATAATACTTACGGTGACCCGATATACCTACTTATTTTTGCTTTGAAATTGTGCCCTACTGTCCTCAGAAAGTCTATGAAGTACGCTTAATTTTACTTCTTTGTCACATAAAGAAATAAAATTAAGAAAATCTAAAAAAAGTAGATACAAAACAAACTAAGGATAGTCTAAAAACTTCTAAAAGAATAATTTTTTCCTTTGATAATAATTGTTCCACAATTCTAAAAACTTTTTTATGGAAATTTGGATTTGGTTTGTATAGAAAATTTAGATGAGATCTTCTATGTATGCGACAAAAAAGGTTAAAAAATCTTTACTCTTTAGTTACAGCTTGAATAAAATATTAGAAAGCTGATTTAAATATATGGGCTTAAAATTAATTACCATACTGACTAAAAAATATAAGAAAATAATGTAGTAATGCGTTTTTTTAGAAGAGTCAACAATCGCAGCACACAAAATATTTACCGCAGCAATATTTTTCTTTTCTAGTCGCTTACAAGTCGATGCTCTTACTGTATCATCTTACTGCGAAAAATAATAATTATCAACGCCATTATCCATACTTTATATTCAACATATGATTTGAATTCGACATCGAAGGTATTCCAACCAAGCCTTTTTCATTTTTCGCAATTCGCATTTGATGGTAAAGGCTTCTATCTTCTGCTCCA
Organism: Kuschelorhynchus macadamiae; assembly: GCA_030620095.1. Lineage (NCBI taxonomy): Eukaryota > Metazoa > Arthropoda > Insecta > Coleoptera > Curculionidae > Kuschelorhynchus > Kuschelorhynchus macadamiae. The sequence goes on along the minus strand of JAUTXW010001165.1, from coordinate 2,172,687 downwards.
CAAATGGGGAAGAAAAGGCTGTTCAGTGTCCGCTAACCCTTTCCCATACATGTGTCTGTTGAGTTAACAGATACTTTTTTAAATATCAATTAGACACCCAATCACGAGTCGACTCCTTGACATCAAATGGGCTGCCCTCGAGCTACATTACATGGGTTGGGTACCAAATTTCCTTGTTTTTTTCCAAGGTTCATCTATTCAGGACCTACGAGCAAATATAAAACTGTTACATAAAAGGCCAGTTGTATGTTTTTCAAAATCTAACTGTCTAACAAAAATTTAATATTGAATAAATAAAAATTCAATCACTTAAATCCTAAAGTTTTGTACAAATAAAGGTGAAAATGGCAATTTTTTGGGAACAAAAGTAAATGTAGATTTACAGTGATATTTTTAAACAATTTCAGTTGTCCAGCTATTTTCTATTATCTTCTTACAACTGCGACAGCGCTTGTCAAGAACAAGTACAGGACAATGGTAGAGTAAATAATCATCTATCTCAGGTTCCTGTTCATATCCTCTCCAAATATGAGTACCATTTACCTCATTTTATAAAAGTATTTGTTGCTAGTGTCCATTCAGAACACCTGTTGGACATAGCAAGTTTTATTTTTAATCACATTATAGATAATACAGAATAAAAATAAAACACTTATAGCCCCAATATACAGGGTGTTTGGTACATGGATACAAAGTTTTTAGGGGGAGGCAGGTGAGGTAATTCCAGACCTATATGACCATATATACCTCTATACAAACTGTTGCGGATTTTGAGTTATCGTTAAGTTTGTGTTTTTTAGTAAAATTCATGTTTTTTACTGCTTAATCCGAAAATTATGAAAAAAAGCAAAAGTTCTTACGAGTATTTCAATTTGATTAGTTGACTTACACTCTAAAGAAGGTTATACAAGCAAAATGTTCCTACATAATTTTGCAAAGCAGAAATAGTGATGCTTTAACTCAAACTTCACTAAAAAATAAACTAGCCATTTCCATATTTACTGAAATATCCGTTTAAACGTTTTTAAAGATATCCTTATGTGGCTCCCAACTTCATTCCTTCCTTTATTCTGGCAACTGCTTCGTTAATTTTTCTTATAAGATGGTCACGGTCGGCTATTTCAACTTTATACACCAGCTTTTTCATTCGTTCCCAGACATGAAAATCAAGAGGTGCAAGTCTGGAGATTTCGCTGGCCACAACATTGGCCTATTTCTTCCTATACAACGATTAGGAAATGTTTCGTTTAAAAATTCCCTAACAGTAACTTTGTAATGTGCAGGACATTTTGAAATATTAGCGAACCTCTTACATCTAGAGGTATGTTTTCTAGGATATCTGGTAAATTATTCCGCAAAAACTCTGTCGCCATTTAAATTGTCTGAAAGATAGCAAAGGCCAAAGAAAGTTTTGCCAATTACCGCACTCCATACAATCACATTGAACTTCTGTTGAAAAGAAATTTGTTTTTTCATATGCGGTTATCGTTAGCATCAGCCCGGTGATATAAATTATGAAAATTCGTTATTACTCCTCGAGAGAACTTCGACTCGTCTGTCCACAAAATACTTTTAAGGAAAACATCTTCAATATCGGCATTTATCACGAAACGACAAAAATCCACTCTTCGTATAGGGTCTTCGAGTCCTTGAACAGACGTGAAGTGGAATGGATGTTCAATCCTTGAAACTCTCCAAACTTTCCACGAGGACAAATTCAGCTGACGAGCTACTTTTCGAATGCTGCAGTGGTAGGATCTGCTTGAAAAGCCGCAGTAACTTGCTCATCTTCTTTCGGACCATGAAGGTGAATATGCAACCGTTCCTTGTGATGAAGGTTACCTGTTTCACAGAAGTCGATATGTGATGATAAACACCTTTATATTGGGAACTCTTCTTGTTGGAAATCGTTCCCGATATAGTCGTTGAGCCGTGACAGCATTTCCTTAGCCATTAAAGAAAAAATTAAAAAACACTGAACTGATAAATCTACACATTTACCGCTAATATTATTGTGACAACTCAGCAGCAAACGACTAGTTAATGACAGTTATGGCGTAATCCCAACTAAAACAAAATAAGCACGGCCACCTATGAAAAAATCAAAATTATATGTAATAATTGTACAGCTGTGCAACATTATATTCTTTTTGTCTGTTCATATTAATAATTGTAATTATTTTAAAGTTTTGGTAGACGATTGGAAAGAGCATAAGATAATGATATTTTTGAAACTGTTTGAACGGATCTTTCAGTAGAAAAATTTCGAAGTAAATGAATATGGAAATGACTAGTTTATTTTTTAAATAACTCTGAGTTGAAGTATCACTATTTCTGTTTGGCAAAATTATGTAGGAGAATTTTGCTTGGGTAACCTTCTTTAGAGTGTAAGTCAACTAATCAAATTGAAATACTTAAAAGATCTTTTGCTATTTTTCTTAATTTTAGTATTAGGCAGTAAAAAAACATGAATTTTCTAACTTAACAATAACTCAAAATCCGCAACACTTTGTATAGAGATATATATGGAGATATAGGTCCGGACTTACCTCACCTACCTCCCTCCTAAAAACTTTGTATCCGTGTACCTAACACCACGTATAATGACTTCTTGAGAGTGAAGGGAGAAATGTGTTACTAGGCTCCGGCCAGATGGACTAGCCTATCCCAGGACTCGTCTGCTTTCTCCAAAAATCTGGTTTAAAATAAAGATAAAATAAATAATTAAAATAATTAGACAGGCGTCTGTCGCCTGCACCCCCCCCCCCCCCACGCAGCTTCAAACTTTAGTTACGCCTATGTACCTTTACCGCACCAGAAACAATCGCAAGATATGCGTAAGAACTTTCCGTGATGATTTTAGGTAAACTGAAGGCGACCGCTCTTCCAGGACACCATGCTGTGGCAGCAGTAGATATTATTAGAGCAAAGAGAAATCAAGACCGGTTTAAAAGCTTCTTCGCCTACGCTTGGTTTCAAGCGTCAACGAGTATAGACGAAGCAATAGATTATTTAGTTTTCGGAAAGACTGAATCTTTTATACACTCTCTTTAACTTCCCTTCAATAAAGAATAAATAAACTAGCGAATCTAAGGTGGTGCATATTCATAATCAATGCTTTGTTGATAATATGTCAATCACGTTAGGAGATTTGAAACATGTAGTAAAAAAATCCGAAAATTTAACATTTGCAACCAATAATTAAAAACCAAAAACAGTTAAGTTAAGAATAAATACTCTAAGATGCAAATTAGAATATACCTAATACAGAAATTTAGGAATATAGAAAAAATTTTATTCGAATAGAATAATTTCAGAAAAATGCCTTTCGAAGTTCGAAGTCATTTACACGTTAAGAATGAAAAGAGCTTTTCTAAATATTAGTATAGTATTTCCACAAGTATAATAATTATAAATAGTTTTAATTTCTTTGGATTTTTTGCATTTGCTTGTGAAACTTCCTCTCCGTAAAAAAGGAACCCTAAAATGAAAAACCGAACCAAGCCTCAAATAATCTTAGTCCACCACTGCCCAGAAGATAAAAGTTCTTACTCAATGGCTTTTGGTCCTACACACCCAGAAGAAATTCGTGTCGTTCGGTTATGCTCCCTATTAGCAAAAAAATATTTTGAAGACAGAACTATGGATGTTTCAGTAAATTTGGTAATTTTTATTGAAAGCCATATTTGCTAGAAAATCGTACACATCTCTTTTAACGGGATAATATTTAATTACATTATAAAATGTTTATTAAAAAATATGCAGTACTGATATTGCAACATGAAAAACATTGCCTATAAAAAACAAATTAGCGTTATCAAATCTCAAGGCAAAATAAACATTTTTTATCTCTGAATAAACATCCAACGCAGCAGAGAACAGGTAGAACCGCAATGATACCGCTTTATCATATGCGGAATCCCACCAATCAAATGCAGACCTGTGGCTTTCACATAGGTCTGTTTTTGTTGTATTCATTCCTGTGACAATGTGGTGAAAAAGGAAAGCCGAAAACGTGACGTCAGCTTCGCAGCGTGGCAAACTCGTGGCGATTCAAAACTTTTGCCGGATGTTTTAGTTCAAAACCCGCGTTACGAGCAGTAAGCAGGACTGGGGTATAGTGTGTCGATACGTATCTGTTATCGATACGAAAATAGTCGTGAATTTTGAAATTTTTTTATTCATAAAATCATGAATTCGTTGAGGTGGGTAAATTTGTTGGGGCTTCTTGCTTGCCTAGCCATTTCGGTAAATTGCGACGACGAAAAAAAAGCAGACGACCTGAAAATTGATGTTCTTAGTAAACCTGAAGGCTGTGACGTTAAGTCCAAAAATGGGGACATGCTGACGATGCACTATACCGGTACTTTGGCGGATGGTACCAAATTCGACTCAAGGTAAGGATTTTACAGCCCCTATTTTTTTACGGAATTCAGTTTTTTGTTTTAAAAATTTATGTAAATTTTTAACTTAATGAGGATAGTGATTGATCATAAAAAAATTAGCATCCACGTATTTGTTGTTAAATTATTTATTAAAACATATTTTATTTAAATATACAATACTTTCAGATAAATTCCAAATAGTAAAATAAAGGCATTTACCAAATCAGGATAACAAAGTGACAAATATAATACCATTTTAGATCCTATCATGTATTTACTTAATGGAATTTTTTATTCATGAGTTATACAAATATTGCTTTAACTTGATCTTGACAGCTGACCAGTTGGTTTTAACAAGTGCCAATGAACTCTCACACACAAATTGATTATATTTATATCAGTCTTTATCTTCGTAGATTTAAGATGTAAGTACTTGACTGATAAAAATATTGGTTAAAAATAAAAATTAAATAATATATATATATATATATATATATATATATATATATATATATATATATATATATATATATATATATATATATATATATATATATAGGGTGGGCCAATCAAAACGAACAAGGCCGATATTTCACATACCGTTCGTTTTAAAAAAAATCGCTTGGTTCCTTCGGTTTTTATTTCCCTGGGTAACCACCCTCGCGGTGGTGAGCTCCAACTCCCCAAATTTTAAACGGGAATAAAGGTCGAGTTTAATCTTATTTTAAAGGTAACCAAATGCTCTTTTCAACGCATCTTGTTTTTTAAAATTTGGTCCAGCCATTTAAAAAAAAAATAAGGGTAGAACAATTAAAAAAAAACATTGCTCGGTGAAAAAAAGTTGAGATCCGGTAATTTTTGTATGGAGAAAAAAGTTTTTTTCGCCGTCACTTTAACCTCCTGCAGGGATAAATTGCAACCCTTAAAATATTAAATGGGATTAAAGGTCAAGTGAGAGCTCATTTCAAAGGTCATTAAATTCTCTTTTCAATAGCTAGCAATTTTTAAATATTAAGTAGGTAGTTAAGTAGTTAAAAAGTCAACAATGATAAAACTATAAATTAGTATCGACTTGTATGTTAATTTTATGTAATGACATTGTTTTTCTGGAAGTAATTCTTTTTGAGCTTAGCTTTACGACATGGGTATGGTTTAGGTTTACAAAAAAAGACGAGACACAAGATGTAAATTTTGTTTATTCATTGTTCATGATAATAAGTGCTGAAAGTGTTGGCCGCCTGCATCCATATATACAATAATATAGAGATCTTGTCCAAAACGGTCCCGGACATTCTGAAGCATTTCTGGTGTAATGGCCCGACATTCATCAATGATTCGTTGACGTAAATCATTTGTTTTATAAATCTTACTTTTTAATTAACTCCATAGAAAAAATCCAAGGGGGTTAAATCAGGTGATCTTGCTGGCCACTCTATTGCTCCTCTTCGGCCGATCCATCTACTAGGATACGTTTGATTTAAATGTTCACGAACGGCAAGGATGTAATGAGGACGTGCACTATCTTGTTGAAATATCAACTCATTGGTATTGTAATTGTTGTTATTTTTAAGAGTTTCTCTCAGTGCAGGATCGATTACGACTTCTAATAATTGCAGATGCATTTCTCCATTTAGATTTCCTGGGAGAAAAAAAGGACGAATTAACCAATCGCCATAAATTCCAATCCAGATGTTAATTTCTAAGGATAATAAGTGTGAACCTCATGGAATAGATGTGGATTTTAGTTCCAATATCGACAATTGTGACGATTAAGAGGCTCATTTAGAAAAAACGAACATTCATCGGAAAAACATATGTTGAACACTAAATTCGGATTATTTATTAGTTCACTCATAATCTCGCAAATGTCCAAACGTCAGTCAAAGTTATCTTCGTTTGGTTGTTGTACAAGATATGGCACACACTAAAGGTAGTTGCTTGGTGCTTAATATAGGGTCCATATTAACGTGGCCCAAAACAGCAAGTTCCACTGCTTGGTTTCCCACTATCATTCGATTTGGAACGATTGGTTTTCGGTTAGCCATTTATCCTGCCTCCTTAAACGTTGCTACAAGTTCAATTATGTATTTTCAGTGAACATGTTTATCTGGATTTATTTGATTAAATAGCTATGCTGCAATATTACCATATCTCCCATTTTTATAATAGAGCTCAATCAGCGATACTCTTCTGCAGTAGAATAAATCCTTTTAGGTCAAAATAAAGTTATAAATAGTCACAGACAAGACCCTACGAGATACTAAATTTAAATAAATTAAATGTAAATACTCTTTAGCCTCCACTTCTAAAGAAGATACAAAACCGCAATATTTATATTTTTTTTGCACAAACATAGAATTCAATATTACAAAAATCAAATGTATCGCAGGAATATTATGGCAATTCCTGTGTGGCAAAACAAAATTGAGGAATAATAAAATATTTTAATATTCGGTAACATTGTATTTCCTGAAATAGAACCTTTTTATAAATGAAAATAATAGTATTAAGCCCGCCTAAGAGTTTCGTCTTTTTCATTTTTGAGGAGCTGAACTACAAAATATATGACCTATTTATTTTGTGATGGAACCCTTGAAACATTGCTGTTGCATCCTTAAGAATTTAATATGAAAATATCAGTCAGTGATTTAAATACTGAGTATTATTTTTACCATTATTTCTGGCCCATCTCCCTGCAATTAATTTTAATCAGTTTGGGCTTCTTTTAAACAAAGTATTCAGAGAAATGACTAATACTATTTACTTTTTTGATTACTAGTGAAATACTTCTTCATGTAAATATTTACCTTTCATAAACTTAGAATATAATAAATACTAATAAAAAAAAATAAATATTACTTTAAATATATTATTCGTCTGAGCTAAAAATAGAATTCTTCAAAACAGAAGAACGATCCCCCAACCCCAACCCACATTCTAACAAAATCGGTTAAAAACGTGTATATATATATATATATATATATATATATATATATATATATAAGGGTGACAGAATGTAACTTCTACTTAAAATGACGGTCCTACTTAAGAAATTCAAACAACCTATGGTTTTCACTGTGCTAAATATCCTCAAAGAGATTTCAACAACTTACACGAAACTGGCGAAACAGAAAAACAGAAGAGTCTTCCTGTTAAAATGCAAGCATACAGTCGTATCGCCAACTTTTTTGAACTTCAATGTATCTCATATTACTTTTACAGGTACGGACCTCGAAAATAAATTTTACCACACTATTAAAAATATGAAAACCAAAATTTTAAATTTATGCATTACTGAAACAACAAAAATTATAAATGTGCTAAATAATCTCTATTAATTCCAACACTGTTGTTCCTAACGATATCGCAGAAGTTATGGCCTTGGGTGATAGCTTCTCATTACCGATTAATAATTAACAAAATTACCAATAACAGAATACATTTCTTGCGAAGAATCACTCATTTATGATCAACTCGGTGAAATAAAAGAAAATATTAGGTCAAAAGTGGTAAATGAAATTACGAATCACAAATTAAAAATTAGGCATAAACCAATTCTAATAAATTTCAAAATAGAATTGAAAAACAAATAAATAAAACTAAACAATGTATTAAAGATAATCCTCAAATTACTATTCTTAAACCTGATAAAAGCAGCAAAACAGTTATAAAGAACACCACTGATTATGATAGAAAAATGAATCAACTCCTTAATGACATAAATACATATAAAAAATTGAAACTGACCCAACTAATGTTTTTCAAAATAAAAATAATACGTTTATAAAAAAGCTTACAAGCAAAAACTTAGTAACTTATATACAAGCTAAAAATCTAACTATTCATAATACAGTTGCACCTAAAATATACGGACTGCCTAAATTACATAAGGCAAACATACCACTAAGACCAATAGTGTCTTGTTTTCAATCGCCTTTTTACAACCTTTCAAAATATTTATCAAATTGTTTATCTAATATCATAGGGAAAAACAGTTACCATATAAAGGACTCTTTAACTTTTAGACAATTTATAGATTCAGTAAAACTACCACCAAATTATAAACTTATATCTTTAGACGTAACTTCTTTATATACGAATATACCTAACGAACTCATAACTAAAGCAAAAGCAATTTCTAGAGGTATTAAATATGGTGACCTTGAGTAATTATTTCCAATATAAAAACGAGTATTACCAGCAGTTAGACGGCTGTGCTATGGGCTCACCAATTTCTTCCACAGTTGCGCAAATAGTCATGGAGATTTTAAAAGAAAGGGTCCTTGAAGAATTGGATTTTTCATAACTTTCTTCAAAAGGTACGTCGATGATTGCCTAGCTGCAGTTCCAGAAAATAAAATAGATAATTTATTACATGCCTTTAATAACTACAATTCAAAACTTCAATTCACCTCAGAAGTAGAAAAAAATAATAAAATAAATTTTCTAGATTTAACTATAATCACACAATTTAAAAATAGTTTAAAAACAAAATGGTTAACAAACCTGGTCAGGACGCTACTTTAACTTTATCTCCCACCACCCTAATAAGCAGAAGAGAAGTGTCGTAGTCGGGTTAACCGATTGTGAACTTTGAAATCTAATCATTTTTCGGGAAAGTTTATTAAAAAAATAATTAAACAGAGGACTCATAAATATTATAATAAAGGAAAACAAAACAACCTTTTAATACAAGACAAAACACCAAAAAAATATGTTGTGATGCTTTAAACAAACCAATTTTCGGAAAAAATAAAATACATTTTATCACAACATAATATAATAGTGTGTCACAAAGCACAAAATTTAATAGGTCTTTTTAGCACGCACCTTAAAAGTAAAGTCCTAAAAGATAAAATATCAAATTTAGTATACTCGATACCTTGCTTAAATTGTCCAATGAAATATATAGGCATCATAAAGCAACTTTTGGAAAACATGCTAAGGGACCCAAGTACACGAAAAATTTTTTCGTGTACGATTTCACTTCAATATGTAACAATACTAGAATAATACGACGTTGTTTTATGTGGCAGTGATTTTTTCCCTTTAAATACTTTGGTCGGTTAACTAACTACTTTTTTTCACATTATTTTAAATATGAAGACGTTTTGGTTTGCTAAAATCATTAACTAATTGGATAGTCAATTCTACTGGCGATTTCCTTCAAAATATGTGCAATTGTTTGCAGTGTCTTTAGTACTATGCCTAGAAAGGTCAATGTCTTGACAAATAGACATCAAATAAGTACCATAACGGTAAATTACATCAGTATGGCATTTCTTGAACGAGTTGGTCAATACCTACACAAACTGGACGGATTCTTTCGTATTTTTCATATATATTTGTTCAGCAATTGTTTAGTCAAATAAATTGGCTTCCCAAAATCGAATTTGAAAACGAATTTAAACATTTTTGCCAGAGATTTATACATGGTGGTGATAATATTAATAAAAATTAAACTAAGTTAAAACAGTATTTGTAAATATAACCACATTTCAAATATCAGTAAGAGGATAAAAAGGAGTGAAATGTGTTTTTGCTTTTTTACAATATTTTTTAAACTAATAAGCTGAATGAGATTTTAGGGCAATTCTTTTGCCAAAGGCTTTCTAAAATTCTGCAAAAGTATCTTCTGGATTTATCGAAATTCCATCTATAAGTTGGTGAACTGTAGTTTTACTTTTTTAAAATATCTCTTCAACTAAAGGTGATTCTAAGGCGATTATTTAGTCACTAATTTTAAAAATAATTATCCAACAACCTATTTCTGGATTTTTAGAAATTTTATTCTTAAGAAAGTAAATAGGATTAAAATATGTTCATCGTCGATATTTTGTTCTTAGCATGTTCGATTTTATGTAGCCTCTTCCAGAGCTACTAAAGGAAATAACTATGTTTAGGTAGCAAAAGGGCAGACTAAAATATAATTTATAAAGAAGCATTATTTTACATATTTTTGGCATTTATTTTTAGTTATAAGTTATTGTTATACAGGGTGTTTCATAAAAAGTGACGACCGGCCATATTTCGGAAACTACTGGACATAGAAATTCAGTAATTTGTAATCATTTAAATCAGTGTAACTTTTAAACGACTTGTCCGATTTTAGTACTTAAACTTGTTTGGAAGAGATATGTAAGTACTTTAAATATCGTTTCCAGTGGTACACGATAGTTCAAAATAAAATTGTTAAGGGGTGCAATTTGCGATAATAGATTTTAAATCATACGGTATAATTCTGATATTATAATCGAAAAGTAGATTAAATTTGCATGACAAAACGTGGAAACCGCATTTCGATATCTTCGTTTGTTTCAGAGTTATTGCCAGAAGAATCATTTTTAACACCTTAATTGAAGAAATGATTATTTTCATAATTCCGTAGATTTGTAGGCTGGATTAATAATTATGTTCATTTGTCGTATTCCGTACTTCACTTCACAGTCTATCTGGGCTTAGGACTAGTCCAAATTATGTAAACACAATTTGGAGCGTGTTTAGAGGCCAACGGGCCAAAATAAAACAACAACATCAACAAAATGAATTAAATAGATAAACGATGTATTGAAATAATTAGGAAAACGTTTTAAAAAAACAATTGAGAATCTTTAATGTTTAACGTGCTCACCGTTTCGCAAAATAAAATCATCAATTCTTGTTCTAATACTAAAAACAGCTGTTTCAATTTCAGCTCCTGAAATCAAATTTATGGCATTTTCAGTTTGCTCAATCATGTTGTCCCATGTAATTGATAATGTCTCCACAAGTAAACATCTAATACGGTTAAATCCGGGATCTAGGTGACCAAGGAAACAAACTATCCCTTCCATTCCAGTGATTTGGGTAAATAACATAAAAAATCATCGATCCTTTCTGAAAAGTGTACCAGCATCCATCTGGACGTACTTAGGTCAATAGGCACATCTTTTAAAAGGATGGATAAGTTGTTTTCTAAAAAGTTTAAATAAGAGTCGCCATTTAGACGGTCATTAAACATTCACGGCCCGATAATTCTGTTTCCTAAAACTCCGCACCACATGTTTACACTCCACCTGTTGTGGTGATCCACTTCGCGCATCCAATTAGGATTTGGTTGCGTCCAATAGTGCATATTGTGCGAATTAACTTTGCCACAACTCGCAGAAGTGGCTTCATCAGTCCATAAAACTAGGAAGAGAAATTGCGGATTTTCGTTACATATCGCTCTTAGCCAATAGCAATAGTGGTGTCGCCTGTCAAAATCATTTCCTGATAGGGCCTGGTACAAAACTACTTAATAAGGATTTAATTTAAAGTCTTAAAATTCTGAAAACTGTAGTACAACTTATACCCAAGTCTAAAGAAATTTCCCTTATACTTAAATGCGAATCCGCTTCCATGTACGTAAGAACCTTTATAATATTATCTTTATTTCTTACCGGACGCTTTCTGATAGGAACTAGAATAGATCGTATGCTTCCCCTTTGTCTTAAACGTATTGCCAGTCGCCGAAATACTCTTCTGATATAGTCTTTTCATTCAGGATATCCGGCAGCATTGTCACGTGCTGTAATAGGAGCATTCTTGAAGGATTTAGGGCAAATTTCAATAAGAAATAACAAGAAATTCAAAAAAAAGGAAGATCAAACTTTTTTCAACTCAGTACATGTTAAAACTAAACCAGTGGTTAGCTATTTCAATTTAATTATATCTACGGAAAACTTGCCGATTTTATTTCACGACTATCCAGAATTATTTTTTAAGACATCATTACAATTATGACTAAATTAGAAGTTTTCTATAATATTTTATTAATTATTTTAAAGTAGTTTTTGGGCCACTGGAATAACTAGTGATAAACTTACACAACCATAAAACTTAAAAATATTTTTTCTCGCGAAATATTTGACTACGGAACTATGAAAATAATCATTTCTTCAATTAGGGTATTAAAAATGATTTTTTTAGCAATAACTCTGAAACAAACGAAGATATCGAACTGCGGTTTTCACGTGTTTTCTTGCAAATTTAATCTACGTATTTATATACTTTTCGATTATAATCTCAGAATTATACCATACGAGTTAAGTTTTCGTTACAAAATCAGACAAACTATTATCGAAAATTGCGCCCCCCAGCAGCTTTATCGGAACTCTCATCTACCTTTGGAAACGATATGTAGAGGTACTTACATTTCTCTTCCAAACAAGCATAAGTTTACTAAAATCGGATAAGTCGTTTATAAGTTACACTGATTTAAATGATTACAGTTTTAATAGCTTCCCCCACTCTTATAAAGGTCGATATACCAATAAGCCTTAAACCATAGTGATGCAGAATTATCCGTGCTTTCTAATTGTGTTAATAAAGTTGGAGCAAAAAATGGAGGAATTTTCGGAGAAATTTAGAATTTTAATATTTACTTTACGACTACGCCTCTTTGCGGCCAAATGCTGAACTTAAAAATTATTTTCAAAATTTTGTCTTACCCACTTTAGTAATGATTTTTTCCCATTTTTATGTCCAGTAGTTTCCGAGATATGACCGGTAGCCACCCTTAATGAAGCGTCCTGTATATAAATTTTCTATTTCTCCTTTTCGATTTGTACGTTCTACACTTAAAGAATACATCTGCAAGTTAACAGCAAACAGCTAAGTCCTTCCTAATAAAACTAAAATACTTTAACCGAAAGAGCAAACTAGCAAAAAAGTTAAATTGTTTACCGTCCTTGGAGACACGGTCCAACTTTTAATAGTGCCCCCCTTTTTGTCGATGCGAATAAAATTTATAACCCAGTTAAAAAATTACCACAGTTTTCGACACTGAAAACTTTAAACACAGTGACGTCGTTGAAGAGTTTCATTTACTTGTTGTTTCATTAAGTTTACGTAGAGTCGGTCTCGGGGCGGGTGATGTAAAAATATTTACTGAGAAACTTAATACTGGTTAAAACTTTTTCCAGTTTGTATCTTGCTATTTTAAAAGAGTTATATCTAAGATAAAAATTCATTTTTTAGGACAAGAGAAAATTGTTCTAATGAAAAACTGCATACTAGTAAAAATCTTTAAATACTTTTTTACGTATCTCACTTTTTTTTAGCATTTTAATATTTTTACCTCAAATACTTGGAATAGTTAAAATTAAAATAATAGTATGAATGAAAATACAATCTGTATAAATATTTGTCAACAACATTATTATTACCAGTGATAAGTTTCAACCAACTGTAGTTATTTCTACGCTTATTACAATGAGCCAATTATATTTAAATTACCTACATTTAAAACTATGTTACTTCAATTTGTGATGAAACAATCATAATCCAGATATCCCCGATCGTACACAAGCTGAACCCTTATAATTACTTGGGAAATCTCTTAATTATTTCCAAAACAGATTAAGTAAGGGTAAATTGTTTGTATTAATTATTTTACCACGGTGTTATAGGTCTATGTTATTTATTTTGCAAATCTCTCTACACTACAATATTGTACATGCAAATAAAAAAGGCAGTCGCTGGCATATACAAAATTGACTTTAATATCGAAATAATTTAGAATGTTTTCAGGAAAGTATTACCCGTTTTCGGTATTCAGAGTTACCCATAAATAAAAACCCAAAATTTCGAATTGTATTATAAAGCAAACAATATAAACAAAAGTTAATAAAAAAAGGGTTTGTGTACACTATTTTGTAAACGCCTAAGAGGATATCGCAGGGAAATTAAATTCTCGATATTTCTGTTTTATTTATGTGACATGCTATCTGCAGTGTTGGTCGATGTGAGTCAAACTACAAAATCTCATTCATTAGTCTAACAACCGAGCCTGTTGTTCATATAAATACAAAATTGACCAATTAAAAAAATGGTATTTTTCCTGAAAAAGGGGAAAATAAAATATATGTAAATGTTATAACAGAATATCAAAAAGTCTTCAGTTTTTTAATAAACAAAAAAAATAAGCTTGAAACAGAAAAAAAATATAAATATTTTGGCTTTCTGATAATCTTAACGATAAAACAACGTACTTGCCTATTCCGGACATATTTTTCTTTGTCGGTTAATATTAACGTGAAACGTCACTTCGATATCCTCTTAAAACATTGTATTGGTACTCACTTGAATAAACTCACAGGATAACAAAATGAAAACAAACATTTGGTGCCGGAAATCTAACATCTTTGAAGAGAACCTCGAGACCATCATGACGACTGCTATTTTTGTCTCGTTAATATTAAGGGCATAAATAGAAATAATAGACACAAATGGACATATCCTGATCTAGATTCTGCAAGAAGGTCTGTAGCGCATTCGGAAGAAATATTCGTTCCATAATTCAGCAGTCTACCCGAACTGACAGAAGATGATACAGAAACATCAACGTCTGATGAAGTTCAAAAAATTCAATCAGAAAACGATAGCGATTTTGAAGCAGATTTAGCAACTCCGCAGTATTTCAATCAAGAAGAACTAAACTATCTTATAAGAGACCTGAATCTCTCAAAGGAATGCGCTGAATTACTTGCATCCAGATTAAAAAAAAATCTACTTTGTCCAGGTACTAATATTACATTTTATCGTAAAAGAAATAAGGATCTGCAGCCTTTTTTCGCTCAGGAAAATGACTTGGTATTCTGTAACAATATAAAAGGGCTCTTAGAAAAATGGATTTGCCTGAATACACTCCAGATGATTGGCGCCTTTTTATTGACAGTTCAAAACGTAGTTTAAACAAATATGGCTCAATTCCTATTAGTCATTCTACTACCATGAAGGAAGAATATGAAATAATTGCATTAGTTTTGAGAAAAATTAAATGCGAAAAACATCAGTGAGCAATTTGTGTTGATTTAAAAATAGTTAACTTCCTTCTTGGACAACAAAGTGGTTATACAAAATATCTTTGTTTTTTTGTGCCTTTTGGACAGCAGAGCTAAAAAGAGCACTGGTTTCACAAAAATTGGCCTTCAAGAGATGTCAGGATTCAAGGAAAACAAAACGTGATCAACGAACCTTTCGTTTCAAGAGAAAAAAATCTGACTTCCGCCCTTACATATCAAGCTAGGCCTAATGAAGCAATTTGTGAACGCTTTAAATCGAGATGGAAATTTCCTGGCATTAGCACTGAAAAACTAAAAGCTGATATATTTGATGGTCCTCAAATAAGGCAACTTGTTAAAGATCCACAATTCACCACATCAATGAACGAAACTGAATCTAACGCTTGGTGTTCATTTGTTCAAGTAGTACAAAATTTTCTTGGCAATTATAAAGCAGAGAATTACGTAGAATTAGTGGAAACTATGCTTTTTTAATATTCTCGGCTGTAACATGAGTATAAAAGTTCGCTACCTCCACAGCCACCTAGATCGTTTTCCAGAAAACTTAGGTGATTGTAGTGAAGAACAGTGGGAAAGATTCCATCAGGATATTAAAACTATGGAAGATCGTTATCAAGGACGATGGGATAGCCACATGATGGTGGACTACTGCTGGAGCCTTCAGCGAGACTGCGCTAGTAAACTCCATTCTAGAAAGTCGTATAAAAGAAAATTTTTATGTGATTAGTGACTAATGTAATTATGTAAATTAAGTTTTTGCAATAAATACTTAAATCTATGTGTCTTTCTTTTTTTAACTGGCAATAGTAATATTATATATTATAACAGTTATAACGTAAAATATATACACAATTTTTTTTTTAAACTAGAGGGTTCCTGTTCTTGTACAGGATAAGAACAGGTAAGGACATCCTGTAGGGGTTCGCGTTCTCTGGGAATGTTCCTAGAACATTCCTGCACCCCAGAGAAAGTACAAAAAATGTTATGTACAGGGTTATTGATTATAAATGTCAACCCCCTCTAACCTCTTTATTTTTACTGAATTTGTAGGGACTCGTCAACATTTTTTTATTGAAAATAGAAATATGATAGAGGGTGTTTCACTAAAATCTACCGAATCAAACTTATATTTTCTTAATGGAATACCCTGTATATTATTTAGGAAATGCATAAATGAATGAATAAAATTCAATAATTTTTATTTTATTAAATATTGTCGTAGGTAGCGTAAAAAATACTGTTAAGAAGTTTTCACCATGCTCCGGTTCGGCTGACCGCTTCGAACCGAAAGAATTCACGATATAAGTAGTGACGTCACCAGCTGAATGGTTCGATAACTGGTCTCTCAAATTGCTAACCATGTCGGGCATATGGTCCCGATCGCAGTTCCAGAAAGAAACAAAATATAGCGGTTGGTTTACGAATTGGAAACAGCGAAATTATTTATTTTTATCATTCTAGTGTTATCTCTGGTTTTGTGTTTGATATTATTTGGGATTTTGCATATTTTAAAATTGATGTTAAAAGTTTAATGAAAAATGACACATTGCTGACAGGTACCATATTGCTATTAAAAAAATAAACTTTTACACATAAATTGCTAATTGTTTCTCTATATTTGTTACTATTTTTTTTGCAAAATCAAAACACAATTAATAATTTACTTCAGCTTTCACTTGAAATCGGTAACCACACGTTTTCACCATGTTCTACACAGGACGCAATCAAGACGTCAAAAAAAAAGTTTGAGACCAACGGTTAGTGAAACCGGAGCATGATGAAAACACTTTTACTGTTATTTTCATATTGTTCATTTGTTTTTCATTTTTGTTTTATTTAAAATTATAGCCGAGATAGACGAAATATGATATAATTAATAAGAGGGATAAGATATTTTCTTCAATTCTTAAAAAGAAGTCTTTAAAACTATATCCAAATATTACAAAACAAGGTAACATGGGCTAAAATTACTTATCATTAAGCTACTATCTCCCTGTGCCAAAGGTCTTGAAAAGTTAAAATAGGAAAGTGAAAGTCATTTTTATTCATTTTTAACCGTTTTATCGTTGCAATTATTAGACAAAGTTGGTAAAAAGCCAGTGATTGACATTTTCCGTTCGGCATTAGTGTCATTAGATTTCAAAAATTAAGATAGAAAAATGCAAACCGTTTTACTCTAGCTTGATCTTTTAAAATTTGAAAGCCCTTTAAAGTGTTAAATTTTCATTTTTCAACTGCTATTTTCTCGAAAACAGTTGAAGATGCGTGAAAATTCAAAATACGAAAAGTTCCCTATAATTCAATAAAAAAATAAGCTTTCTATCTTTAAAAATAAAGAGGTTAGAGGAGTGACATTTATATCCAATAACCCTGTACTAATGAAGGTTGTAGTAATTATTTTTTCTGGTGTTGTGTCTATGTATGTATCTAAAAAAGAAATAAAACTCATTATGGTGTTATGAAATTACTCCTTGTTTTTCCAGGGTGGTACTTTTTCACCTACCTAAAGGATTAATGTAAGAGATTAAAAACTTGTAGAGTTTATCCCGAGGTTTATTTTAACCACTAGCATTTTCTTATTAGACTGCGAAAATGTTAAATGAATGTCGCCAAACGCCAAGGTCTTAGTAATTAAGTCTAGCTATATATATATTTTGCTAAATGGTTTTGGACTTATTGGAAATCGAAATTTTTAAAAATCGCTAGGAAGGAAATACCATAAACATAACTGTTCGTACACAAAAAGTAAATACCTAAATTGAACTTTCTTTCATAGGTTTTTCATTAAATATATGTATGTGTATTTCTCCTTTTTATATGCCCACGCAACGCGTTTGAAATTATGCAGCAATATAAAATAAATACTCGACATTTTAAAGCGTTTAGAGTCTCTCTCTGTACTTGTGCAAATAATTTATTACTTATTCTTGCCGAAATTACGCTATCAAAAGGTGAAAACTTAAATAAGAAATGACATCCTATAATTTGATGGTAGATCGGAGATTCAGCAGCTGCTACATTGTCTATATACTGAAAGGTTAAGCGTAAGGAAAAACAAGATAAAACATGAATTTTTTTTATACCGGGTGGCAACGAGAACGTTTTACACAGCGCCATCCAATTGCTTTTTAAGGTAGAATTTTTTTGAACACATTATTATAGAGCTTAGAGTTACCATTTCAATGATATGTCACAAGTTGTTTTTTTTTTCAAAATGGCGGACCCGGAAGCGTTTTTTTCAAAATTCAATATGGAGGCCGTTTCCCGATAACGATGGTATTTTTGTTAAACAAATTAAGTAATAAAATAATAAACAAAATGGGGTTTTTAATAGGTTTTAATTAAAAGCAAAATTAAACTTTTAATTTACCAAAAAATGGAATATGTTTAAGTTTTTGTTTAAAATCATAACTATTCATTCAATTTTCTCAATTTTTTAAATAGAAAGTTGCATTTATGTAAGTGTGATAATAAGTGTCTCTTATTATCAAAAGAAAAATGTATAACACATTGTATTTTTAATTTTTATTTTACACAAAAAAAATGAGTTTTCATACGCTTCCTGGTTCGCCTTTTTGAAGAAATAATTCTAAGCTCTATCAAACTATGTAAAATAATATACAGGGTTCCATTTGAAATTCGTAACTTAGTTCTGATTTCAGAAAAACTAACAGTAATATTCAATTGTTTTTTCATGGAAAATGTGTGCCTTAATAACATATGTCTTCAACCCAAATATGAAGAGCCTAGCCAAAAAAACAATTGAATGGCGTTGTGTAAAACGTTATCGTTGACACCCGGTATATACTTGGATGTACTTATATAGTAATACTTGAGAAAATAACCTGACTTATTTTAAAATTCTGCATTTTTTTGCTCGGTTATATAGGGTGACCAGATATACTCTTTTTAGGAGGAATGTTCTCTTTTTCAGGTCCATGTACTCTTACTATTTCCATAAATACGACAAATATCCTCTATTTTGAGAAATCTGGGACAAATAATCTCTATTTTGCGAAATCTGGTGCCATTTTCTAATTTATTTTTGTTATTTTTAGTTCATATTATTATGTGTATTATAATTATTATTGTAAGTCATTGAATTCTGCGAAAGTGACAAGACTTTACTTAATTATTATACGCTGGTACCTATTTTTACATTTAGGCAAAATGTACTCTTTTCATTTTAAAAAAATCTGGTCAGCCTAGGTTATACAGAGTGTCTCAGCCGAGAGTAACCGATTGGGGAGGTTAATAATTCCTAAACCATGAGAGTTGGAAATGCGCGGTTAGTTTTGATCGACTTCCAAAACCAATCTATTTTTTCTCGGTAATTACTTGTTTTTTCTTCCTTTTACTAGTTGGCCTAAGAAAATGTCTATTTTAAAATTTTAGAATCTTGTTTATTTTAAATGTAACACTGTTTTTTATCTCTTATAACACAAAGTCATAATCACCATACCTTTATTTGCGCAGATTTAAATAATAAATTGAAATTTAACAATTAGCGAAATTAAAATAAATGTTGAATGTGTTGTCCGTTTTGGTCTATGAACGTATGAAAATTTACTAACTGTTTTTCAAATGAATATTCAAGTATATCTTGCGTTCGGTTACGTTCTGAGGAATATGATTGTAGCATCTCTGTTTGACGTAACCTCATAGAAAAAACTCTGTGACCATCAAATCCGGTGTATAAGGACCCCACTCTCCATCGATTTCCAAAGGTTACGTTTAGAGACTTTCTTGTAGAAGCAACGTCTTGCTGAAAATAAATTTGGTTTATAATTGCGTCTTGTAGTTGAGGGTAAAAAATTGTTCTAGCAAGTCTCGGTAAGACAGTTTCAGTGATTATCGTTTCGTTAAAGAAACGAACGGTCCGGAAATGTTCTTAGCAGAGACTGTACAATATACATTTACGTTAGGGGTATCTTTAAGTCCGTCCGCTACAATTATGTTAATTGTAACGTTCGTTCAAAGGAGAGGTTGCTGCCTGGGACACAATTCAGATTACATTTTGATACGTTTCAAACAGGTCCAATAGAATTTACAAATAAATAATCTACCTCTCGCAACGTTTGAAATGTTTGAATGGTCATAAAGAAACATTTTTATGCTATTACGCTTCTACGAATAAACTTTTAGATAATTCCAGAGCACACGAAATATTTCTGATAGATATTTTATTATTATTAGCTATTAAAATGTCCTGCGGACAACAATATATTTCAGTACAGTGGATCATCCCTATTTCTTTCCCGTTTTACTTTCAAAATAACCCTCCTCATTGATCTTTTAGCGTTGGGTGCTTCTGAAATCTTGTAAGAAACCTTCTTCAAGCAAATACGTAGAATTGGTTTTCGATAAAGCAGAACACTGACTTATTAATTATAAAGTTTTGCTACTTGGGAATTAAACCTGTCTAGAGGTGTACTTTCAAAATCAAAAGAGTTCCCAAGCAGCAACTGGGAGCTCTATTCCTTAAACTCACCCGCAACGTGCAATTTCGCAGTTTTTTGCGTTTTTCTCGAAAACCATTTATCCTACAAAAAAATTATAGTCACGATAAATGTTTGTCATAAAATTCTACAAAAAAAGGGGTTTTCGAGAATTCAGTTGTTAAAGTTTGGGGTGAGTTAACGAACACAGTATATCACGTATCTTAGGTATGATTTCGGTACATTGTGATTTCATTAATGTTGGATTATGGAAGAAGGGCTTTATATTGGTATATTATTAGTTAAGGTATAGAAGATAGCCTTTATTGACCAAGCATCCCGTACGTATGGGAGGATACAATGCGCTAAGTTATCAAAGATCTTCGCTACCGTGTTTTATTAATTTTTTTTTCACTACTAGCGTTTATAAAAATAAATAGGTACCTACCATTATTTTGTTTGTAATATATTTGTCAAACTGACGTCAGATTTAAATTATCTGACAGTTTTATTTTGCGTGAACAAGAGCAACTGACTCTGACAGAAAAAATTTAATTTAAAAAGCAATTAATTTTTTCTACCTAGGGAGCGAAAAGTTACATCTTTTCTTTCTTTTAGTTCTCTGGCTAGGAGTAAAAAGAAGTTTTACTACTAATAAAAAGCACTCGTTTCCACACCACCACTGAGGTAGAGTTATCGGCGCGTTTTTTTTAAGTGGTTTCTCCTAGAGACCTAATCCACTAAGTCGAAATAAACTTACTAATCGTATTCTGTAGTATCTACAATATCTGTAAAATCCAGTGGCGGCTATTCAGGTGAAGTAGGTGAAGTGCCACTTCACCAGGAAAAATAAACAAGCAAACATTTAACTATATTTATTATATATCTCTTAAACGTTTAATTTTTACATTCATTTATTCACCTAATTGGTAAAAAATAAACTGTACATCTCGAATAAATATTTTACTTGACCGTTGGCGGCATGTCTTTTTAAAACTTAATTATAACAACTATAACAGTGGCGCAAACCGCTTTGACTTTGCTGGAGGTGCTATGTTTAGTTTACGATTTTCCTACTATGTTGTAATAACAACGTATCCGATGACGTCGAGCCCAGCGCCATACAACGCTCTCGGTGAATTGCAGGCGCAGTATACTACACCCACGTGTCGTTCAGTTTGCGGTGGTTGTTTACTTTTATTTTCGCGGATTTCGCTGCAATCGGTGAATTCCTTTGCAGTTAACTTGACTGTTTTGTGTTATATTTATTTATGGTATTCTTACAACTTCGAATTTAGTAAATGTGATTGTTTACGACTGGAATAAATTAAAAGACGTCTTTGAATTTATTACAAACTGTGACAAATCGGATGAAAAATCAATCCGCCTTGCGAAAGGATTTTCAGATGAGATGAACGATTTTGAATTCACGTTTCTGGCATTAGTGTTTAATGACATTTTCTCAATCACGGACATACTATTTGACGTTCTTCAAAAAAAATCGCTTGACATTCATTTTTGCATATCCAATATAAAACGCTGTCGTGAGGCGCTCTGTAAAAAAAGAAATGAACATATTTGTAATACCATGTTTAATAAAGTAAATTCTATTACAGAAATAAATCATTACAAACGTGAGCCTGCTTCACCTGAAGAAATTAGGGCTAAATATAGAACCCTTTTTTATGAAATAATGAGAGTAATTGGAATATATCTCTGCAAGAGCAAGTGAAAAAAATTAATAAAAATAAATATATTTTTACCGAAGCATATAAATTGTTTTCCCTTATTTTGACAATACCGTCGACTAGTGCTTCAGTGGAAAGAAGTTTTTCTTGCTTCAAATGTGTAAAAACTTATTTAAGAAATACAATATTTCAAGAAAGACTTACTTCTCTTGACAATATTTCAATTAAAAAGGAATTTCTGGAGGAGGTTAGGACAACTCATCCATTTTATGAGGATGTTATAAATAAATTTGCTGCTATGAAAGATAGGGCAACAAATTTATTAAAATAATTAAATCTTTGCTCACTTAGACTGCTGTCTAATAGTTTAGCCTTATAGAGCATTAATACAAATACTGTAGATACTACACAAGAGGTTTTTATGAATCTATTTTGATTTAGATTAGCACTCAAGGAAAAACCACCAAGGCGTCTATAATTCAACCCTAATGAAATCACGGACTTCCGAAATCATACCTAAAATAGTGATTATACCGTGTTCCTTAACTTACTCCCAGATTTAACACCCGATTTCTCGAAAAGCCCTATTCTAAATTGTTTAGGTAATAAAACCTTTTCTATGCAGAATTTTATGACGTAAGTATAGTTTTTTTTGTGACGTACGGTTTTCGAGAAAATCGCAAAAAACTGCCAAATTGCACATTGGGGTGAGTTTAAGGGATGAAGCTTCTTGGGAACTTTTTTGATTTGGAAAGTATACTCCATGAGAAGCTTAATTCCCAAGTGGCAAAACATTATAATTTTTTTTCTATTACGCTATTTTTTATATAAAATCGATGGCGTAGACTTTTTTGGAGGCAATCAGGTAAAGGTACAAAACAGTTAACGATAAACTCGTCAACCTATATATCGTTGAATTCCTTGTAAAAAGCTCTCTGTACTTCTGAGTGCTGCATAATTGTTCACTTCATTGTTTAAATGTGTGTAAATAAAAGTTAAGGTGATTATGTCTTTGTGGTATAACTATAAGTGTGTCATGTGTAGTGTTAAAACAACTGGTATAGGAAATTTTATAATAGAGTATGGACAAATGCCGTTTTTTCTAGCAAAGATATACGGTTTGTTACATTTAAGCCATATAAGTGGCAAAATTGTTTTAACTCTCCTAAGAAAACCATATGGAACAATGAAGTTCACGAATCAAATCCGCAAGTTTATAGCTATCTTAAGTTTAAATGTTTACGAATTATTAACCTCCAAAACCGGTCATGCTCGTCTGACACATATTAGAAATAATTTATTTCATTGCAACTTGCGTACTTGATCAAGTTTTCTGCTGTTTTGTTGAGGATTTGTCTAGTTTCTTTATTATTGCTATCTGCAACCCTCTACGCTACTTGAAAGATTCGAGAACTTTTCAAAAATAATATTTATTACTACATTTACTTTTACAGATTTCGAAATATTTAACTTCAAAAAACATATTTTTCTCATCAACAATATGTTTTGACAACCGCTGAAATTTTTAATTTTACAGTTAGGATATTTTGTTGTGCTAATCATACTTATCACAAAAGTCTATGTCTAGTAAATTTTTTAATAGACTGTTCAACTTTACGGTCTAAACTAATATATGGCATATGCCTACTTGAGGAAATAATGTACAATTTCTCCTGAAATTTACACCGAAAAACCCTTTTTCCAGTATTTTACACCTACACATAATAACTGTGCAACGGTATTGTCTGCTCTCTGAAACTCCGGACGTTAATGGTTTATCTATTTCCTGAATCTCTACCGATAACACACCACTGAATATGGAAAAAGCCACCGAATATAATATAAAAGCCACCGTCAGCCGCCGAGAAAAAGCGGCGATATCCTTCGCATATCGATAGGCGGAAATTCTATTGGCCCGTCGTCAACTGGAAACACAATACAGGTTTAGCGTCTGGAAATGGGAGGTGATTTATGAAGACAATTTGAAAAATAAAATATTTTATTATCAATGTATGATCTCCTATTTTGGATTTTATAAAGGTAAGGGAAGCGGCGCTTCTATCGCTTCCATGGACCGCACGCCACTGGCTATCTGACATACGCAAGTTGCCCGTGAACCTTTCACTTGAACTGAAGTTCTGATATTGTTGGGTTGTAGAGACAAAGTACGGAGCCATGTGTTGCTCAATGAAAAGTATCCCGAGAATACAATTACGCGGTTGAGAACATGGGCCAGTTAGGGATTTACCTAAAACGGGCCGACCACCAGCTTTAACTAAAGACAAAAAACTTGATATGCTCCTGCAGTACAAGAAAATCTACATTCTTCAACTAATTCCTTAGCGCTGTGTAACGATAGCAGCAGAGCTTCTGTACAGCGATTATTAAAGGGTCAGAAGTATCAGAATAAAAGACTACAATTCTGTGAAGAAATGATGGGAAGATAGGATGAAAGTAACATATTTTTTTCAAAATATTAGCTTCTCCAATGGTCTGATCAAAATCCACATTGGATACGTGAGGGGCATACACAACATCCCCAAAAAGTCAATGTGTGGATCATATTTTTTAGAAAAAAATCTTACTGCTGAGCGTTACTTATATTTCCTTTCATTCGATTTAATATTTGTATTAACAGTAATGTTTCCTAACCAAGGTTATCTAGATATTCCCCTGAAAGATTATGGTTTCAGCAAGATGACGCACTACCGCAGTTTGGTATAAATGTTGGAAGGTAGGTACTTGGACCAAATTTTTCCAAGTCGGTGGATAGGTCGACAGGATACCATTGAATGGCCACCGAGGTCTCCGGACCTTACACTATTGGTTTTCTATCTAGGGGGGTATCTGAGGATATTTAAAAATAGACCAAACAGCGCTGAAGACCTACAAAATAGAATAAGGATGGAGGTTACTAATTTATCATCCGAAAGTATTCAAAGTGCGGTTGACAGTATTTACCACAGACTCGGCGCATGTCAAGTAAAAGACGGAGATCCCATTCAGCATTTGTTATATTAGCCGAATGAGGTGAGTTCTGACGATCCCCCTCGAATCTTAATTTTATTCTGGTTTTACTGTAACGAAATGAGCAGACCTCTAATTTGTTGCTAGTATCTGATTCAATTTTAGAAGGTCCTCTCATAGAGTAGCCACACGATCTAGGTGGTCATTAAAAATAAAAAAGTTCGAGTGCCTACAAATTAAGAGATTGGAAATATTACAAAAAGATGAACAACCATTTAAACCACTTCACGTGTTCCAGCCTTTTTGTGAAAAATGACTCATACAAAAGGTATGAATTTCGGGCGTTTCGTTTGAACAACCCTGTAGTTAAACCCATTGCCTATGGTCCGCATAGAATTGAATTTTCTTAATATATATAAGTATCTATTCTCAAATGTACAATTTGAAATTCGCTTCCCATAAATTTGTCTGTTGCTAGAAGAGTGATATTTTCTTTTTCAAAAATGTATTTGTACTTAAAAGGAAGTATTGTAGTCGTCAAAAAATCACTTTCCGAGATTTTTTCAGATCTTCACGTTTCTGGGTCCTTAGATGACGAAAAACATGTTTTCTCAATTCTGTCTGTCTGTCTGTCTGCCAGTTCGCGGCTAAAAAACGACTTACCCGAGTGACTTCAAATTTTGGTCAAAAATTAAAGGCCATATGAGGATGACCTGGTAATATTTTGGTAACAATAAAATATGGCGAAACGAAATGGCGACCTATTGAAATGCTAAAAAAATATTACCCATCCAATTTATCTCAAATTTTGCAAAAACATCAAGTATTATGTGGGAATCAACTAGTATAATTTTGGTATGAATCCAGGATGACTGAACTAAATGACGGCTTAATAAAATATTTAAAAATTCAACTTGAAAAACTGCTTAATGGTTTGATTTCAAATTGTGTGTCATAACTAATTGTGGTATTCAAGATGGTCGAACAAAATGGCGGCCAAATTAAATTATTGTAACCGCGAAAAAGTCACCTTGTCACGTTCTGCACATCTTTAAGTTTTAACGTTTCTAGATGCCAAACAATATGGTTTGTCAATTCCGTCGGTCGGTTTGTCGGTGTTCAAGTTTTGGTCACAAATTAAGGGTCATATGGGGATGACGTGGTAATATTTTGGTGAAAATACAGTACGGCGGAACAATGTTAAAAATTTTTTGTTAGATTCGTGTTTTTTTTTTAAATTGTCGACGTTTCACAACTTTATTATTGCATTCTCACGACACATATAGTCACGAAACATATATAGATTTTCTATCCTGCATGAAACCCATATTATCAGTCTTTACCTACTCCGTTGGTTCGCAGATATTCCCTAGATATTAAGTTTCTAAATGGTTTTCGTTAACGATCTTCTTGTTGTTAGAGTGGTGTATTATTTGAGGTTAGGAAATATCTGCGGACCAATTCAACATGACGTAGCAAAATGGCGGTATATGTCAATGTAAAAACTGCTTATTGAATTTGTTTTGAATTATGCCCAAAAGTCAAGTGTGGCATAGGTAGAAAGAAAATGGTAAAATATTGATAGGAATGCAATATGTTGGAACAAAATGGCTGTCAATAAAAATGAAGACAGTATATGTAACACATATATACTGTGACTATTTACTGAACTGAATTGGGTTACACTTCACTATTCCTAACAAATGAAAAAATAATCATGACGAGGTGAAGGAAATTTACCGATTTTTTACATTGGCTTTAAATAATTTTTTGCTTGGCACTTAAGTTTTCTGTTTTGTACTTAAAAACTGCCTGCACATGAAGTTCCTAATTAATCATACCCATCCAATTACTAGTATGGCTGACTCTGCTTACCTATGCGAGAGACAGCTTCTTTTTAGGTAACTTCTGAACAGATTTCGAATTAATTTAAATTTCTGTAAAATATGCTATTTAGTTGTCATTATATAAGAAGCAACTATCTCTAGCTAAACCTGAGGGGTACATAAAGTGAAAAATCCATAATAGTCCCTCATCAGTTACATTATCTTTTGTAGAAAATTCTCAATTTACCAAGATACCATATTATTGCACGATTTTATCCCGTCCTCCAGCTAGAGTGTATTAAAAGGCTTCCTAATTTAAGATCATTAATTTTTATAAAAGCTGCCGCATTTCATTTTAAATACCACTTAATTATGAGCAACTTATTTTAAATTATGACAAAATGTTTGCCTGAAAATTAAAATCCGCTATTATAGGCTAATTGGTTACCTTACACTTTGAGTTATTGCACTTTTAGTGCTTAAATTTTGCAAAAATAAAGAGGGTCATTAATTTTTTCAGTGCCAATTAATTATCTAAGAAGTACATTTAGTATACCTACTATATTTTGTTTTATATCTTTTTTGTATTAGTTACTTTTTTGCTACATTAATTATTGAATACGAAGTAATTTTACTTTATGAAAAAATCGATATAGACGTGTTTATAGTGTTGGGATTGGTATTCTACACATTCTCTACATTCCCCAAAGTTTTGCTAAAGCCATTGTCTTGAAAAATGGTGACATAAATTCTGTAATTTTTTTCTTTGACAGAGTGTAAATCCAGAAAACGGTAAATTTCCTTTACCCAGAACTTTCTTCGTTATTGCCCTTTGTTTTTGTTATTGCGCTTTTATACGGAATAGTAAATTGTGACCCAATCAATTATCAACTACATTTATTTTTTAAACTATTTATTTGATCGCCGATTTGTTCCGCCATCTTGAATTCGTACCACAATTTTTTCTAGTTTATCTATATATCACACTTAATATTTGTACAAAATTTGAAACTAATCTAATAAGTACTTTTTAGGCTGTTTTTTAAATCTTTTATTAGGCCGCCATATTGGATTCGTCCTAAAATGTTACCAGATGATTTCTATGTAACACTTGAACAAAATTTGAGATAAATTAGTTTTTCAATATATAATATTGATGATGATGATTGATGTATATATAATTTTCCTTATCATTTTACCATTTTGTTCCGCCATATCGGTATAAGTCAATCGGGTAAATATTTTTTTAGCTACGCCGCGAAGTGACGGAGAGACCAACAGAATTGAGAAAACATGTTTTTTGGCATCTAGAGACGCTAAAACGTGAATATACTAAAACCTGGGAGGGTGATTTTTTAACGATTACTATCATAAAATATTACCAAGTCATCCTCATATGACCCTCGGTCAATCGGATAAGTAGTTTCTTAGCTATGCCGCGAAAAAACAAACGGACAGACAAGCAGACCTCCAGACCGACGGAATTATTGAGAATACATATTTTTGGCATTTAGGGACCATAACAGTTGAAGATCTGTAAAATCTTGGAAGAGTTGTTTTTCCACGAGTACAATATTTGTCGTTTACGAGAGAAGTAAAAATGGTAAATGTAAATGGTAAGCTTGACACGGAACTTCGTTTATTGCGAAGCCTTTCTTTTCTCAAAGCAAGGACAAATAACACATTTGTATGTACACGTTACCAAATTATAGGCCATGAGGGAACATATAAAGCCTGTTTTATAAATGTTTACAGTTAAAAAATATTTACCAAGTAAAACTTACGATAAAGATAAAAACGCAAACTTATCATCTTTGTTAGTATATTGGGATGTGAAATTCTAGCACCATCAGAATCCATATATAAAAAGAAAAAAGTATTTTTCAATATTTCTAATACTTAGTACATGTTTCATTATATGGATTAGAATTAAATTGTTCGACTAGTTCATTCTAACCACCAATAATACAAATATAAGAAAATATCTCGGAAAGTGTAAGAAATAGCCAATCACAAAATAGTTCAAAATTATCCAATTAAGCGCAAAACTGCAACCCAAGCTCATAATGATAATCTACATTTTTGCTGTATTAACGTCATATGTTAGTTCCGTTAAAAATTACACTTATTTTTTATTAGTTTGCCCTTTCCACTCTTTAGTCTTAAATTATTTGTAATTTCACAACAACTTCCGGTTTAACCAGAAGTATCTGATGGAGTTGGTGCCAAAAGTTTAAAACTAAGAGGTAAAAATGCAAACTGTTTTTTACGGGGGTAATAAAGTTGACCAATAACTCGAAAACAAAATTAATTTTGCTGCGTAGTGGGTTATACAAAAAAATGTTTAGAATTTTTCTTAAAATCAGAAAATTGCATTCATATTCACCAATAATAAAAATTGTCGATCCTATATACGCTCAGTGAAAAAAATGTTCATAAATTAACCAAAATAAAAAATTATATCAATAGATATTGCTTAACTTTTATCTTTCATAACAGATTTATAAACAAATGTATTTTTATATAGCCACAAAAAAATATTCAATGAAAGGCGCAGCTCACAAAAGTTTTCACACAGCGGAGAAAGTTTTCAGAAATAAATCAAAGTAGGCGCCTGTCAACTAAAATTCGAATATGCAATTGATATTTCAAAAATTACTATTTTCAGTATCGTTGACGTGAATGAAACAGGCGTTGAAATACGAAATTTGATTGTAAAATTTCGCGAAGATGGAAAATCTTACGGTAAAATCGCTAAAACAGTAAGAAAAAGTAGAGACACAGTACAGTCGATTATCAAAAAGTATAAAGAGACCGGCAATGTCAGTGATAAGCCTAGATGTGGACGACCACGAGTATTAAGTGATCGTGATACCAGTTTGTTAATAAAATTGGTAAAATAAGCTCCCAAAACAAGCGCTCAGACTTTAGCGTCCCAGATGGCAGCGGCTACTAATAAAATAGAGTATTACGAAGTAATGGTTATAATGGAAGAACGCGTAGAAGAAAGCCGTTAATTTCAAATGTAAATAAAAAAACGTGTATCATATGCTTTGAAGTATCAAAAGAAAACCAGGTGTTCTTTAAGTTCAATATTTAAGCCTGGGTTATAGATTGAAAAAGTTTGCGTCTTGCGTCGTCCGTTTCAGCTAAGTGTTTACGCTGGTTCTTAGCCCCATTTATAGATTGAAAACGTTTGCGCTTTGCGTCGCCTCGCGCCTGTGGAACTAACCTTACTTTAATATTTATATTTATCGCTTTTTTGTATAATGCAATTTTGTCTTGCTTGTTTTTCAGTTTATGTGCGTTTTTTTTAATTTGCTGAACATGGATAATCAAAATCATAGCAATGATGCCTAGTGAAGACTAGGCAATGTGGATATATTAATGTCAGCCGCACCTGTATGTTGTTAAAGAGAAGGCGGCAGAGACGACAAGGACAAACGTTTTAAAAGACCCTCCAAACTCCAGCAGTTTCATTGGTTGCAGCTTAACTCAACCGTCGATTTTCGCCAGCCGTTTCCGTCAAAGTTATAGATTGCCATTTTTTCGACGGCTAGCGGAAACTCAAACGGATGGCGGCAAAAATATAACCGTACCCATTGCTTTGCGTTAAATAAACTTCAAGGACAGCGCAAACGGCGACGCAAGACGCAAACGTTTTCAATTTATAACCCAGGCTTTACGGATTTAATGGACGGAACAAAGTTTGGAGCACGGTTGATCTGGAGTTAAAATTAGAAAACATGGTCCCGACAGTGAAACATGGAGGCGGTAATGTCATGACTTGGGGTTCGATGGCGGCGGCTGGAGTAGAAAATTTATATTTTGTTGAAGGTATTATGGATGATATAAAATATATTGACATGTTTTCTATCACCCAATGTTAGTCGATTTGGTCTTGGTAGGTATTAGATACTACGACAAGACAACGATCCGTAGCACACTGCCCAAAACATGAAGCAGTGACTACTTTATAATGTCCCGAAAACTCTTGATCATTCTTCCCAGTTACCAGATTTGAACCCAATTGAATACATCTGGGAAGAATTGGACCGGCGTATACGAGTTCTAGAAGTACCGTCAACAATAACAGACAAACGCAGACTTAGAATAACTTTGGAGAGAGAGCGGTCTACGATTCCAGCAGCAGTTACTGAAAATTTAATTTTATCAGTGCCCAGGCCCAGACGATTACAAGCCGTTATAAAAGCTAATGGAGGTCCTACAAAGTAATAAATATTTTAGAGTTAATTTTTAGAATAATTTTTATATTTTCATTAATTAATCACTTTTGTGAGGTATCAAATTAATATTTATTTATTGTAATGTACTAATTAAACTTCGTTAATATAACTTCAAGTTGATACCCTATATCACAGTTTACATATCTCTTAATTATTTCGTTTTGAGATTCGATCAAATTGGATAGTGTATGAACACTTTTGTTACGTACCAAATATTTATTTTGGTAAAAAACTTTTTACAATATCGATGTCCTCCCTTTTTAGTTGTACATCCGGTACAGTGGCTTGTATTGGTTTCGATGGAACCAATCTAGGTTATCAGTTAGACTCTATGTATTTTTAATGTATGTATATCGATTATTCCGCGATGGTTTTATCAATTTGGATGGTGTTTTCGGGAAATATTCAGGATATTACCGGACTGGCCCCATAGCAAGCATATTTAAAAAATGTAAAAAATGGCAGAACGGTGTCATTTTCAATTGTTTAGGCGGAGATAATATTTTTGGATTAAATGACAAATTTTATAAAAAAATAGGACCGACTTCAAAAAAAACCACTAAAAGTAAAAAATAATAATTTATTCCACATTGAATAATTGAAGTCGGTGTCAAAGTAAGAACGACCGTGTCTATTTAACGAAGTGTAAATATTATATAGACACTCAATACATCAATGTCGGTTTGTAATTAAGTAATTACAACTTAGTTTGATGCCGACTTCATAAAGTCAAATTTTCAGTGTGGAATGAAATTTTCGTTTTCAAATTTCCAACAAATACGAGCTAGTTTTAGACTTCTCTTCTTCCTGATTATAAACATACTAGGATATTGATATTTTTATCTTTAAGGACCAACAAAAAATTTAAGAAAAAAACCTGACATAAGAAGCAACGTATTCCTATTGCGTCCACTAGGCAGTCGAGTAAAAGATCTCGTAGGCTATGATAGAATGTTTTCCGTCACATCATCTGTTTTAGAAGGGGTTTTCTCGCATTTCTTGAGTGTCTAAAGGTATCAAACTTAGTTCATTTATAATCAACCAGAAGATACCCATTTGATGCACTTATATTATACAGAGCTTCCCATTTAAAACTATATAACTTAAGTCTGCTAAACATTTTGTACCTTGTATACATAAATACTAATTTTCTATGAATTATCTGATACTAGTGTTCTTACTTTTATATTTAAAAATGTTTTTTATCTTAAAGTTTAACGAATATAAAAGCTCCGTTTAGGGTAAAACTAAAAGGTCATTTGAGAGTTTAAACATGAACGAAACTCTAAATGCTAAAAACTATTTCGGCAAAAATTGAGGCAAAAATATTCGGACAAATAGCGAGGCGGAGGTGTGATGGTTATTACCAAGTTTCTGAATGCAGTTCATGTTCTAGTCCCAGTGAATGAAGTGGACTAGGTATTTGACTAAATAACTTGACATGCAATAATCATTGTATAGCAATTAAATATGTCAGGTAAATTTCCAAACTGTAATTGTAATTGTAGGAGATTATAATATTCTAGGTACTAGATGGAGTAATGATGGTTTAGCTTTTATTGCCAGATAGCTTGAAAACTCGCCTGCGCACATTTTGGTAAACAATTTTGGACTCTTTCATTTATTTAAAAAAAAATGCTTACTATGAAGTTCTATTATAACTTTAAAAGTTGCTATTTGGACTTATTAGCGCGTATAGATTGGAACTTTACATTTTTTGATAAAAACATTGATGAAATTAGCAGGTTTAGCAGTTATTTTGTATAGATTTTTGAATTGTTTGTTCCAGTAAAAAAAAATTAAATCCACTTCATTTCTCTGGTGGTTTAATTCGGACTCTTAAGGTGGCCCTGTTCCAAAAAATTTACAAATTTGATATGGAAAAACTATTTTTTATTATTAGCATCGAGCCCCGAAGGAATACCAACTTTCTTTTTGAAGAATTGTGTTTTCACTCTTACACTGCCGCTGCAAATTATCTTTAACTTTTCAATATCTTTAGGTAAATTTGCTAATTGTTGGAAAATGAGATATTTAAAATCAATACATCCACGAGCTGAGAATGATAGTGAATTATAAAGCCGTTTGTAATCAGTCGGAAATACCTAATGCCTTTATGGGGCTTTAGAAGTCTGAAAAATATAGAACAGTTTGGATTCATGAAGGGCAGATCAACAAGTGACAATCTAATTTTACATGAACATTTCGGAGGCTATCAATAAGGTTTTTACACAAGCCTATATGAACAATATCCATGTTAAAACATCTAAAGGCAATATTCTTGATCATAGCTGAAATAAGAATCAACTGCATAAAACAACATGTTCAAAAAAAATTACAATTTGTTGAAAACACTTTGTATATTATGAAACGAAAGATATTTAAAAAATCTTAGAATGCTTGTTTTTTGGTACTTAGGTGCAGATAATTTTACTTAGAAAAATATACTGAAATATTTTGTAACATTTACAATGTAAAAAAAATTAGATCTCTATGTCATAAACTTTATACCTAGTGATACACAATGTAGAAATAACGTTACTGTATCTTAATTCTTTATGAAAATATTTAAATGTGAATTTATGAGTATCCAATTTCACAAATGTAATTGACAATGGAGAAATTTTAGTGCTTTTGTAGTAACACGTGCTTCAATATATGTAAGGGGCACCTAAAAAAAATATAGCCGACATTATTTTCTTCCATTCCGCCGTACATTGTGCATTCCACCGAATACTAAAAATCTCATAAATCCTGACACGAAACCCGATCCTTATAAAATTTTTAAACTTCTCCAGTTCGTTTAATTCCCACTGCGCGATATTTTACACAGTTTATGATGTCTCCTTCGCGTCTTTCGCCTCCCAAGAAATGTTACAAACTTTCCTTAAAACTTTCATTTAAGGTCCTCAGAGTTTAACACGGTCGTCGGTAGTATAATATAAGAAAATAAGGGCATGTACACCAGGCAGTAACTTTTTGATTGTTTCGATAGTTCACCAAGAAATCTGATGTTTGCCTCTTTGGTAAAAAAATTACGATGAGTTATATTTATTTGTGTAAACATCATCATTCGATACCATGTTAGATGTGTATCAGGTTACAGCGTGAAAAGTGCTCGATTTCATAGTCAGTCAATTTAAATTTACCTCATGAGAGAAATGAGTATTAAGCATCTCAGGTATTGTCGTTTGAATCCGATGATGAACTTTAAATTCTACATACTGGTGAAAATATCTCTTAATAGGGAACACAAGCAAATACTCACACACACAGTTATGGGTAGAGAACTCGTATAGTAGTATGGTACTTTATGAAAAAGAAACTTCATCCGGGATTATAGTAATTTTAACTAACTTAACGCGTCAAGAACTGCCAAAGAAGAAAAAGCAGTTTTTTAGAAGACGGCTAATCCGACCAGCCTGACTTACTAAAAATATAACATTTGTGGTTGCCAAGAGAATATCCGAACTCTTTTTCGAACTTGATACTCGTTTCCCGCGGATCAACACAGAGGCGAAAGTGATAAGGCAAAAATAAGCGAAGCAAACATAACATAATATTGACGCCACTAGTATTGTAAAACTAATTATTTATGGATGGTCATAAAGTACAATCGGCTAATGTAAAACATATTTCTGGCTAAAGGTCTTCACTAGTACTGTCAGGTGTTCCGAGTGATCACCTTAGCTCTGGATTTGGGGGAAAAAGTGGACTGTATATTATTTAGTGCAAAATTAATATTAAACTCAACTTAAAAAGGTCCATAATCACAAATTAATGTCAATAGTGACAATATAAATGCGTGGCTTTGTGTATATAGGGCAAGAAATGATAATTAAATGAATGTCTATGACCGTCCTACATTAAACACTCATCTTATTTCGTTGCACCTCGAACGTCTCTGATAAAAATACACAAAATGTGTGTTGCGTGTTTAGGATACCTTCAAATGACGAGCAAATGTAGAATTCCGATGAAAGGTATCTGGCGCATTAAATTTTGCTGTTTGCGACCTGTTGATCGAAGCATCTAGTGTAGTTTTTTATAAAAGCGTACTATTCTCTACTATTCTCTACTTGCGAAATGTGGACAATTGGCCCATAACATAACATATAAAACAGAAATCTAGTTAACATTATTCAGCTGAGTAGGACTATGGCCAAAACCAACACTTCTACAAAAGTTCTTCCTCAGTCTTAACTACTTAAGATGAATTCATTTTGACATCTCAAGCATTAATTACACTTTTGCACAACCAATGGCCTGAAATTTCTCCTTTCCATTCGAATTTATCAAAAAAATTGCCTTCAGAGTGAACAGGTTTCGTAAATTCTTTTGTAATTAAAGAATATTAGCACAACTGAAAAACTAGCTCCCAAAAAAGAGAATCAGCGACTATTATCTCTATAACCTGACATCCCTACTTTCAATTGTCACTAAAACATTGAAAAAGCATATCAGTTTTGATATATATATATATATATATATATATATATATATATATATATATATATATATTTTTTTTTTTTCTAGAATAAAATGGCATCCTTGTAGAATGTAAAAAAAATATTACTAAAACACTAATTATCCAATTTACCTCAGATTTTGCCTTAAAATCAAGGGTTACATAAGAATGAACTAGTAATATTTTGGTACAAATGTAAAATGGCAAGACGAAATGGCGGCCTTTTAAGATATTTAAATAATCAACATGGAAAAAGTACTTATTAGATTAATTTCAAACTTTGTGTTAGAATTACGTGTGATATACCGGGTGGTCCTTTTAAAGTGTGACAAAGCGATATTGAGAAAACGGCTGATTGAAAATAAATGAAATTTCTAGGGATGCAATGGGTCGTCGGGGGACATTTTTTGACGGAGTAAGTAATGTTTTAACCCTTTCCACTGTTGAAGGATGAGGGCTAACTTTTAAATGTTAAATTGGAAGGTGCAGTTTTTTTCCAGATTCGTAATCTCCAGAAAAAACTACGTTATAATCAATGAATAATTTAATGTCAATGTCAATGTCACTACGCTAAATTCAACAAAATTAAAGAGAAAATCAACAGAAGAAAAAACTGATATTAGGTGCATGATTTTATTTTATCAGATGTTCAAAATGATGGCCATTTTGTTCTAAACATTTATCAACTCTCTTTCGAAAAGAATTCCGC
The DNA here is from genome assembly GCA_030620095.1 of Kuschelorhynchus macadamiae. Classification (NCBI taxonomy): domain Eukaryota; kingdom Metazoa; phylum Arthropoda; class Insecta; order Coleoptera; family Curculionidae; genus Kuschelorhynchus; species Kuschelorhynchus macadamiae. The sequence continues at coordinate 2,136,133 of JAUTXW010001165.1, read as the reverse complement.
ACTCTGAATAAGATATCTGGGGTGATTTCACGAACTGCACGCGTAATCCTTTCTCTCATGTCTTCGGCTGTAGTTGCAGCAGTCACCATGACTTTTTCTTTGACAAAACCCCTCAAGAAAAAATCAAGGGGGTTAAGTCTGGCGATCTTGCAGGCCAATTTACTGGTCCCCCACGTCCAATCCATCTGTTAGGGTAAGTGTCACTCAATATAGCACCTACTTCTCGACAGTAATGTGGTGGTGCGCCGTCTTGTTGGAACCAAATTGCTTCACGTTGTTGCTCTGGAATATTTGGCATCAATCTTTGCAAGTAATTTCGAAGGAAAACGCAGTATCGCTGTCCATTAAGATTTCTATCGAAAAAATGAAGTCCAGTAACAACATCGCCAAATATCCCACACCAAGTATTTATCGACCAAGGGTGTTGATTAGTGACTCTTCGTATCCAGTGTGGATTTTTTTCAGCCCAATAATGCATAATGTGACGATTGACTTGACCATGGTTAGTGAATGTTGCTTCGTCAGAAAATATTATGTTTTCCAGTGAGTTGTTTTCATTGATCCATAGTCGAAACCACCGACAAAATTGCACCCGTCTCTCGTAGTCCTGTCCATACAATTCTTGATGTAAGGTAATATGGTAAGGATGAAATCCCGGCGTCTTTGGATAATTCTCGGGAACCAAACCAATATGAGGGTTGAGAGCTACTGTTCCCAAAACTCCTACCGCCATGTCGTCGTTCGTTTTGGTTTTCCTCCTGCTGCGTTGTCTGGATGAGAGTTGGCCGGTCTGGCAACTCCTAGTCTCTAATCGTTTGAACGCCGTGTGAGATTTTGGTGGTAAGTGGGGAAATCTTACCGCCCAAAGTTCAGAAGCATTGCGATAGTTTTTTCTACATTCTCCGAGAATTAATAACATGTCAACTTGGCAGTCGAATTCATTCATTTTAAGTATAGGTAGTTAAAATCTCAACTAAGATTATTAAATACGAACAGAAATAACACAGCTAAATAATAAACGAACAGAACTTAAAAAAAAGTAAACGAACACAATGAACACTTATTTTAACAAGACGCTTAAACTAGAGACTTTAATCTCGAAGATAATTTAAGAAACCTACAGGCAATATCATAACATGTCAAGTCGTTCGTTGTCATAATAACTGCAATAGTGGAAAATCAGGAAAAAAATAATTAACTACATAATCTAACCAAAATACCGTATTTTTTACACAGTTGACATGGTAATTCTCGGAGGATGTAGAAAAACAACGACAATGCATCTGAACAAAATGGTTGTCATTTCGAACACCTCTTATTTTTTAAATTAAATTTTTGACATTAACTTATTCATTGACTTTAACGTAGTTTTTTCTGGAGATTACGAATCTGGAAAAAAAACTACACCTTTCCATTTAACATGTAAAAGTTACCCTCCACCCCTAAACAGTGGGAAGGGTTAAAACATTACTTACTCCGTCAATAAATGTCCCCCAACGGCCCATTGCATCCTTAGAAATTTCATTTATTTTCAATCAGCCGTTTTCTCAATATCGCTTTGTAACACCTTAAAAGGACCACCCTGTATATACAAATTTAAGTTTTTTTATAGACCTTCACGTTTTAGTATCTGTAGATGCAAAAATACGTATTTTCTAAAATCCTTCGTTCTGTTTGTCGGTATGTCTGTCTGTGTACCTGTCGATTTGCGGCATAGCTAAAAAACTACCTTCCCGATTGAGTTCAAATTTTGGCCAAAAATTAAGGGTCATATGAGAATGACCTGGTAATATTGTGGTCAACAACCAGTATGGCGGAACAAAATGGCGGCCTATTGAAATGTGAAAAAAAAACTATTACTAAAAAGCTCCAATATAGTAATGAACTGTTAATATTTTGGTACAAACCCAAAATGGCAAAACAAAATGGCGGCCCTATAAAATATATAAAAAATCAGCACAAAAAATTATTTATTAGAATGATTTCAAATTTTGTGCAAGAGCTGGATATAGAGATAAGCTGGTAAAATTGTAGTACAAATTCAAGGTACTGGAACAAAATGTTTAAGAAAATCATCGTAAAAAAACTTATTATTTAATTGACTTCAAACTACACAAAATGGATATGATATAGGGATAAACTGGTAAAATTTTGGTACGAATCCAACGTGACGGAATAAAATGGTGATCGAATGACATTTTTCAGTCGACAAAACTACTTATTCAGTTTTAAAATATTGGTACAGATCCAAAATAGTGGAATAATATGGTGCCCAAAAAAAAATGTCTAACTAAATTCGCCACACTTCACTGTTCCTAATAAAAAAAAAGATTTATAACTAAGGAACTGCCGGGTAAAGGAAATTTGCCGATTTTTCTATTTGGAATGTGATGAAAAGAAGAAATAATAATTTGCTTATGTAACTCAATGCACTAAACAGGCGTAATATTGTTAGTACGTCACTGGAACCCTCTTCATATATAAAAAACAAAATCTGTACAGCAAGCGCTGGTATCATTAATTATTTATAAAGGCGCGAACATATTTGTATAATATTGTGTAAACTCGTGTATATTCTGAATATTATTTTAGATATTTTATTGTTCCCTCGTAAATAAAATTCATTTTGTTTCTATTCACAATGGGGCAATTTCGTTGTCAAAACCGATACAATTAATATTAACATTTGCACTTTCCGATTCCGGCTTTGTTAATAATACAGAAATGAATTTATTTCCTGTTCTGTACTTTTTGTTAAAAAATATTTGGTCGTCGGATAATAAATATTTAAAGGTGGCACCAAATTGCAAATTATATTTTTTTTACTTCGTGGATTTTTTATGTAGTTCCGCGTAATAGATCAATATTAGTGTTCTTCAAACTCAAAGTTTATTTAATGCATGAAAAAAAACGTTTTACTGATACATTTGCTAATAATAATTGGCAACATCGCATCCTAATATGACAGGAAAGTATGACCTCCAAATATGAAAATATAACATTTAAAAAATGAAGTCATTCATATTATATCTTAAGGGTGTATATTTTTTTCATAGCCGTGCATTTTAATAGTGAATACAAGCGCACATCTTATAAATTTCTGTTAGACCGTCAATATTCACGAAATTGTAGTATGTGACAGATGGCGACCAGAGGATCTTAAACCCTCTTGGACTTCCTCCAATCACAACACTTTTGAGTGCGCGCGTATTTCAAATTTTCAATTATTTGACGTGTGGTTTTATGGCTCTGATGATGGTTTTATCCTAACAGTATAGGTTTGCTATTTTAATATAACTTGGAATTTTGTTGACGCTACCGCGCACTTTTCTCATGGTAAACCTAACCAGTCCTAACCTAACCTGATCCGCATTCTTGCTAATTATAAGGTTTGTAAAAATAAACTAAAAAAAGTCATCCGCCTGAAGGAGGATTCGAACACTTATGCCCTGTATCCAAAGCCGAGTATCCTACCACCGAGCGAAGATGACATGCTGAAAATTCAACAAAACTTGTTTATACTCAGCGGGAATAAACGGGTACACGATAGGACGCATATTGAACAATCTGTGCTGTGACTGTTGGAAGTCCAAGCGGATATAAGATTTCCTATCTCGGCCTTCTGATTAAAAACTGGCAAAACTTAATTATACGACAAGTTTCAGGGATACAAGGTGTTCAACAAATCTCACATAAAATCCATAAGGAAAACGAGCTTATAGTAGTTTCTAAAATAAAAAAAAGCTTTATATGAACATAGGTCTTCTAATGCTTTGTTCTCAATATATAGGGTGTTAAATTGTAAAGGTTTTTTGTTCATATCTAGAAAATAATATGTCAAAAAAAGGTAATTTGGCGACCTCTTACTTTCCCCATACATTTATCTCGGTTTTGAGAAAAATTCAATACCCTGTACCTCTGAAGCTAGTCAACATTCATAAATACTTTTAATCAGCAGGTCGAGTGCTATAGCATACTACCTTCTATTCGTGAAATTTGACTGTTCACCAAAAATCCCTAATAAAACCATTGACCATTTTTTAAAATATTTATTCAAATTTGGATTTAAATCCATGGCTATGAAAAAAATGGCACCTCATTTTTCTAAGATTATATTTTCATATATAGAGGTTAGTAATTTCTGTCATATTAGGATGCGATGTTGCCGATTATCAACAAATTTATGAGCAATTTGTTTTTTATGTACTAAATAAACTTGAGTTTGGAGAACATCAATATTTACAATAACAATGACATTTGAAATTTTATTAAAGGGTGACTAAAGTCTGTTTGTTCATCAACTACAATGATCAATATTCTATAAGGATTTGACCGTTGTTACATTTTTCCCTGGGAGAATAAATAAAATCGTATATACTGGATTTTTTAAATAATATATATTATTTTCCCTTACTTATTTGTACTCATTATACCATAGAATAAACATATAAATTTTAACTGGAGTACATAAAAGCAAGGATAAATTCAACAAAATAAACAGAATGCAAATTAGGGAAGCAAAATATTTATACTAGGATAAGATAAAACCCTAACTCATCAGAAATATACCGACGTTAAACTAGGTTTGAATTACTTACGCATGGAATAATGCAGGTAATATTTATATAAGATCCTATCAATGTCTACTGTAAAACCATAGATGAGGAAACTCATGCAATAAGATATTAAAACATAAGAAATGATTTTATAGGATGCCACAGGCGAGTTTTGTAAAGGGCCATTGCCTATAAAACGAAAATTTTTTATACTACTTTTCTCTAGTTTCTGCACTATATTTGCAAAATAAAAAAAATCAGTAAATTTCCTTTTAACCTCCTTTTATTAGGAATAGTGAAGTGTGACCCAATTTAGTTCAATACATGGTCACTTAGTAACATATAACATTTTTAATCATTTTTATTGAGTGTCATTTTGTTCCATCATATTGGATTCCTACTAATATTTAACCAGTTTCTACTTATGCCACACTTGATTTTTGAGCATAATTTAAAAAAATACTTTTTAAATTGGCAAACACCGCCATTTTGCTATGTTTAATTCGTACCAGTTTATCTCTATATCACATTAATTTTTTTGCCTTTCCCCATAAATAAAAAGCGGGAGGTGTAAGACAGCTATGTCAAACTCCAAGTCAGTGGTGGGCCAAAAGCATGAAGACCATCGACTAGGTGGGCCGCAAAACCTTATCTTAAAGAAGACAAACTACTGAAAATCTTGAGAAAAAGTACTATAATAGGATAAGTCTGTTTATTAAATTTCCAATAAAAAGGACATTACAAAAAACTACAAATATTAAATTCTTTTGCCAGATATTTGACATCTTTTGTCTTTAATTAATTTGTGGTGCGAATTTATCGCCGGAAATAACTTTTAAAACTGCGTCCAAGTGTGCGTCCGTCAATCGCGATCTTGCGGGATATTTGTTTCCTTTCATCAAAGAATATAGTTGTTAACACTTATACACTTATAGGTACTTCCAAACATTGACTGGATTTTACAGGCAAATTTTCTAATTTCTTGGTATTGAAGAGGCAAGTAATTATAAAATTCGAATGTACCAACACTATCAAAGTTTTATTTTAAATGGGTCTGACACTGAATCTCAATTACTTCCATTTACAAGTGAGGGGAACTTCATCAATATCGATAGTAAAAAGACCAGTAAATAGAGAAAAATTGTTTTCTTGGGTCTTAAAATCCTGAAAACGCTTCTCAAATTCTGCCAGAAGTCTTCTCATTTTCTCTGAATATATTTTGTATGATATTGGGACACTTGTGCTTTCCTGATATGCCTTACAAGTCAGAAAATGTATCAGATTATCCTCTGCTAACTGTTTTCCCATAAAATCATCTTATACTTGAAAGCTTTCACATGATCATGCATATCTGTAATAACTTGACGTGGTCCTTGCAATTTCGTATTTAAGTCCGACAAGTGTTTTGTGATATCTACCATAAATGAAAGATCTTGTAAAAAAGGTACATCGCATAATAGGCTGATATCTTCTCCTTTTGTTTCCATGAAAACGCGTACTTCTTCTTTGAGTTTCCAAAACCGGTCGAGTACCATAGAACACGAAAGCCATCGCACCTCTGCATAATATGGTGAACCAATGTACTCACTTTCTAAATCCCGGAAAAATGCAGAAAACTGTCACTGATTAAGGCCTTGTGACCTTATGAAGTTTATAATTTTTTTTCACTGACTTTAAAACACTTTCCAACTTGATCACTTTTGAGCATAAAACTTCTTGGTGAATTATACAATGAATATGATGAAAATCTGGTTTGTCACTGCTTGTTTCTCTGATCTTTGTCTGTAATATTTTAACGAAGCCATTTTTTACTCCAGTCATTGAAGGCGCTCCGTCTGTTGCAACGGAACACAGTTTTGACAAATCTAAATTGTACTTTTGCAGAAGTCCATAAACAGCATTCCCAGTTGTTGTATGTAAAATGCAATGAAAGAGTCTGATTTTGTTTTTATCTGATTACTTATATTGGCAGCCAACTCAGTAACTCTTTCAGCGACAGTATTCCGGAACAAGGATATATTTTAAAATGCCTTCACGCTCCCGGGACTTACAATTTCCGCGGCCTTTACAAGGCACTTTTTTATAAATTTACCTTCAACAAATGGTTTTGAGTGTTTCGCAATCAACTCCGACAGTACGTAGCTCGCTTGAAGGACAGATTCATTGCCTTGCTTTGGACGTGTAAACATAAGCTACTGATCTTTCAACCGTGATTTTAACTTATTTAACTTCGCTTCTGACCGTGCCTGTGTACTTGTCAAACATAGTTTTATGAATATCATAGTGACGTTTTATTTTATATAATTTTGAGATACGACTGTACATTACAAATCAAAGAAATAATTTTTTCTTTCACTTCACAGCAAAAAAACTCTAATTCCCACTTTTCTTGAAAAAATACGATGCTCATCTAGAAGTTTCCTCTTACTTCCACTTCCACTTGTATCCGAAGTAAATTATAATAAGTACAGGGTGTCCCATTTTCGTAGGTTTTACGGGGTTTCCAGCTTATGAGTAGAGATAGAGAGATGGGGTTTTCGCGACACCGTGCTACTTTTCGATGAAACTAAAGAGGCCGCAAACAGATTTGCCCTAACCATTTTAGTTTCCGTGCTACAGGGTGATTTTGAAAATTTGTCATTTTCGGACACCCCCTGTAACTCAGCTATCGTAAAATATATTTAAAATGTTTCAACTGGTATTTATAGATTTTTTCACGTAGAATTCAGTGGCGTACTCAGATTTTTGCTGAGAGTCATAGTTTTTGACATATTGGCATAACCTACTATTTTTTAAATGGGACACCCTATATATTATTTTTTCATCTTATTCTTCGTGTCGAGAGCTTTTCAAAAACATACCATAAGTCATATTTATTTTCATAAATAACATGAAAAAATGCATTTTTCTTTAAACGGATTTATGGCATAGCAGATCAATCGAAATAAGAGAAGGTGGCTGTGGAGCCATGGAAAAAGTTAACAAATATTTATTAACGAAATAACAAAGTAACAGCATCAGAAAAAATTAGGAAGTAGGTAAAAGGTAATAATTATAATTTCATTAAAACTACAAATATTGTTCAAATTGTAGACCATTATGTGTCCTACAAGTGTGACAAACTTTAAAAATTCTTTTTAATGCATTTTCTATTGTAAATGACTGTCATTGTAACTCTGCAAAAGCGTTTTCGGTGGCCATTCTTAGTTGTTCTAAGTTTTCGTATCGCCTTACATAAACCTTGTTTTCTAAATAACCCCACAAAAAGAAATCTAAAACTGAGAGGTCAGGGGATCGTGGTGGCCATCGAACAGGTCCGTGTGTTCCTATCCATCTTCCAGGAAAATGGTCGTTAAGCCAGTTTTGACTTATTCTGGCATTGTGGGCTGGGGCTCCGTCTTGCTGGAAATAAATCCTATTTAGTTGAGCCAAGGGAACATCATCCAAAATTCCTAATGCGTCTTCTAGGATTCGCACGTAACCAATCGAATTCAGATTTCCTTCATATATTTGGTAAACTATTTTTCGGTTGAAAATAAAACAGGAGACATTGAATCCAAATCTGCCCTGACGCTCCCTAGGAAAAATAACATGGTTGTTTTCTTGACTCCAAAATCGCGTGTTGTGTCTATTTAAAATCCCTGAACTAGTAAAATGTGCCTCGTCTGATCAAATAATCTTTTTTTCAAAACCGATATCTTCTGCCTTCATATTTATAAACCAATTGTAGAACTCCAATCTGCGCTCTGCATCACCAGGATGCAGATGATGCACAAGTTTGTATTTATAGGGTTTGAATTTGTGCTTTTTCAAAATTTTCTGCACTTTGGTTTTCGGTACACCCGCCTCTTCGTCTATTTTCCTGCAAGATGTTTCAGGAGCTGTCTGAACGAGGGCTAAAACGTTGACCTCAGATTCTTCGTTGTCTTTATTGTAAGTTCGCGATCGAGGCTTGTTAAAAGATCCATATTGGCAAAGATTATTTTTAATTTTTTGAAAAATTCTTTTTTCTGGTTGTCTTCTCTCGGGATATCTAAGATAAAATAAAGCGAACCAATAAAGTCAAAATGCAGGAAGATAAAAAAGAACTAACCTGTTCAGATAAAGCTCTGCCGCCTGATCTGCATCTTCATTAGACAATATAAAACACGCGTTCACATCATATTTCTCAAAATATTCAAATTTTTGATTCTGAGCCATATTAAAAACAATAATTATAATAGACGTCAAGAAAAATTTAAACGCAATAATGCCAAAAATGACAGCAGTAATGGCTGCCTGATCATATTTTTGTTGGCGTTGCCATGGCTACCACAGCCACCTTCTCTTATTTCGATTGATCTGCTATGCCATAAATCCGTTTAAAGAAAAAGGCATTTTTTCATGTTATTTATGAAAATAAATATGACTTATGGTATGTTTTTGAAAAGCTCTCGACACGAAGAATAAGATGAAAAAATAATATATAGGGTCTCCCATTTAAAAAATAGTAGGTTATGCCAATATGTCAAAAACTATGACTCTCAGCAAAAATCTGAGTATGCCACTGAATTCTACGTGAAAAAATCTATAAATACCAGTTGAAACATTTTAAATATATTTTACGATAACTGAGTTACAGGGGGTGTCCGAAAATGACAAATTTTCAAAATCACCCTGTAGCACGGAAACTAAAATGGTTAGGGCAAATCTGTTTGCGGCCTCTTTAGTTTCATCGAAAAGTAGCACGGTGTCGCGAAAACCGCATCTCTCTATCTCTACTCATAAGCCGGAAACCCCGTAAAACCTACGAAAATGAGACACCCTGTACTGTTAAGTGTTGTAACGATAAGTGCGCAACTCAACTCGAAACACTATCGCAACTGACTCATAACTGACTAAACACTGAACGACTGAACTGAATCGAACACGGCTTATATACGGATTGTGATTTCTCGAGTTCTTTCCAGAATGTTCTGATAGCGTCATCTATGTTTTTGCGCGATAGAATTTCATGGAACAAGCCAGATAACGTTTAGCTTTAGGTTTTAGGTTGAGTATGTGTAGTTCATCCTCCTAAACATAGATGGCCCTATGTACAATTGTACATTTTATTATACCAATCGTTGTTGCAGCGGCGCGCGCTTTCAAAAACGGTTTTTAACTTATTCGCGGATCGCATTATCTGGCTGTTTTCAAATCTAATTTGGTCCTCAAAAAAATGCTCATTGGGCGCATGTTTGAGATGACTGGTGTAAGGTCTGGTGACCTTACCGCAAGCAATGGGGCCATTTTTAGAAATAACTTTATTGCCAAAAAACACTCTAAGAACCTCTGTAACACCTCTAGTATTGTGAGCTGGACAGTCATCTTGCTGCAACCAAGTGCTGCACAATTCATTAGGTGGCATGATGTTTAAAATTGCTGAAATAATTTGTTCTTGCACCAGCTGCAGATATCTATTTGTAGTTAGGTCCTTTCAAATGGTTGTCTAAACCGTTAATGACAGAATTTCATGAAAAAAAATATTTATAAAGAATTGCTGTAAATTATTTTCAAGTTCGAAAGTTGACCGCTAAAGAGAGAAACAGCAACACAAATGTGTAAATGTCAATTTTCTTTTAAATTTCCCCATTTGAGGTATGTGGAAAATATAAGCATTTTATTATTCAACCAGTTTCGCACTTTTTTGCTGCAGAGTATTTTTCTCTATTTTCAAAAATAAAATTATGGGGGAAGTTCAAACGTTTTTACTTTCAAATGTAAATATCTCTGTTTTAGATGAACCGATTTCATTCAGCTGGATATCGAAAAAAAGTGTCTTTTTTGCTTTACTCGTGGAGGCATGAACTGTACCGTAGTGACTTTCTTAGTGATTACTAGATGACGTTGTTTCGGAATTCTCCTAATAATGCTGATTTTCTGAAAAATCAAATGGTGCTCTGATTTTTATATCGCATTTTATGTAGTAGTTATGAGGAGCATTGAATAGTGAAATAAAAAATCCAGGTCCGCAATTATGAAAGTTGATGATAGTATCTCGAGTCCGAAACGTGGGACTGGAAAATTACCAATTAACCTTTCCGTTTTGTAGAGGAGGGACTGTGACAAAGTGGAAATTATTTTAATCTCTCACTTCAATTAATCCTAAAGTTTTAGGAGAACCAAAAAACTGAAAATAACAAGGTTCCAATAGAAACTTTAGTAATCTTGCATAACTATAAAGAACAAAACTTAACAAAGGAACAAAACAAATACTAAAACTCAGTCTCATAATCACATAAGCTTCGCAATAAAATAGCTAAAGCTAGGGTAGGCAGGGCAGGACTCGGTTTGAGCAAAATATTAAACCGAGTTCTACCTTGCTTCAGTGAAACAAGAAAAATGAAAACTACTTAAGTTAAAAAGATATAGTATATGCGACTCGACCTACTACATGAAACAATATTGTCGACTGTATTAGGAATGCCATCCAAAGTATCTTTACAGCAGAAGTGGAGGCTGCATTCCAATCGCCACAGGAAAGATTGCAACTTTGTATTAACAATGACAGCCTGCATTTTGAGCATTTGCGAAAGTAGTTTTCAGTAATTTTAAATATGTTTGTTGTTGATTTATTGTTATTTCGTCGTTTAATCGAGGTTTAATCTTTTTGCCCAAACCGGGTCCCGCCCGGCGCGGCGTCGCCATAGCTTTAGCTATTTTATTGCGAAGCTTATGTGATTATTAGACTGAGTTTTATTGTTTTTTCTTTTGTGCCTTTGTTAAGTTTTCTTCTTTACATTTATACAAGATTAATTAAGTTTCTGTTGGAACCAGTTTTTTTCCAGTTTTCTGGTTTTCCTAAAATTTTAAGATCAACTGAAATGAGAATTGAAAATAATTTCCACTTTGCTTGCTTGCGGCAAGGTTAATTTTCCAATCCGACGTTTTGGATTCGAGAGACATCTTCAATTTTCTTCACACCAAGTTGAATAAAATCAATTCATCCAAAACAGAGATATTTTCACTTGAAAGTAAAAATGTTTGACATTCCCTCATCACGTTATTTTTGAAAATAAACGAAAATGGTCTATAGCAAAAAAATACGTAATTGATTGACGAATGCAATGCTTATCTTAATTTTGAGAGAAAATTGGCAAGTGTGTGTTTTGTTTTTTAGAGCTTAAGGAAAATTATAATCTCGACTTTCAAAAAGTGCAAAAATCCAATAAGAAATTTGAAATTCGTAAATGTAGTTCGGAAACAGGGAATTTTGTTTTATATTCTTCTAAAAAGCTGTCTTAATAATATATGATTTCTAAAAGCAACGCTCTTATCTGGTGAGCTACAAAGTAAATTTCAAAATGTTCATTTTTATTTTTTATTCCTAATTATCTCAAAAACCGCCGAAAATAATTTAAATACTTACTTAGAATCAGAGTTATAATAAAATTCTCTACAACCTTCAATCTTCAAATCTTCGTCAAATCTTGGATACAATGTACAACAGAAAATGAAGTAACTCTCAACTATTTTTGTATTATGATTTTCTTTAATATTATTTCTCTATGCAACTAATAATTTATAACAAAAAGTTTGTATAGGTAGCTACAAGAAAACTATCTCTGATACATATACTATTTAAAGCTAACGAAATATTTAATCTGATCTTTATTTCGGACTGAAATGAAACACAATTAATTGTTAATGCCTGTATCGCGTCGTTTGTAAAACTTGATGTGTGTTTCCAGTCTGCAGCTCTCTAGGGTAGAAAAACCATTCTAACCTAATATGCCAAAGTTGTTCTAATAACCACTATGTAAAGAAAAACGGCTGTTAATTTAGGGTACTCTCTAAGTTCAGAAAACTCTAATGTTACCAAAAGTTCTAGTAATTTAACACGCCTAAAATTATTTGTATGTATGTGTAAAGACAAGAAACAAGCTGACAAATTGGTCTAAGACGACCTCTAACCGAATTTCAGTTACAACAATGGTACCAAGAACGAAACAAATTTTACTAAATTTTAAGTAAAAGCAGAAAGGAGGCCGAGCTAAAAGAAGAAATAAATACGATGCTCAGTTATTCGTCTCTAAAGAATGAATTTAAAAAACATCTTATAATAGAGGAATATTTCAGAATAAAAAGACAAACTAATCTAATTTAACTATATAATATATTAATTAGAACATAAAATAAAAAAATCGGTAAACTTCCTTTACCCGGAACTTCCCACGTTATGAATTTTTCTCTTTGGAATGGTGCAGTGTGACCCAATCTAGTTCCGCACATAGTCATTTAGTAACACATACATTGTCTTTTCAAATATTTTTAGTAGGCGCCATATTGTTCCACCATATTGAATTCGTACTAATACTTTACCAGTTTCTACCTATGCCACACATGATTTTTGGGCATAATTTAAAATAAACTGAATAAGTACTTTTCACATTAATTTTTTACAACCGCTATTTTGTTCCGTCATGGTGAATTCATACCAGTTATACCAGCCATGTCAAAAGGAAATGAAGGAAAATGAACTACACATACTCAACCTAAAGCCAAACATTATTTGTCTTGTTCCATGAAATTCTACCGCGCAAAAACACAGATGACGCTATCTGAACATTCTGGAAAGAACTCGAGAAATCGCAATCTGTATATAAGCCGTGTTCGATTCAGTTCAGTCGTTCAGTGTTTAGAAAGTTATTATATAATTTATTTCGGATACAGTTTTTAACATGTCTCTTTCAAAACCAAGTGGAAGTAAGAGGAAACTTGTAGATGAGCATCGTATCTTTCAAGAAATGTGGGAATTAGAGTTTTTTTGCTGTGGAGTGAAAGAAAAAATTATTTGTTTGATTTGTAATAGTACAGTCGGTGTCCCAAAATTATATAATATAAAACGTCACTATGATATTCATAAAACTATGTTTGGCAAGTACACAGGCATGGTCAGAAACGAAAAGTTAAATAAGTTAAAATCACGGTTGAAAGATCAGCAGCTTATGTTTACACGTCCAAAGCAAGACAATGAATCTGTCCTTCAAGCGAGCTACGTACTGTCGGAGTTGATCGCGAAACACTCAAAACCATTTGTTGAAGGTGAATTTATAAAAGAGTGCCTTGTAAAGGCCGCGGAAATTGTAAGTCCCGGGAGTGTGAAGGCATTTTAAAATATATCCTTGTCCCGGAATACTGTCGCTGAAAGAGTTACTGAGTTGGCTGCCAATATAACTGATCAGATAAAAACAAAATCAGACTCTTTCATTGTATTTTCTATTGCCTGTGACGAAAGTACGGATGTGTATGGTGTAGCGCAACTCGCTGTTTTTCTTCGTGCGGTCGATACAGATTTCAGTGTGTATAAAGAATTACTGGAATTAGTACCATTTCAAGATACAACAACTTGAAAAGATATTTTCAATGCTGTTTATGGACTTCCGCAAAAGTACGATTTAGATTTGTCAAAACTGTGTTCCGTAGCAACAGACGGAGCTCCTTCAATGACTGCAGTAAAAAATGGCTTTGTTAAAACATTACAGACAAAGATCACAGAAACGGGCCGTGACGAACCAGATTTTCATCATATTCATTGTATAATCTACCAAGAAATTTGATGCTCAAAAGTGATCAAGTTGGAAAGTGTTTTAAAGTCAGTGAAAAAAATTATAAACTTCATAAGGTCACGGACTTAAATACGAAATTGCAAGGACCATGTCAAGTTATTACAGATATGCATGATCATGTGAAGCTTTAAAGTGTAAGATTATTTTGTGGGAAAAACAGAGGATAATCTGTTATATTTTCTGACTTGTAAGGCATATCAGGAAAGCACAAGTGTCCCAATATCATTGAGATTGAGATTCAATGTCAGACCCATTTAAAACAACAATTTGATAGTGTTGGTACATTCCAATTTAATAAGTACTTTCCTGTTCAATACCAAGAAATGAGAAAATTTGCTTGCAAAATCCTGTCAATATTTGGAAGGACCTATAAGTGCGAACAACTATTTTCTTTGATGAAAGGAAACAAATCTCCCGTAAGATCGCGATTGACAAACGCACACTTGGATGCAGTTTTAAAAGTTATTTCCGCCGATGAATTCGCGCCACAAATAGACAACTTAATTAAGGACAAAAGATGTCAAATATCTGGCAAAAGAATTTAATGGTTGTAGTTTTTTGTAATGTCCTTTTTATTGGAAATTTAATAAACCTACTTGTCGTATAATAGTACTTTTTCTCAAGATTTTCAGTAGTTTGTCTTCTTTAAGATAAGGTTTTGCGGCCCACCTAGTCGATGGTCTTCATGCTTTTGGTCCACCAGTGATTTTGAGTTTGATATGGCTGAGTTATACCATAACTATATCACATTTAATTTTTGTGAAGGATTTGAAGTCAATTGAGTAAGAAGATTTTTTTACATTGATTTTTTTAAACATTTTATTTGGTCGCCATTTTGTTTCGTCATTTTCAATTCATTCCACAACTTGACCATTTTATCTCTATGACTGACAGGGGCGCACATAGAAATTGCTTTTAGGAGAGGTTTCCAGAAACCAAAAAAAAGTCCTCGGTTTCTGTTTTCTATATGAGTGGGTGTTTTGAGTGAATATTATGCTTACACAAAATTTGAAATTAATCTAATAAGTAGTTTTTCAGGCTGACTGTTTAAACATTTTATTAGGCCGCCATTTTGTTTCGCAATCTTGGATTCGTACCAAAATGTTACAATTTCATTCTTATGTGGCACTTGATTTTTGTGTAAAATTTAAGATAAATTGGAAAGTAACTTTTTTGGACTATCACTAGACCGCATTTTGTTCCGCCATACAGGATTTTTAGCAAAATAATACCAAGTCTTCCCTATTATCACTTTGACCAAAATTTGCAGTTCAATCGAGTAAGTAGTTATATAGCTACGCCCGGAACTGACAAACAAACAGACCAACGGAATTGACAACGTATTTTTGGAAACTAGGGACGCTAGTTCCTTTCTATACCTCAATTAATTCTTGCACAAAAAAAATGTATTAAGTAGTTTTTTCAGGCAGAATTTTGCAACATTTCATTGAGTCATCATTTTGTTTCGCTATCTTGAATTCGTACCAAAATTTTACCGGTTAATTTCTACGTAATATTTGATTTTTTGGAAAGTTTGAGGAAACAGGATAAATAGTTTTTAGTAATATTTTTTTTAACAATTCACTAGGCCTTCATTTCGTTTCGCCATGTTGGATTTTTACCAGATCATCCCCATGTGACCCTTAATTTTTGCCCAAAATTTGAAGTCAATCTGATAAGTAGTATTTTTAATAAATAAGTCTAGAAACCTTGAAACGTAAAGATCTGAAAATATCTCGAAGGGTGATTTGTTCACGATTATAAGGTAAGTTAATTACTTCCCTTTTACGAAATAAGTAATTAACTAATTAATTCTGTGAGACAAAAGGATAGTAAAAAAGACCAAACAAAAATAACAAGTTAATTTAGCTAGTACTTATTAGTCACTATTTTGCAAAATGAAATTGTCATTTATATCACTCCTAAATTTTCAATTATTTTAGATTTGACTACTATATTTTAGGTCAGAAGAAATAATTGAGTTTTAAAAAAATTAACGAGACATCTCTATGTACCTAATTTAATTTATTAAGAAAATATTTGATAACTAACTCAATAGAATGAAAAAAGGACAATAATAATAATAACTGTTAAACTAACGGAATTTTTAAATAACCTTTAACCATATTTGTTAATTAACACATGCTAGGAATAGTGCTAAATATATTAGCAAAGCATATATGTCGGCCGTTTGCAACGTGTTTGTGTATTTGCAATATATGCTTTACGGTATATTTGACAGGAAAAAAAATTGGCTTTAATGAAGAAGTACAGAATTTGACCTACCTACATGAAATTAGACATCTTAGTTGGTGTCTCTATGGTTTTTATTTTTCGATAAATATAAAAAAATCATTCAGATATTTGCAACTTTTAGGAGGAAGTATTTCGTAGATTTGCAGATTTACGGCGTATTTCCAAGTACATCAAAACGTCCTTTACGGTATTTCGGTCCTAAACTATTCTGAACTATTAGACAGTAATTTATTGCTGCTGACGTTATGTTCTACATTCTTATTGGTTCGTCAATTATTTGGGCAGTGTATAAGTAACTTTTGTTGAATGTTTTGCGTGTGCTTCCTCGCTCGACGGTACGAAACTTGGCTTTAGATGAGGCGCATGTATGTTCAACTTGCCGTTCAAGTGGATGATCTTTTTTTTACAAAACTTATAATTAGTAAAAATGTGGATTAGGTTAGGTTAGGACTGGTTAGAGTCGCTGTAAAAAAGCGCGTCTCCATATTAAGCAAAACACCAAAGATTTGGCAACCGTGTCAGCAATAAATTGCGGTCGTCAGACATCCTTTGAACTAGCCTCTATCTCTACCCGATTATTTCAATATCTTTAGAGTTATCAACAAATTTATAACAGGCAATACGTATTCCGCCATCAAAAATCCATAACAGATTTACTTAACTTTGCAACTTTCATCTGGAACTTATACTATAACTATATATTTAAAATACTAAGACAGATTTTTCAACAAGTTCGTGAGAAAGTTGTACTGCACCAATTTACATAATTTTTTTTGAAATGATCGTCTGGTTACGGAGACCTTTCAACACTATTTTTTTGTATTGTTTTATTGCATATTTTTTTCTATAGAACCATTACGTACATTTCTGGATTATGTGGTGAATACGCTCCATATTCTCATAATTTGACTGGAAATTCATTGCGCCATCTAACGGAAAAGGCAGAACAAGGTCTGCTGGGCCAGCTAGTATACATTAAAATACATGTAAGCGCAAATATATCCAAAGTAGTCGAACAAGTCTTAACAAACGTCTTTGGTCTATTTACAAAACTTTGCACTTGGATTGTCTGTTACCTTTGCAATAAAAATTTTTACAAAATGATGTTTTTGGATTTCACACAATTAACGCAGTCGTTCCATTGAGGCCAATATTGGCGCCTACCATATTCGTTCGGCGGTTCAATGATCTGCTTTTTTTTACTAGCGGTCCTATCTACAGTTATGTTAGCGATATTGCTCTCCACTCCAACATACGATTTCCCTGTTTGTGATGTTTCGAAGACTGATATAGAGAGCACATAACCTGGTTGAGTGTATCGCCACGAGGACGCAATCACATTCGCTATTTCACTAATTATTTCCCAATACTTACAACATACAAATGAATGATTTAATCCTTGAAAACAATGGTTTTTCAACGATTTAGTGTTCCGATTGTAGAATCTGTTACTAGCAAAGCCTTTCCTTTTTTTTTCTAAGTCAAAATTCTTCAAAATCCGTAGTACTTAGATCTTCACCCTTCATAGTATGCACAAGCAAATATACATGTTTCTTGTAGACGGATTAAAAAAGTTTTCTTGTATAAATTTACTGACTGTTTATACATTTTATTAGGCCGCCATTTTGTTTCGCAATCTTGGATTCGTACCAAAATATTACAATTTCATTCTTATGTGGCACTTGATTTTTGTGTAAAATTTAAGATAAATTGGGAAGTAACTTTTTTGGACTATCACTAGACCGCATTTTGTTCCGCCATACAGGATTTTTAGCAAAATAATACCAAGTCTTCCCTATTATCACTTTGACCAAAATTTGCAGTTCAATCGAGTAAGTAGTTATATAGCTACGCCCGGAACTGACAAACAAACAGACCAACGGAATTGACAACGTATTTTTGGAAACTAGGGACGCTAGTTCCTTTCTATACCTCAATTAATTCTTGCACAAAAAAAATGTATTAAGTAGTTTTTTCAGGCAGAATTTTGCAACATTTCATTGAGTCACCATTTTGTTTCGCCATCTTGAATTCGTACCAAAATTTTACCGGTTAATTTCTACGTAATATTTGATTTTTTGGAAAGTTTGAGGAAATAGGATAAATAGTTTTTAGTAATATTTTTTTTAACAATTCACTAGGCCTTCAAACAATGGTTTTTCAACGATTTAGTGTTCCGATTGTAGAATCTGTTACTAGCAAAGCCTTTCCTTTTTTTTTCTAAGTCAAAATTCTTCAAAATCCGTAGTACTTAGATCTTCACCCTTCATAGTATGCACAAGCAAATATACATGTTTCTTGTAGACGGATTAAAAAAGTTTTCTTGTATAAATTTACTGCAGAGTCACCAGACAAGCGTAAAGAGCTATAAAATTACCAGAGGATGTATATGGCAACACCATGATGCACTAGGATTTTTCTTTTAAGAAATTATGGGTTTTGGGTTTTGACTGTGCCAAATTAGAGGAATCTTAAGAGAGCATAGTTTAGATTCAGACTATTATGATTGTTTACAGGCATGACATTGATGATTGTAATAAATTTTCTAATCTTCGTTCTTGAACATCCCGAGACTGATGTACCTTGTCTTCTTTCACATTAATGATGTGTCCTGTTGAGTGCTGCAGTTCAGCGACTTGCTTATACATCTTTCATGTTCCTTAAGTCTAGTGGTCACATGTCATCCAGGGTCATCTGTATCCCCTTTAGTGGAAAAATTAGGCATTGTATAAACTCCTTCTAACAGCAAAGAAATTACATCTCTTGGCAACCTTAAGAATTTCACAATATTTTTATGCGTATTAAAGATTGTGCGAATGTTAGCTCTCCGCAGAATTCCTGCAGTTTTAAGTGTTATACCCTGTAGAAAAGGTAACATTGAACTACTTGATGGTTGAGTGTCTAATGCTGGTTAAGGTCTAATACTAATGTAATATCTAATCAAACGCTTAATATCTTTTATGCAATATCCGTTTTATTTTAAACCTCCAGTTAGTCTGTTCCTCTGTCTTCTTCGGAATAAAATTTGCATCACATATTGACAGAGCTCTAAATGCTAATTGGTCGATAACCGATCATTTATGAGAGTAGAGATTTAACAGTAAACAGAATGACCTAGGGTGCCGTTCTCTTTCTTTTGTACACATGAAGGAAGGGATCGCCACCATCTGACTAAAAGTGGCATAGATATAAACCAACATTGATATCGGAAAGGAGCAGAGCTTGGAATAATTTCCGCGAATGTTTCCATAAAATATTCGCCGTGCCCGAGGCATTCTGATAAACAAGTTCTCGAAAAATGCATCATATGAACGTTATGAATTCTCTAATGAATTAAGATCGGATTACAATTTTTATATTCAAATAGTTCACAAATCATGGTCGGCAATAAGCCCATTTGTATACAGGCATTTTTTATTTTTTATCGAAACTTACTAAAATGTCATCGTGATTTGGTATAAAGTCTTGAAGTTTTTGATGTAAGCACTAGATCATTCTTAAAAGGGTATCAAAATATTCGGTATATGTTTACCTATTTTGTAAGATGATAATCCCATTGCAATGTTGATGTGGCGTAACTCTGTATTGGCTTTATTTATTTATGAGAGTCTCTAAAACCCAGGAATTTTCGAAACGCCTGGCTTCAGTTTTGTTTTCTAGGTCAGGTAGCAGATTCTTTTTTAATTATCTTAGTTGGTTCTGTTGGTATGGTCCTATAGTTCGTACTATATTAGAATACCTCTTTGTTGTGAAAGGTTACTGGTACTATAGAGGCAACAAAGAAGCTTACAATCTGGCCAGAACAGCTGCCAGTAAACAAATAGAATAGAATAATTACTAAATTACACATAAGTATAAAATCAAAAGCTACGACTTTGGCAGGGAGTAGTTAGTTTTCCCAGAAGTGAGAAATCAGTGGCTTTCCTGGAAATGTCAAGTAAAGGTTGCGAACAAAAATATGAAACGGTTCTCGATTGGCCTGATATCTCATTAAATAGATCTGGGTTAAGGTTTAGTGGTGATGGTGGGAAAGTCCTCCTAAAAGACATCATCAGTCATTACCTAGGAGGAGTGATGTTCTCAAGAAGGACGTACAAAGAACCGACGACGGTGCTATGATGAAAATCAGCTATAGTCAGGATAGAACACTTAAAATATTTACATTTACTTTGAAGGTCTTAATTTCTTTTTGCACTAGGTAATGTTGAAAGAAATGTTTGTTTTTAGGTATACTAGTTATAATGTTAATATTTAAATTGTTCAAGTTATACTAGCTGTAAAATGTAAATATTTAAATAGTAATATTTTTAATTGAATTTGGTAGTGGAGAAAGAATTGAGTTCCTGTAGTTTCCAAAAGCACTAATCGATGACACTGGGGTCATAAGATTGTTTAACTTTTTGTTAAATACTATTTTTAGTTTACATCTGAGATAAAATCGGCTACAGAATTTCAGAAATTTTCAATTTAACAGTATCTCAAACTCTGATTATGATAATATGTTTATATAATAATTTCAATGTTAAAAATAATTATTGAACTTTTATTTTTGTTTATATTAAACTTCTGATATTTTTTCTTTATTAACTGTTTTGTTTTTGTTTCAGGTAAGACTAAAAATTCAGTTTTTTTTTGGTAAGTTTATTTATATGTTTGGATTTCTAAGGTTTATCGAGCAAGCTCTTAGTGTGGTTGAGTGTTCCTATGTATTTATCGTTTTGTACACGTTTAAGATATTTATTTAAGACTTGTTGTATGACTATGACTACATTCTTGATGAAGTTCATTCAATTGATAAAACATATTTTTTAGCATTTAGTGACGCTAAAACATGAAGATATGTAAAACGTAAGAGGGTGATTTTTCTCACGATTACAAACATTTTATTTGCCCGTCATCTCTAATTATTACCGTAATTTTACTAGTTCATCTCTATACCACAGTTAGTTATGGCTGAAATCAGTCTATTAAATAGATTGTCAGGCTGAATTTTTTAATAATTTATTAAGTCGCCATTTTGTTCAGCCATCTTGGACATTTTTACCAGTTGATTCCTACAGAATACTAGATTTGTATGCAAAATTTGAGATATTATGACCCAAAATTCGTCAATCGGGAAAGTAGTTTTTTAGCTATGCCGCGAATAGACTGATCGATGGACAGACAAACAGACGTAAAGATCTGGAAAAATCTCGGAGAGTGATTTTTTCATGATTATAATCAAGGAATTATCAAAGCAGTGAATACGTTGGATAAAAAAACCAGTCAGAAAGATTACAGGCAGCGAAAATCACTAAGAGGCAAAAAAATTTTAAAATAAAATGATTGACTATGGGTAAGACTAAGTTTAAAAATTATAGACCAAATAATTAAAATATTCTTACTTTCTTTTATGAAACTGAATAAGTTTAGAAAACTAGCGTAATATCTATTGTCCAAAAAATATGTCAAAACATATTTTTTCAGTATTAATTCGCACTAAGTTAGCTTACATCGCTCTATTTTGATCTCAGTTTTTCACAGTCTTGAAATCTTAGTGTCATTTCCATTAAAATACGGTCCAATATTTCATAGAAAAGGGTTCTATACTTAGCCCTAATTTCTTCAGGCGAAAGCTTAGCAAGCTCACGTTTGTAATGATTTATTTCTGTAATAGAATTTGCTTTATTAAACATGGTATTAAAAAAATGTTAATTTTTTTTACAGAGCGCCTCACGACAGCGTTTTATATTGGATATGCAAAAATGAATGTCAAGCGATTTTTTTTGAAGAACGTCAAATAGTGCCAGAAACGTGGATTCAAAATCGTTCATCTCACCTAAAAATACTTTCTCAAGGCGGATTGAATTTTCATCAGATTTGTCACAGTTTGTAATAAATCCAAAGACGTCTTTTAATTTGTTCCAGTCTTGAACAATCCCATTTACTAACTTCGAATTTGAACATAAATAAATATAACGCAAAACAGTCAAGCAAACTGCAAAGCAACTCACCGGTTACAGCGAAATCCGCGAAAATAAAAGTAAACAACCACCGCAAACTGAACGACACGTGGGTGTAGTGTACTGCGGCTGCAGTTCACCGAGAGCATTGTATGGCGCTCGTTAACATTATTCTTCCATGCTCTCGACGTCATCGCGTACGCGTTGTCATGATAACACAGTAGGAAAATCGTAAACTAAACATAGCACCTCCAGCAAAGTCGAAGCGGTGTGCGGCACTGTTATAGTTGTTATAATAAAGTTCGAGTGAAAGTTTTAAAAAGACATGCCGCCAACGGTCAAGTAAAATATTTATTCGAGATGTACAGTTTATTTTTTACCAACTAGGTGAATAATTGAATGTAAAAACTAAAATTTTAAGAGATATATAATAAATATAGTTAGATGCTTGCTTGTTTATTTTTCCTGGTGAAGTAGCACTTTACCTACTTCACCTGAATAGCCGCCACTGCTTAAAACTGGTTCACCAAACAGGTAAAAAAAAATACGACATTTTTTGTATACCATGGATCAAAATGTACACATTTCATCCTTTTCACTGTAAGCAATATTTTTTTGTTCAGAATAATAAGATATTAATAGAGGACGTTTCTCTGTTGTTTTGAAATCCGTTCACACGTTTTTTTGTAATAATAATTAAAAAAACACAGGTACAAGGGCGATAAAGACAGCGAGTTTTATAATTAAATTTACATTTTTTTAAATAACCTTTTCATAAAGCAAGAGACCGTAACCCGTATTTCTATTGAAATTTTTTGTATTTAAATATTACATTAGATTTTCCAATTTTTCGTTTATAAAATCCTGGAACCGATGCTAGAAGCTTGATTTCCTTTACATTTATAATATGGCCAGGGTTGTGCTGGTGTTCAGCTACAGCAGATTGAGTTTGTTTCTTTTTAATACATCGTTCGTGTTCCTTAAGTCTAGTAGATATTGAGCGTCCTGTTTCTCCCACTTCTCCACAAGGAATTCTATATACTCCTTCTCTTTGGAACAGTACAATTTCTTTCGGACATCGCAAGCATTAATATCCTAGCAGTAATCGTCCTATTTTGTCTATAATACGATGTATGTAGGGAGGAACAACACTACCTAACGGTGGCTCTTTATCATTCTCATTTGGTGGAGTTGTATTACTATATCTTTTAATTGAACGCGTAATATCTTCAGTGCAATAGCCATACCCTTTGAGAGCTTTGGTCAGTTTTTTTGTTTCCGAAAAAAAAAATCCATCAAGCAGTTACACTTAAGCAACAAAAGAAGTTTAAAGCTCTCCTGAATAGAAAAAATCCAGTGACACCTCCGCAGAATACAGTTATCAACTCGTCATCGAAGCCGTTGACTGAAGCAGAACATTCTGTCCTTTCCATAGGCCTAAATTTCGCAGTAGTACCGAGTAGCATTCCCGTAGAAGATATAGTATCCTCTGTTGAAGCAGTGAGAAGATTACCAGTGGATTAAGTCAGGTATAAGACAGCGAAGATCATCAAACTGAAAACCTTAAATGAAGACGCAAAAATTTTGGCACTTCCAGCAGATAAAGGGTACACCACAGTCGTCATTGGCAGAACGGAATACGTGGTAAAGGTTACTCAACTTTTGGATAACAACACCTACAAGGTTATGCAGGCAGACCCCACAAGTAGAATAGAAAGACGCATTACCAATCTGATGAATGCATCCAGTCTACCATCAGCGGAGAAAAAATCATTAAAACCAAACAGCTCCAAGATTCCCAGGTTCTACGGTCTTCCGAAGATACACAAAGACAATGTACCACTTCGACCGATCGTCAGTGCAATAGACTCACCCACATACAAAATAGGTAAATATTTCTTAATCCATTTACTGGAAAAACAGATTCTTTTATCTCTGCACATTTCCTGGAAAAACTGAAGGCAATCCAGTTGGGTCCCGAAGATATTTTGGACAGTTTCGATGTGGAATCACTATACACAAATGTTCCTGCCAACGACTCAATTTCCATTATATGAGATATACTGGATCTTAACAATCTCGATAAGAACTTAATAGACCTAATGGAAACTTGTCTAACATCTACTTATTTCATTTTTCAAGGAATTTTTTATGAACAAACTTCAGGGGCAGCTATAGCATCTCCTCTATCACCTGTGTGTTAGCGAATATCTTTATGGAAGCCTTTGAGGATATTGCTCTAACATCCGCTCCACTAAAACCACAACACTGGTGTAGATATATAGGTGATATGTTTTCTTGTTTGGCATCATGGACAGGATAATCTCTTCATATTTCTAGACCACCTTAATCAACAACATGATAATATCAAGTCCACAATGGAAATTGAATCTAATAGAACAATTTCCTTTCTAGATATATGTGTTCAAAGGAAGGAAAATGGTACATTAGGACGATAGAAAACCGACGCATACAAATAGATAGTTAAATGCAAATTCCCATCACTATCCAGCACAAAAGAAATCTGTTATTAACTCACTGGTATTTAGAGCTATTTCGATTTCTGATCAAGATTCTTTAACATCGGAAACATTGAAATTGACCGAAGCTCTCAGAGGGAATGGTTCTTTCACTGAGAATATTACGCGATCAATTAAAAGATAAAGTAATTCAACTCCGCCGAAGGAGAATGATAAAAGCCACCGTTAGGTAGTGTTGTTCTTCCCTATATACATGGCACTACAGACAAAATAGGATAATTACTTCGGCGGCTCAACATACGTACAATCTTCAATACACATAAGAAGCTTGAATAATGCTTGCGATCCCCGAAAGATATTGTATCTTTCCAAACAGTAGGAGTATATAAAATTACTTGCTCCTGTGGAGAAGTGTATGTGGGAGAAACAGAACGCTCAATATCAACTAGACGTAAGGAACATGAAAGATGTTCTAAAAAGAAACAAATTGTTCAATCTGCTGTAGCTGAACATCAACATAACACTGGCCATATTATAAATGTAAAGGAAACCAAGGTTCTAGAATCGGCTCCAGGATTTTATAAACGAAAAATTAGAGAATCTATTGAAATACTGAAACATACAAAAAATTTCAATAGAGAACAGGGTCACGGTTCGGTGAGCACAAATCGGGTATAAAAGCCCGCCTGAATCTCTTCGAGCTCATTCAGTGTTCAGATTTCGAGGAGTAAAGGTCACTGAAGATGCCTTATGCGAAGGGGAAACTTCGGATAGTAATTCCCATTTGACACGGTCTAATCACAAGAATCATGATTTCTTAATAAAACGTTATTAACCGACTATCCTCATTATAATTTTTAACCGACTTCAAAAAAGGAGGATGTTATCAGTTTGACCCTACATATGTATTGTTTTTTCTGTTTGTACATCGATTACTCCGCGATGGTTTAACCAATTTAGATGACATTTTCAGGGGATATTTTTTAGGGACGAGGAGACGCAAACGACGAGTCTGGAATATAAACGAGTACTGTAATAACACCTACCGGAGGTGTATCTTATAATATTTTAATTCATACTGTCTTTATAGTCTTTTTTAAACTGAACATAAATATATGTTTATTAAAATTTAAGAAATATTAGTTGGCAATCTAACAATCGTATCACCTTAACAATATTATAGCCATTGTTTTTCATAGCTAGTTATGATTGTCTTTTGCTTGTCACTGTCAAATACAAAAAACAAAAGAAAATGTCAAAGTCAAACCTAATAATGAAAATAACATGGTAGTGTTGTAAGGCAAAACATTACGGTATCAAATACTGTAATATCACATCCCATTACGGTATCAGACACCGTAATGTTTGATTTACCGGCCGCAAATGAGTCCAGGGTAAGTAGATTTACTACAGTATGAAATAAATACTGTATCCTCTTTCTCTCAAATGATACAGCGCAGGCATATATCAAAAAATAGAAAAAATAGTTTTAAATTATGTGCATCTTAATAAAATTTAAGAAAGTCATAGTTTGACGTTTCTAGGCAGTGTTGTCCGAGGCTGTGTGAGATGTTGTTAACCAACGTCAACTGCTTATATTAGCAGACAAATGTTGTAGCCCCTTTCGTAGAAATACAGTGAAAATGCACACACAATTATCGTTTAGTGTTTTTTTGCAGCCGCAAAATTTTATTTAAATTGCAATTTTTCTGTACCCGTGTGCACAGTAAAACCGCAATTTTAGTGGATGTAAGCCAAACAAGATATACAATTTTAAATCTATGGCAGCCGTTTTATATCATTGTCGCTGGCATGTAATCGTATAGACGAATGTGGGATTTACTATGAGTTTACGTTTATTATAAGCATTTCAAAGGGCGGTGGCAAGTTCTGCTTTTTCGAAGTCTTCTTTCATTGACGTTGTTTTCTTGCGGAGTTTATGGGGTAAAATATGCTTAACTCCGTACTAAAATTAGATGAATGTAATTAGTATTAGTTGACATGAATACTGAAAATTTAAATAGATAAAGATGAAAAATCAGATATTTTTAAGAAATTCAAACTTTTCTTTGCATGTAAGGTGAAGTTAGGTTAACTGGCAGGCAATTTTACAAAAATTTTCAATAGCAACATAACGTTTATCATTATTGGCTGGCTAATATTATATTAATACAATATCTTAAACATGTTGTTTCTATTATTTGTGAAGAAGAACTGTAAAATACATTTTTAATCGGATATTTGTTAAAAAATTTCTATTGCTAGAACACCCAGTTGTCCCAGTAGAATTATTTAACTTTTGTTTTCTATTAAAAATGATGAAATTATGAGGTTGCAATACAAATACTATAAAAAACTGTTTTGAATATTATTATTTAAGTAGCTATTTTAACACTTAATTTTAATTTAATAGTTTTTCTAAGCAAAATTGAACTTAAAGTGATATATTGATTGTTTTCAAATATTTTCTGCTAACAACGAAAAAATATGTTTAAACTAGAATACCATTAATTTTTCTAACTCCATTATGAGGCCTGTAAATAATTATTTTTCTCTATTCGTTTTCTTTCGCATAATGTGGTCTTGTTCTATTAAAGCTATATTATTTAAATTTGAAATGATGAAACATTTTTTTGTTGTTCTACACTTCATGACCATATTTTACTACTTTTACAATTTAGCAGACCAATGTCTTTTATGTCTTTTTTTGTATCCTTATTTGAAAGAACGTACCAGATCTTCCTCCTCAATGATATCGATCTGTTTTTCCAGGGACGAAATGCTGCTTTGTGAAGAATTTGATAAATTTCTTTTTCTGACGCCATAGTCTATCTGCTCGATGTTCATGCCTACCTTTATTTTTGCTGCTTGTTTTTTCATTTTACTTTTTGTTTCCGATATTTTCTTTTTGTTTTATTCCTTATGCATTTTAAATTATTCTTCCAAGGTAATTGTCTCTGCCCCAGTGTAATTTTTTCGTTTTAGCTGCACATTCTTGTTTTTCTGATTTCCCGCAGTAGTATTTCTTCTAAAATATTCTTAAATTATATTATATTTTCTTTCTGTTAAGTCATGTTCAGAGGTTTTCGGTTCTGAAATAGAGCAAAATTGGAGGTTGTCTAAATTTTCAGACAATTAATTGGATGTAGCGAACAATTCGTATCTGACATCTAAAGTAGACGCCATATCTTTAATATTACATAACTATAAAGAACAAAACTTAACAAAGGAACAGAACAAAAAATACTAAAACTCAGTCTGATAATCACATAAGCTTCACAATAAAATACCTAAAACTAGGGCGAGGCAGGGCAGGACTCGGTTTGGGCAGAAGATTAAACTGAGTTCTACCTTCAGTCAAACAACAAAGAAAACGAAATGAATGAGCAGTTTTTAAGATATTTAAGTTTAGAAATATAGAATTTCGGAATTTGAATTACTCGTAATATTAAAATACATTAGGTGTTCTATTAAAAAACAAAAATAGGTTTGTCTCAACACTTAATTTTTTAGATATTGTATCCATAAACATATTTTTGGAAAATGCCTCTTTAGTAACCTAAAGAAACTTTGGTATTAGAAGTTTTATACTAGATGCAAACTCTAATGAAATGTCTAAGAATACATTAAATAAACACTCTGGGAATATTAACTTTTTAAATATAGACTCACTAGATTTGCACGATGATTTATTTTAACAAAGCTAGTATCAAAATTAATATATTTATTTAGAACACAAATTTAACAAGGTTGTTATGTATTGCTCTGGGTGCTCCGCACTCATAGCAAACTTGCTTTGGAGTCGGCGCCTATGCTTGTGAATTGTCATTTGTTTTAGGAGTAGCCTGTATATTTTTTTCGCTATTGTTGTATCGTAAAATATACTTTTAAAAAATATTTTGGTATTTGATATCTATTTACACTACTCAGTTTCTCGAAATGCTTTTATAATATTACTATTTGGCACGTTTTTATATTATTTATTGAGAATTTCAACAAATTCGCCTTTCGGGATACTCTCCTAGGATTCCATCTCTGCCATTTACAAAGTGCTTTGTCCCAATTGCCTTTCATTGCTTTAAAAACCCGCATTTGTAGTGGCTGGAGAATATAGATAGAAAGAGGAAGTAACTTTAAAGTTGCAATATTGTTATCCATAGCATTTTTAATGACATTAAACGTGATATGGCAGGGCGTTCTGGTGAAATATTGGGAACAAACCATTTATCAAACAATTTTGAAAAAATGGTTGCCATCATCCAGCCTCTGTCAGATACCGCAAAAAACTGTTTTATCTAACGGCTTTCCACGAAAAAAATATTTATAGTTTTAGAAATTGACAACTGAACCGTTCTTCATCCAACATCAACCTGCCGAGAAATGGTTCGTTGCCCAACATACATTTAAAATTGATTTTCTTCAGTTTGAGGACGTTTTTCTCGATTATTTTTATTATGTGCCACACTACCAGATCTTTGGAAACGCTTCAGAAGGTTTTCAAATGGTCTTCTTTCAGGTTGGAGTCGCTCGGGATACCGTTGCTTATACAATATTTTCGTTAATAGCTCCTAATACAAAAACCATATCAACCATCTCGTCTTGTGAAAAATTAATTATTTAAATTTGAAACTAAACTATATTGTACAATGTTTAAAACAGTAATTTTTGCCACTAACATTACTGATATATAATCTTTTTTTCTTTAATATACATGGCTAATTAGTTAAAAATTACAATTACTAAAAATTAATATACAGCAAAAAATTTTAGAGATAGTTATAAAATCACATTAATAAAAGTGAAAGAACACTAATAACGGAACACATATTTGCAGCAAACCCCACGTATAACATTATTTATTTATATCTTCTGTAGCACAATTTTTCTTTATTGAAATCGTTGTAGGTTAGAAGTTATAGCAGGTTATGGAGGACCATGTTTTTTTTTTAATTTAGATATTTTTTGAATAATTTGGCAACTTCGAAATAAGATGCAAAACCAAATATGGTCTTATACGAAGAATATCTTGGAAAATCCAAATATTTAAAAACTTATAGGGTGTCCCATTCAAAAAAAGTTTAATCTTAGGTGCCTCACTTTTGTGAAATATCTTGTATAATTAGAAATATTTTTAAATTCTAGATTTCTTTCTGTTATATAACTTTCATAAAAAAAAACTATTGCGCCTCCTTGTATATTGATATTTTAATAATGTCATTATTATATTAAACACAAAATTGTTTTTTTACTGTATTTTATTGGGCTTAAATCAGCTTAAAACTTACTAAATTTAAAGGAAAAGTTAAAGCAGACAATTTCTAATTAACTAAATAAAGTAAATTACTCAAAGGTAGTTTACAAAACAAAAAAAAATTAAAAATACTAAGAAGTGAAATTAAGCTTACACAGAACAAAAATAAAAATAAAGGATCAGCGGCTTATGGAAAGACAATACAATATTTTAACCTGGTCCTTAGTAAAATATTCTGCGTGATATTTACATAAAGCCCCCAGTATCGACGTTTAGAACGTAAAACGTGTTTTCTCGTTTTTTCTAACCGTTATTACTAAATGGAATGAAAGATAAACTACGAAACGTGTTATCCTTTATTTCTCATACCTTAATCGTTAGTTAATCTTAAACGAGATAGACGTCTAACAAAACAAAAGTGTCTATAACTTGAAAGATTTATATTTCCAAGAGACAAATCGTCGAAACGGCAATGTCAATAGTTCTTATGCACACTTAGCCGTTCCCTTACGCCGTCATAAGCTTTCTGGATGATAACTTCGATTATATCTTTATCTTTTATTTGCTTTGACAGTATTTGTCTTTTCCGTTTTCAATTTTCCCGGATTCGTTTCAAGTTAGATGATTTGTTTTAGTTAAGGGTTGAAGTTGTACGTAGACTGAACTGGTTTGATTAGTTTTAAGCACGTCTTGTTAGGAGAAATTGTTAAAATGGGCTCATAGCCAAAACTATTTTGTATTTTTTAGTGTTAAATATTTTGAAGATGTGTCAAATTCAACGAAAAATTGCTAAAAGATGCGATCATTTTACAGTATGTTAGCGAATAGAGCTGAAAAAAGAATACAACTATTGAACCACTCTACCTATCGTGGCATGTTTAGGTAAGTATGCAAAAAGACGTGAAGATTCCTATGCAAGATTCTGCAAGAACTGTTATCTAGTTTCTTGAGTTGAGGAGGTGTTCAAAACTGCGTTCATTCGATTCAAATGATCATTTCTTTATTGTGTTTCTTGTAGAATTGTAGCGTTATCCTCAGGGTCAACATTTCTATATAGTGTATGTAGTAATAGTTTACTATTAGTAATATGGAATTCGTGTAAGGGGGTGACATCGTCGTCGTGGTCCGCGGCGTGTCAAAACGTAGTTTTTACTTTTCGGTCGCAAAAAGTTTTAGATAACCTTTTGAAATTTGGTACGTTTCTAAAGCATACACGGGGCTTTCGAACGGTACCAAACCGATTTTCGTAATATTTTCGGTTGTTTATCTATTAGTGAAAACAATTCTTCGGATTTTTCGTAATAGTGTCGTTTGATACACGATAGCTGTCAGAAAAAAAACAAATGTTCTCAGAAAAAGTTCTTCACAGCGATCTTCAGAATCTCGTTCTAAAAGATGGGACTGTTTGAAAGGTGGGAAGTATTTTTTTTATTTTTGAAATATTTTTTAAATCAAATGCAGGGGTCAACTGAACGTCCTCGGGTGATAGATCCAAAAAAGTTCAAAACAACGTTTAATGTTTAAAGCTAAATGTTTCACAAAAAAAACAATTTACGTGCAAAAAATTAAATTTAGCCGTACCATTTAAAAATCTTAGGGTATTCTTTTTCGAAAAGTACATTAATGTCTCCAAGTTCTGGTAAAAACTGACTCCATCAGATTAAGACCAAAAAAATTATGATTTTTTGAAAATGGAACTAAAATCCAAACGATACCCTTACTTTAAAGCCGACTATAGTCTACGTTATTCACTTTATTCACACAAAATCAAAGCAGATTTAAAAATCTTACTGTATTTTCTACAACTTTTCAATTTACTGTTTGTTTCTAAGATGTACCAAAATAAAAGAAAAAAAATATGCATCCAAAATCAAAAAACGATTAGCAGGATTAAATATGAATATTTCTAGAGTAGCCGCTTTGGGGGGGGGAATACTTTCCCTATTTTAGTAAGATTTCCTTGAGGAAACTTGCTGTGGTTTCGTATGTTTGGTAAATGCCGAGATTCATTTGAGTTAGTAGTTACTGGATTACCTTTTTTAGATCAGTTGGAGTCGCAAAGTGCTTATGTGTAATTTGGTCTAGAGTAGATATTTTTTGATATTATACAGGCCGAATTATTTTCTTCGTAGAACATTTTGCTTCAAATTGTATACGGTGTTTTGTAATTTTTTACCTTCTCATTGTTTTTGTTTTAAGGTATTTTTCAGTGAAACTAGTTTTTTGCGGGCGACAGCAAAAAAGCAATATGTCAGGTTGTACCTGTGGACTCTGGGTGCGTATATTAGTCGTGTGCCTGAACTTAGGTATCTAGTCTTACACACTTATTTTAAAAGTAAAGAATACCAGACGTTTTTTTAGACAGCTGAAAAAATATTTCTCTAAAATAAATTACGACATTAAACGTTACAAGAAACTGTGAAACCCGTATCTAAAAATTTTAAGCAGTTCAGAAGTTATGGGGAAAATAATTTTTTTATGATAGGTAATTTTTTTTTAATTACCTCTATAAAACGTACCTACCGTATTTGAAAATCAAATTACCGGCAAATTTTTTTGTCAGATGTCAAAAAAAATTTCAAATAAATGACGCACATAAAAGTTACATGGAACTGTGAAAACCGTATATAAAAACTTTAAGTAGTTCAGAAGTTACAGGAAAAAAAAACAGCTTGAGAGCTGTCACAATATTTTTTCAAAATAATTTAATTCTCTAAAAGTCACGTCGAATTTAGAAAACTGCATTTAAAAAAATAGTTAACATTTTTTTTGGTGCAAACTTCACGTTCGTAATTGCAACCCCTGTACATATTCCATGACTCTTCCCAAACCTTCCATTTTGTGTATCTTTTCGGGTACTTTATGGCGCCGTAATCAGTTTTTCTTCAAATGCCTATTTTTTATTTGAAAAAAAAATCAGTTTTACTCAAAAATTTTTCTCTTTAGCACGTAAATGTACAAAACTAATTCGAAGCGATAAAAAATATCAGAGAAATTTGTTTTAAACAAATCAAAACTCAGCCTTGACATCTATTACAACTGACATGTCAAATATCTCTGTGAAATCCCAGGCCAGGGCAGGTGGCCGCGTCGCGTCGTCGGTACCTATCGGTTTTTGACCGATAGGTGCACTTTTTTTTTAAATCGAATTTTTACCTACTTGCTGAATAGCTAAAGGGAAATTTTGTTAGAGTTTTTTTGTAGCCAAATAAAGGCTCCATCCGAAGGTATGGAAATAATTTCTATTAGTGTTCGCAGTATGCGGAAAAATCAGGTTAAAGTTGGAATTTGAATTAAATTTAAATTATCAACTCGCAGTAATTTAGCCGTTAAAGATTTTTTTATAAAAAAGAAAAAGTTACCAAAAAAATAATTTTTTTACATTTCCGAAAAATTTCAGTTGTTCTTAAAAATTTCTATTTTCTCGCCATTTTTCTGACAGAAACGCATTTAGGTTTTTATTCTCCTCAATATCATGGAAAACTATGAAAAACGTCTCTGGGAAAATTTCGATAGGACTCACCCACTTCGATATAACCGCCACAAAACTTTTTTCCAACGAAAAAAATATAAAATTGAATTTTTTTAAAACCTTTTAAGTATTTTTATCTGGTATTTATGCTCTTCCAGAATATTTTTTGTTTTTGTTGAAAACTTGAACAGGGTAGGCACTGAGAGCGTTCAGTTGTCTCTTTTATTTGACTTAAAAAAATACTTCCCAACCTTCTATCCCGCCCAATTTAAAATTTCGGAAGCCCTCAGAGGGGCACGTTTTCTGAGAATATCAAATTAATATTTTATTTTATTCAACAGTTATTGTATATCAAAGAGACTGTCAGAAAATTCGGAAAAAAGCTCTTTTTAATTAATAAACGAATATCCAACAATGTCACGAAAATCTGTTTGCTATAGAGACGTACCGAATTCCAAAAGGTTATCTCAAAACTTCCTCAAGACATAGCCACCGAAAGGTAAAAAGTAGGTTTGACACGACCTCACAATTCTCACCAGGACAAGCTTCTAATGACAAAACTTTTTGGCATCTACTAATAGTCAACTATTACTATATACATTACGTCCATGGTTGAGTACAGCTACCGCCCGATCTATTTTTTCACCAACTTAGCTTTTGTGGTTTATTAATTCTAATGTTGATTTTATTGATTATTGGGTATACATTTTAATAAATTCACCTAAAAAGTGTTTGTCATAAAAGCTACTTCTTCATTTTTCTCAATCGCTTATGAATATTGCTGAAATATAATTCAAAATGTTACCTTTTATTATAGACGTTAACAAAGATGGTCATTTAGAGTTAATATCCTGTATACTAGCAATGAAACGTTTTTTTATAGGATTTTATATTGGATGCTGCAAGACTGAAATTTTATTCAAATTGCTATTTCCCAATAAAACCACAATTTTAGTGGAAATAAGCCAAATAAGATATAAAATTTTAAACCTACGGCAGTCATTTTATAACGTTGTCTCCGGCATGCGATCGTATGGGCAAATATAGGATTTACTACCGAGCCCGAGGCTTTTCCTGTATCTTTGTAAATATTTCAACGGATGTCGGGGCTTTTCACGTTTTTAAAACCTCTTTTCATCAGAATTCTTTATTCTACATAGGTTTAAGTTTAAAAAGTCCTACTCGAAGCTCGACAGAGAGTGTTTGCTTCATGATTTTACTGAGACATATTCAACCGAGAAAGATTCAGTTATATTTGCTGTAAAAATGTTTGAGGGTCACAAAGTTTAGTTCATTCAAAAGGAAAAGGGGAACAGAAAATTTCGTAATATACACCGCATGACTTATAAAGTATAGTGTAAAAAATTAGAAATGGACAAACAAAAACTTTAATTTATCTAATAAACGCAACATCAAAGAAAAAGTCTTGGCCCTCTATAAGGTACAATCCAAATTAATATACCCTGCCTCAAGATCTTATATCCTCAGTAATAATTCAGCCAGCAAAATGATTAAAAAACATAATGTCAACAAAAAACAGAGCTATAATTGCTTTTAACTAAAACATTCATTTACACTCTATAGAGCATTCTAATCAGAGCTAAATCCTCCAGTTAACAAAAAAGTGGCAGCCCTGTTTTTTATTGGCATTTTGTTTTTTAATCACTTCTTTGGATCACTATCATTAAAAATGTGCGATCTTAAAGCAGGGTATATTTTCATTGCGTCTTGTGAAGGGGACCAAGACTTTTGATGTTTTGTGTAATTCTAGACGCCACCACCAAAATGTGTTTTTATCGCAGCGTGACTGATACATGGGTAATTACAGTGGCGGCTCGTGGTGAATTATATTGGGAGAACAATAACAAAATTAAAAATAGGTATACTTAAAATAAAAATAAATATCTTATCTTTAAATTCTCTCGAAGTTCAGGTCTACTCTTCGTTCTTTAGAATTGGAAAAATACTGAATGACACGTTCGTTAAAATTGCACGCACATTCCTTTTATAAACAATTTCTCGATACTTAACATTGCTAAGGCGGATAGTCTATCTTTGCCCAACTCCTCAACAAAATTTATAAGCCCTCGAAAAACCCTTGGATTTTCAGACAAAGTCGTTTCATTGTGGTGACGTAGTGCCAGCTCAAATGCCCCACAAAATTTTACACAATCTATAATTTTGTTTAAAATATAACGATTTTTTGTTACATTTTCATTAAAATCTCTAAGGGATTTTCTATAAGCTGTGTCTAGCTGAGTGCGAATATCAACACTTCCGACCGTAGCATAGTTCACAGAACATTTCATGTGATCTGCAGAAAACGCATGTTTTTTTATTTTTTCTTTTAAGTGTTTTAAGTCTATAACACCGGTTTTGCACCATAATGAGTCCGAGGAGTCCTTAGAAAATAACAAAAAAACATAACAGTAAAATGAGTTAGAGACTTCACAACCACATATCTAGTTAGCTAAATCGTACATACTTTTGCGAAAGTTTCGATGAACCTCTTTATTTTTGTCTTTATTAGTTTGTCGTATACTAAGTTCTGGCAAATTGCGACCACTTATCTTGAATTCGGTTATTTTCTCAAAATTAAGTTCGTTAGCACTCTTTAGTTGTTTAATTTTTTGCACTACTGACATTTTATTTCATCTACATTCACAACTCAAACATAGACCACATTGAAAGTGTTTATTTTTGCAAAATTAAGTTCGTAAGCCCTTTTTAGTTGTTTAGTTTTTTGCACTAGTCACTGCCAACATTTTATTTCCTGTATATTTCCAACTTACACATGGATCATAAAAATAAAAAAATATATATTACAAAAACAGTATATAAATCAATTTTCGTCGATTAAAAACGTATCAATACAATATCGAGTTAGAATATCGACCTCTGAAAAATTGAACTTCCTCATGTCGCGACCGATCGATCGAATTATGAGAAGAGACCGGCTGATGACCCAAATCGCGATTTCATATTCTATTTGCTATCACGTTCGGCTGCCGCTCAGTAGCTGTGAAATCTTCGAGTACTTTCCTCAAGCTTTAAAGTAATCAGGGCAATTTGGACTGCCCAGCTTAGCTTAGTATAGCGTATTATATTGTGCCTAAGGAACGCGTCGAGACCATTCGAATCGCAGCACGCGGCTAATAGTGTAGCGTATTTAAGTTTTCCCAAGGTTCGCGTTTTATTACAACTGTTAGGAGGAACGATCAAACGAATAATTTATTTTCTGAAATATTTTTGGGGGGTCAAAAAATGACCAAATGACCCTACGGATGAGCCGCCACTGGGTAATTATGACCCTGTGATACCAATTTCTAGATTTTTACGCTTCGAGTCCAGTTATTTTATAACGATTGAAGATAAGGAAATTGCAGGAAATTAAAACTATATGTAAACTAATAGCTGTGGTGTGACACACATCTCGAATATCAGAGACTTGCAGCGACAACATGTTTGCTGCTTCATTTTTTTTTCGACTAAAAACAATATTTATTCATTCAGCAACTAGACTCAGGGTATAACATTGTGGATTTAGCCATAAGTAACCAATATTTCTTAAATATAAAATATCAGAGGCACAGCGATGAGCCAATAAAATCTACAAATCTTACAACTTCCTCCCTCCGGTTACCATAGTTAATTATGCATCAGTTTATCAGATGCGCAACAATGAATACAAAATTTTGAACACGTGCTCCAGAGGCGGAAATAAGCCTAATCATCTTAATAATACATTCCCTAACCAAGTGGCACAAGTTGATAAACCGATTGAGAATGACCTTTTTTAAATTTTGTGATGCTTTATTGTCCTTGGTATGTTTGTTCTGCTTCTTGGTCATCTGCTAGACTGTTTGAAGCCTATAATTTGTGGAGAGGACATTTTATTCCCCTAATGTATATGACGCAGTCTGATATAGCTTGGTATTTTCATGATTACTAATGAAGCGACGATACAAATATGTCTGTATTAGAATTGTTTTGGTTCAGGATGTATCACCATTTCAAGGTAATTACTTTTCTCGGTGAGTAGCAGGGATTCTCATAATCAAATGATATAATATCTTTTAATATTTGTTTTAATTCCCGTAGGTTTTTTTATAGGTGGTGATGAATACAGGTACCTACATTTGTAGTAATTTCTGAATTTATTACTGTTCCAGAAATAGTGAAGCTGGTTGGTAATATAGTGTGAGATTCTGTAATCGTTTTGTTCTAAAAATTTTGTAATTCATCGTTTTAGAAAAAGATGTGACAATTAGAAAATCGCTTTTGCTGAGCCTTGGCTAGTGATTGGAGAATCCCATTTTTTTGCAATTTTCGGTTGAATTTGGTAGTCAGGGGCTCGTTTATTAGAAAGGAATTTGGATTGGCTTTCTGGATACACCTGAAAAAAAAACCTATTAGCTAGTCTTATTCTACATATCTTTATTCTTTAGTTGATTGTAAAAATTTCGTTATTCATGAATTTTTTTATATTGTTCTTTATTTCAAATTTGTTCAGACGTCTGATTTTTAAGCAAATTTTAATTTTAAATTTTAGAAAAATCAAGTTGAACAATTAAATTAAAATATTAAGTATCTAATTTAATTTAGGTCAGATTGCAAAGTTCGTCGTGGCTGGCAATCAAATGTAATAGTTACAAGGCATGTACGTCAAGGCAAACTTGTAAATTATACTTCTGAAAAATAAGATCACCTATTAAAACCAATTAGCTTTCATATATTATTTGTGTTAATGGCAGAAAAATTCCCTAATTTTTTTAAGCTGAGAAACATTTAAGTTGACTGTTTATTAAATAATATTTAAATAGTGCTAATAGGAGGATGTTCTCAGGTGAAGTTACACATATCAAAAATGAAAGTAATGTTTATATTTTCGATATAAAGGCATTTCTAATTGAAATATTTGCTTATTCAAAAAATACAATTCAGAATCTCTTTAACAGTCAATATCTAAACTTACAATTATTTTTGTTTTTATTCTACTGCTAAAGTAACATTGAGCTCTAAAATTGCTGGCGTTACAGTTCCATTTCAGGATATCAATGATGTTTAAATTAATAACAGTAGAACAATTGAAAACAGCACTTTTCAATAATAGTTACATGATATTTTGTAGTTTTTACTCTAAGCACTTTTTTATTAGAAAGCGCTTTTGTTATAAAAATGAAATAGAATAGAGGTATTTTATTGTTCTAAAAAGTTTTTCCCACTGTGAATTATATTTTTTGAATTACAATTTTCATGAAGAATAACTTTTTATCTAAAAACTAAGTTTGATTCATTTGTATAATAAAAAATAGAACCGATATTTGCTTAAGGTCGTGTTGAAAACTATTTATATAGTAAGGAAAAAAATAGACATTTATTTCTTGTTCTTATAGTTATTATACTTTGCTTTGTTTAAATTTGATAGAAATATATTTGTTATGATAGAAATATTGATTCGATCAATTGATCGAAGCAATTGATGTGAATCCTCTTTGGTTTTAGGTTCTTAACATAAAAAATGAACTACCTTCTAAAATCACTTGGCGCTTGTATGAAAACCCTTGTAAATTTTTTGCTATTGAAAAAAAAATAAGAGGTGGCCTGCGTTCTGTTAATAAAGTTATTGCCCGACAGGGTGTTGATGTTTATTGAAAATCACAATGAGTATTACATAATTTTAAAATTAAATTGATAACCTACATAAACATGTTAATCTTTTATGTATATAATTATTACCATCTTCACCAGGTATTCCATTGCAGCAAGTGGAAGTTTTGTTCTTTTCACAATTGCTCATCCACAGCAAAATGTACATTTACAATATAACTGTTGGTTGGTTGCTAAGCAATTTCTGTACTGTAGTTTTCGAATATCTCGAAATATTGAAAGTTTTGTAAATTTGCATTAGCTGGACATGGCAAATTTCCAATTTTTACATCAGTACCTTTAACCTTGGATAGCTACATCTTTATTCAAGGCATGGAAAGGTAAATCTTAAAAGTTCTTAAAATATTTGCTGAAAATTTACTATTTTTCCAACATTTTAGCACATATCAACTTTCTTTCTGTGACCTTCCACTTTTCGGTTGTTTTAAATATCTTTTTAGAATGAAATTTGTTGTTTTTTGCGCAATCTTAAGTCAAACATGAAATAATAATAATAAACGTCTTTTATTTCAAGAAATATAACATGAATACAATATAAAAAATAATCAATGAAATAGGACAGAAGAAATTGCTATTCTTACAAGTAGTGATTACATTTAATCTCAAAAACAATTGATTGATTGTGTTACTTTTAAAGGAAGTGAGTAATGTTAGTTAATACATGCGCCTTCAACCTTTTTTAAAACTGTATCATAGGTTTTTTTCATTTCTAAAGGAAGTTTGATTTAATATGTGACGACGCAGTACGAATTTTTTTATTTTAATAGTATTTTTCGCGGGTGTTATATTGAGAAGAGTACCTAATAATATTTCTATCATGAAGTGAAGGGCGATTGTGTAGATGCTTATACAAGTTTTCAGGTTGACCTGTCTACATAATTATGTGTATGTACCGGGTGGATTTTATATTTTGACATACATTTGCTCTATTAATATTTTGGGATACAAAACAAATGTAAATGCAAACTTGTAGATTTTGACGTGAGATATCTTTCGATGATATGACAAAAACAAAAAAGCATTGAAACGCTGCTAAAATTATATTACTTTTGTCTGTTTAAATGGATCACACACCTATATAAAACTATATTTTTTATGACGGTTGGAAAGATCTTCTCTTTCTGATTGCAAAAATATATAATATAATGATATATCTTTTAATCGTTTTTAAAATACTGAGCACTTAAAGCTTTTCGATGCGTTTTGTCATATCTGTACCCCAAGATGTTTTTTTCATGAATGACCAGCATAGTTCCCGACCAGTATATGAAATGTGGTCAAACTTCCAAAAGCCAAAGATTAGAAGACAACACGAATCTTGAACATTTCCAATAGGTTCGCCTTTTTTCTGTATTTTTAAAGCGGCTACCATATATATATATATATATATATATATATATATATATATATATATATATATATATAATGTGACAGTACCAATTAGCCGCCTAGTTCTTAAGCTAATTTAATCCATGTTTAATGCAAGGTTTTTACAGTTATTTTCGAGTTAAAGTTAATGGTTGTTATTTTAACCACAAACTCATCATTTTAACCTAAATTTTGCTTAGAACTCAACATTCATTAGTTTACATTTTTCTGGAATCAGTTTAAAGGATTTGTTAATTAATAATTTCAGGGTACTGTTGAATTCTTATAATGCAAGGCTATTTGTTTTTACGTCAAAGTCAATGTATATTTGTGACATCCGCATAAGATTAGATTTTCTCACAGACAGCCAAATTAAATAAATATAAAATAATAAGTATCCTAAGATGTGGCCCTGGGGCACCTTAGACACCATTAGCGGAGATCCAAAAATGTGAGTCTACTTTCTGATGTACAATAACTAAGGAATTTTTGAATAACCAATAATTTTTTCGCAAGCATGGCATCGAATGCTTCCGAAAAATCCAAGAGCACCAAACCAGTAACTTGTTACCATCTGTTTGCTAACTCTAGTTAACGGTGTTGGAGTTCTATGGCCCTCCCAAAAGCCTACATAAAGTAATGAAGATATGTTAGTTTAACTCTTCATTAATTCTTTCATCAAGAAGTAATATTATCTTGAAAACAACGTTCCTAGAATTTTTCAAAGAATATCTTGTACATAAAAATGCAAAGATGTAGATCGAAATTTTAACTTTAAATTGCTTAACTTTTACCTTATCTAACCTACCTTGTAGGTGAAGTTTTAATTTTCTGATATATCTTTTATAAACCTTTATCAGACCTCTCCACAAAGCGGCAAACTTACGCTAAAATCAATAAAATACTAATAATTCCGATTTCTCCCATTTACATTGTCCTTTTTTAAACAATCACTCCAAATTATAACTTCCATATTTCTACAAGAATGCTGGTAGAGTGTCATCGAAAAATCCAGGCTGATCCAATTTTCTCGTACAACCGAAATTCCGAATTCAGAGAAACTACATTTACCTCGTTTCGCTTCCATATTTATGTTTACTCGCTGTTTCTGTGGATGTATGCGTTGTTCTTTTTTATTGGGATACGGAGTCTTAATCGTAAATTATGTGAGGCTAGCGGGGGATGCCCGGTGCTTAGAAAATAAAAAAAAAATACTTGCTTTAGTAATATTCCTACTTGAACTTTTGATTTGGCTATCAATGAATTTTATTGTAGACTAGCAGAACCCGTGCGTTTTGTTGCATGTATAA
The DNA here is from genome assembly GCA_030620095.1 of Kuschelorhynchus macadamiae. Taxonomy (NCBI): domain Eukaryota; kingdom Metazoa; phylum Arthropoda; class Insecta; order Coleoptera; family Curculionidae; genus Kuschelorhynchus; species Kuschelorhynchus macadamiae. The sequence goes on along the minus strand of JAUTXW010001165.1, from coordinate 2,094,238 downwards.
ATCGAAGTACAGAAATAGGGATTGTGCAAATAACAATCACTGATATCTAAAATAAACGTTATGTTAATAGAAATACATGTCACACGGGTTGGTTATCAAAAACTTCGTAAATCGTGCATCGTTGTTCGAATCGCTTTGTACGTTCTTGACACGAGTTGAGGCATTACCCGGACTTTGCACCCTGGTTTCACGTCGACCAGTGTTAAGGCCGGGACACACCTATCATGCACCCTTCCGATCCGACTATGATCATACTGTCGGACGAGTGTCTGAGAGGGAAATGGTATTGCAATTCGAACGCCGTAGTTCACACCTTTCCGGAGCATACCCGGTCCCCACTCCAACCCGACTCCGTTCCTGCCTCCGATGCACGTCCGATTGTGCAGTCTATTCGCTTACCGACTGCAGGATACGTGTAGTTTGATATTTTCTTTTGTGTTTAAAGTTTCGTGTGGTGTTAGTAATTTTGTTTTCACTAAAATTGAAAAAAATGGCTGCTATAAAACCGGAGGAGCTGATTGAAGAAGTGAGGAAGCATCCAGTACTGTACGATCAAACAAAAGAACAGTACCGAAACTCCGACTACAAAGACGTAATTTGGAAAAAAGTTGCGAAAGAATTAAATGTTGAAGGTAAGAAAATAAATACCGTAATTTCCCCTAACAATGGTCCACTTTTTATGGTTTGTTCAAATTTTTCGGCTTAAGAACTCTTAGTTAAAGATTGATGTTTTTTTGAATTGTAGCCTAATGGTCTACTTACATAGTTTTGTAGCGAAAGTTCAAAAATATTTATTGCAAATATTTTTTTCTGCTAGATTTTTAGTGGTACATTGTTGTGCTCGAAGTTGCCCAACAATAATCCACTGCGATTTTCCTATGATTTTATCCTTTAATTATAACGTGGGACTATAGTTGGCAGCTTTAGCCTAAACTATGAGCCATAGAAAACATAAAAATACACATATATTATATTTCAACATTTTTATTTCATTTAAAAAATCGGTAGAAATAATTTCCATTTCTGGTAGGTATAAAACAGATTTCCAAATCTTATTAAAACCTAAGTACTAAAACAGAACAAATTAAAACGTTTTATAAGTTTAGAACACAAATTTAAAAAGTGTACAACAGCAGAATTTCACAAATTTTCTAATTCTGAGACTGAATACAACTTTCTGCTCTTGGAAAATAATTTAGGACTGCAAATTTTCATTATAACCTCATTGGTACTGTACTTAAGAACGTCTTTGATCTCCGGCCACTTCCATAAATTTCCACATTTCTCCATGCAGCTTACCATGAAACCCTTCTTTAATGTCTGTTCTACGATACCTGGCCAGTATTGATGATTATAGGTGACAATAACATAGTCACCAATAACTAAAACTAATGTGTCACTGGGCTTTTTTATTTTTTCTTCAGACTGTAACTGATCGTTTTGTAGATCACTGAAACTTTCTGATTCAGTATCAGAGGCAAGAGACATATGAGTTGAACTTTGTTCGGAATCACTTTCAGATAACTTTCGCGTCCTTTTTTTACTGTTTCGACTTTTTATACCCGACGGCCCTGTTCTGGATTCTTCTTCTGTTTGCGGCTTGTGCAAGTCTTCTGAAGCTATGCTCTTTCCGGCCTCAACGTTAACTTTTCTTCTCTTGCGAATAATTTTAGGGACTGTTTCTGATAGTCTGGTGGTTTGAAGAAAGTCAGTAAACGACTTATTTACTAAACTTAGATCATGCGTTGAATGCATTCGGTCACTATTAGGAATTTTCTCTAAAACCATATTCCTGTTTAATGGGTAAATACCTGCTTTTCTAAATCCAGACTGAAGGTTTGACGCACCATTAGGTTCAATTTTGTCATACAATGTTTTCAATAATGCAGGAAACACGTCCTTTGGTACAGTTGGATGCCTTCTTCCGGCCGGAGTGCTTTTCCACTCATCAAGAACTGTTCTCCAGTGGATCTTAAAAGGACGAAAGAAGGAAATGTCCAAAGGTTGAGTCAAGTGTGTGGCATTTGGAGGTAATGCTACAAAAGCAATGTTGTTTTCTCTACACAAGGTTAGAACTCTAGCACTAATATGTGAGCTTAAATTATCTCCAATAACAACACTTTTTTTATGACCAGAGCGTTTTATTATTGGAAGTAAGACGGATATGAACCAATCCTCAAAACTGGCGCCATCGAACCATCCACTCTTTGTGTTATTATATCTTGCTCCAATTGGCCCCCCCTCAGTCCATGTATCCCACATTTTTTCCGCTTTATAATTTACATATGGCGGACAAATTTGCCCTGTGGCATTCCCGCACATCATTATTGACACTGCAGCCTTGGATGAATTTTTTATTGCTTCCGGATACTTGCATCCCCTCTTTGTAAGCACAGTTTTTTCCCTGGATCGTCGACTAGATTGGTTTCATCGTAATTCCAAATTGCTGAGGGGGAATACCTTCCAACACAGTTTCTAAGTTGTTAAAATATAAATTTACAATGTTGTCATCAACGGCAGCCCGACTTCTTTTGATATTACTGCATAGGCGTTTGCTCAGATTACCCCTCTGTCTTAGTAAAAAACATTCAGTCCAACGTTTTCCAGGACAATTATTCTTGAATCGCACTTCTTTGCGCCCAGAGCTGTCCAAGTACATTTTAATAATACATCGCAAATCAAAAGCAGTTATAGGAAATCCAAAATCACACATAGCAACAATATGTTGAACGAACATGTCCTCTTCTTCTTTTGTAAATATGCATTTTCGCCCAGGAGGTCTAACCGTATTACTTTTCAAAGCTTTTAATTTTAAAATGATAGAACTGCGTGGAATTTTGTAAAATGTTGCAGCTTCTCTTTGCGACATTTTTTTCCCCAGAATATCGTTAAGGCACTGTTTTAATTTCTCCTCAGAATATGGAAGATAGAGCCTTCCACCAACTTTTCGGCGTTCTAGATTTGTTCTAGGCATATTCTGTAACAAACAGACTGATTTTTAGGTTCAATTTGACTTTGCTCATTAACTATGTTATAACAATGGTCCTACGTGTTATATTAAATATGGTCTGAATTTCCAGGAAACTGATCCCAACAATGGTCCACTTAGAAATTTGGACCATTGTTGTGGTCCACCTAGCAAGTTTTTACTTAACCTCAAATTCAAGAAAAATAAAACCTCTTTTTAAACTGTAGGGGTTATTTTTGGTTCACTTCTATATAAGGGTACACATCAAAACATTGTTAGTCGCGATATAACTTACCGGAAGGATTCAGTGGATCAAAGTTTGCAACTTTTTAAATTGTTCGGATTTTTCCACCCTGGCTGAAATGCGACGTGCTCCGATCGGGTTTATGTAGCCAACTGACCGGCTTAATACCTAACGGTAGGACTTATTAGCATCCAATTTCCGAACGCCCAGCTTAACGAATGGATTGACAGATAGAAATATAGATCGTTTTGTACTTCAAATGCAACCGGACCATAGTTGGGGACTAGGACTATTGTTACGGGAAATTACGGTACCTAGCTCATTACATTATTATTATATTATGTAAAGGTATTGATATAGGTAGGTACCTGTGCTTTTGTAGGTTAATAGGTACGGTATACGTTCGGCAAATATACAGGGTGTCCATTTAATACTCCGGTATTCGATTTCGTTAATTCAATAAAAAATCTGATTGACGTTATGTTAATGAGGATAAATGTACTACAATCCTAAAATAAATTGGCTTATACAGAGTGTTACAAAAAAGCGTGAAAAATGCTTAACTGTTGTTAATTTATTGTATTTTTCTAAAATCAGATACCTACCTACCTTACAAAAAGGGACAAAAAGTAAAATATTTGCTAAATGAAACGAAGATGAAAATTTTATTGAATAAGAAGTACATTGCATATAGTAGCGGTTAGTACTAAATCAAAACGATAGCAAAATACCAATATCAATCAAACTAAATTATGAGGGCCCGACGTTCTTGGTTCTCCACGCTACCCTCTGGGGATATAAAAAATTGTTTAAACTGCTTCCTCAAATTAAATGCTTCGCGATTTTCCCCTCCTCGGCGACGAGGAAAGTCCTGAAGACGAGATCCCTCTCGAGTCGTGTCATCGCTATTATCAGTTAAATTCGGCACATTGTATCCTTCGTTTTTTCGAATAAAGTTGTGTAAGATGCATGCTGCAAATACGACCCTCGTTATGTTATCAGGATTTCCCTGAAGGGGTCTCATGAACATCCGAAATTTTTGCACCAAAATGCCAAAAACATTTTCGGATATCCTTCTTGCTCTACTTAAACGGTAGTTGAAAATTCTCTGCTCGACAGTCAAATTTTTCCCAGGAAATGGTCTCATGATGTTGATAGAGAGAGGAAAAGCTTCATCGGCGACTATAACCATGGGAAGTTCCGTGTCTGTCCCTGGAAGACACTTTTTCTCTGGGATATTGAGTTCATGTCGGAATAGTTTTTTTCCAAAATTGGAATTTGACAAAATACCACCATCTGAGTTTTTTCCGTAGCTTCCCACGTCAACTAAAATGAAATTGTAGCAAGGATCAACTAGAGCTAGAAGAACAATGGAATACGTTTTCTTATAGTTCCAGTAAAGACTTCCCGACAATTTTGGGGCTTGTATCGTCACGTGCTTGCCATCCATTGTCCCAATGCAGTTGGGAAACTGCCACCTCTCCCAAAATTCGGCTGCTATTTCATTCCACTTGGCCTCATCCGGAACTGGCATCACTTCGTTTAAAAGTACTTCAATCACTGCTCTGCTTGTATGATGAACAATAGAACAAACAGTACTTCTTCCCAATCTGTAGCTGAAGGATATCGTCTTGAACGAATCTCCAGTAGCAAGAAACCTGAAATAAATAATGTGTTAACCCTTCAGTAGTAGTTTACGCCTCGGTTTGGGCCATTCAAACTGTTTAGAAAATGGGTAAAAATGGGAAATTTCTCTTAACAGCAATTCTTTTTGGAATCGCTAGATTTTGAGGTGTAGATTAAGGATTCGTTAACGGAACCAAAGACAAAGAATGTAAAAAATGGCGGAAACTGGCCATTTTGGATGGTGTTGCCCCACCTACCGCGCAGTTGCCAAATCGGACCCTTAATCTGCACCTCACAATCTAGGGATTTCAAAAAAAAAACTGTTTAGAGAAATTTCCCTCATTGGCCTAGTTGTTAAGATCACTTTCATGAAAAATTGATTTTTGTTGTTGAAACGAATGCAATGAATTTAATGAATATTCAAGACTAAACCTTACATAACTTTGCTTTCTTCTTGGTAACCTCTTTTTTATCTTTAATCTTTTTTTTGTTACTTAATAAACTTTCATATAACAAATTGTTGCAGGTCAAGAGGACGAATGCAAAAAAAAATGGAACGGGATTCGAGACAGTCTACGCAGAGCTCGACAAAAAAGGAAAACAAAATCTGGACAAGCGGCTACATCAACCACTAAGTACAAGTATGAGGCTATCCTTGACTTCTTAATTCCTCATCTCGCCGAGCGGAAAGGATTAAGTAACGTTCCGGATGAAAAAGACGATGATGATGCACCTGACACCGATTATGAATCACAAGATCAGAACTCCATCCAGGACACGCAGCAACTACCAGATTTTAACAATGCTGATGAACCTGAAAAGACTACAGAATCCTCGCCGTTACCACAGGCCTCAACTCCAGCCAATCCAGTTTCAGCCGAAAAAAGGCCTTCATATGCAGGACGTAAACGGAAGCTCCTAAATACTGAAATGAAATCTCAAGAGTCTGCTTCATCTCAGCTAATGGCGTACATTTTGGCTGAGAAAGAAACCGAATCGAGAAATAAGTCAAATTTAAGAAGTCAAAATTCTGAACAACATCCTGTTGATGCCTTTTTGGCCGGAATCGCACCATCTCTCAAATTGCTCGATCCCATGCGGCTACTTGCTGCAAAAGGTAAGATTTTTAATGTAGTGCAAGAGTACGAGTGGGAGCAGCTTAATGCGAATAGTCAACAAAGAATGACATATGAGCATGTGTATCCGTCAACATCATCAGCCCAAACGTCCTCTGCCTCAACGCCTATGCAGATCACACTATCAGAAGAAGATGGATCGTGTGCAGATGTATATGAACCTCATTTTCCAAGCCAAGTAACACCAACATCGCCCGCCATTACTACAAAAGAAAACAGCAACATTTCAATGTATCAATTTAAGTAAGGTTGAAATCCGTGTTATAACTTTCATAGCAATAAATACATCGTTTTATTTATGTTTTTCTTTATTTTTTGTTTTCCTTTATTTTTACTGTACCCCCAATTCTTCAAATTTAATTTTAAAAAAATAAAAACATAAGTAAATCTAAGTATCTTACCTCAAAAAAACTGCCAAACGATGTCTAGAAGTGAGGGCTTTTCTAAAATAGGTGTCTTGCTTAGACAATTTTTCTTGAAGTTTAAGTTCCAACAGGTCGAACGCCGTCATCGACATTCTAAAATATTGGTAGAATTTTACCTCGTCGTCCAACAAATGAGGTAAAAGTGTGAAAAACTCTCCTTCTGCAGATCTTCTTTTCCAAGCAGCATGTACCCAAAATTTACGTTTTCTGTTGTTCTCCATGAAAGATCTCCGATTTTCTTCATCCTCTTCTTCTAAACAAAGTGCCACCATGGCTAAATCGCAGTTGCTAAAATTTTTTAACATTTTGCACAATAGAACTTTCCTCGATATTGTTTGAACCGAGACTGTCAGCAAGAGCCGGAAATCGGAAAGGAGTCGGAAATCGGAAAAGAGCCGGAAGCGTGTATGACATATGTGCTCACCCCTTTCCGATCCAGCACCGATCCGATTCTTATGGCAACATCGGGCCGGAGCTGGATCGGGATAGGTGTGTCCCGGCCTTTAAGCGTGGTGTTCGAAAATTGGGAAAGGTGATTTTTGTATCACATAATAGTACAGTATATTTTGTCAAAATATCGGGAAAACCCGGCAAAAACACTTTTGAGTTAAAAATTGGTACAGATCATGTATACAGTATGCTGAACAACATATCAAAATTATCTTAACCTAACATGTAGTCGTCATGTTTTTTTTTATCCTGTTCTGCTAGAAGCTATTTGAAGTGGTCAATAGTCTACAAATTTCGCCTTTTCACACCCCTGTCTTATATAAGAAGGTGGCCGGGAATTTGGTTGATACGCAACGAACTGATGTCAACGTGAAATTTTGCGTCACTTTGTGTGTTTCGTCACATAATAGAGTTACAATAATACAGGGTTTTGGTTAAATGGTACCTATTCCTATGAAAGTTCCCATTTAGAAGTTGGAGAGAAAATAGTATGTTTTATTCATACAAAAACCCTTTTCGGGACTCATGAAATTTGTGAGATTTATAAGCTAAAACTACCGTCAGATCTCTATTATGACTTTATTGACAATCCTGGTGCTAATCCGGGGCGGAATCATCTAACGGTATAAAATATTGAATATAAGGGGTACCCAAGTCCCAATACTTTAGTCTGTTGTCAAACCCTCAACTTATCGTTATTATATGACTTTGTTGATACATTTTTAAAAAAAGCTTATTTGTATTCTAAAAAAAATTGCCCTTTAGTTAAATATATAAATAAATATTTTGGATTTATTTTAAAACTTAAATGTTTTCAATACGTCTGTAAAAACTATATTTTAAGTTGTGCTATGTATCAATTTGCAATGTTTTAATCACTCTTTTTGCATTAATTATTATACTTTTTACGCGCCCTATAAAACATATCCGAATATAAAATTTTATATTTCACCTTATTTACTTTTATTCATGCGTGAATAAAAATATATATTAAATTGCTCCTGCAGTAGCCGTTAGGGGTCATTTTTTGCGCGTGCATAGTATTGATCTGTGATGGTTTATTCACTTTTTGCATTAATTTTAATACACGCTGTACAATCTGTTTGCAAATTTGCAATCTGGAAATTGAAAACTAATCTTTTACCTCAAAATTTATAACCTCTTAATAAGTGATTAGGAAATCATGGTTCTTGGGATTAGACCGTGTCAAAATAGAATCACTTTCCGACCTTTGGCCTTCGATTGCACGAGGCATCTTCAGGGATTTTTACTTCATGAGATGGGAACATTTAACGAGCTCGGACAGACATAGACCGGTTATCTATAGTTGACCTGTGTTCACCGAACCGTGACCCGTGATTGTTAGGATGCTTAAACATTTCAATAGATTCTCTATAGAATCCCGAAACCGATGTAAGAACTTTAGTATCTTTTACATTTATGACATGTCCAGTGGAATATTGGTATTCAGATACAGCAGATTGTACTATTTGTTTCTTTCTGATACATCGTTCTTGTTCCTTAAGCCTAGTCGATATGGATCGTCCAGTTTCTCCAATATAGACATCACCACACGAACAAGGAATTGCATAAACTCTTTTCGTCTGGAAAGGAATAATATCATTTGGCGATCGCAAACATTGTCCAATTTTCTTGTGTGTGCTGTAGATTGTATGTATGTTAGACCGGCGAAGTAACCTTGCAATTTTGTCTGTGGTTTCGTGTACAAATGGAAGACTACACTTCCTATCAGTAATTCCATATTAGTTTCATTTCGTAAAGTAGGATTATTATATTTTCTAATTAACCGTCTAATATCCTCAGTGCAATTTCCATTCCCTCTTAAAGCTTGAGTCAGTTTCTTTGTTTCCGGTTGTAAAGAAATTTGGTCACAAATCGCGATGGCTCTGTAAACCAAAGAATTAATTACTGATTGCTTTTGTGCTGGATGATGATGGCAATTTGCATTATTCTGAGGAATTATCCCCTTTTCTTTGTACAAGCACATCTAGAAAGGAAATCGTGCCTTCTTATTTAATTGCCATTGTAAATTTTATATTAGCATGTTGTTGATTCAGATGATCAAGAAACATGGGGTGGTTTTCTGGACCATGCGGCTAGATTACGAAAGTATCCTCTACATATCTGAACCGTGATTTTGGTTTTAAGGGAGACGACTTTAAGGCTTGCTCCTCAAAAGATTTAATAAAAATATTGGCTACCACTGGTGATGGTGGAGATCCCATGACTGCTCCTGAAGTTTGTTCATAAAAAGTTTCTTGAAATCAAAATATGTTGACGTGAGACATGCTTCTATCAGATCTAGAAGTGAGTTATCAGTATTGTTATGGTGAAATAAATCTGATATTATGGAAATTGAATCATTTATATGCACATTCATATATAGCGATTCTACATCGAAACTGACTAAGATATGTTTGGGATCTAATTGGATTCCTTTTAGTTTTTCTACAAAATGCGTAGAGTTTCTAATATATGAATGTGTTTTTCCGGTAAAAATATTAAGAATATTTAAAAGATATTTACTGATTTTGTAAGTAGAAGATCTTATTGCACTAACGATAGGTCGAAGTGGTACATTAACCTTATGCATTTTAGGTAGTCTGTAAAACCGCCGGGTCCTTGAGATGCTTGACTTTAACATCTTTTTCTCCTCTGCTTGTAGGTTGGATGCGTTAATAAGATTGGTTATTCGTCTCTCAATTTGGTTAGTCGGGTCTATTTGAATTATTCTCTAGGTGCTGTCGTCCAAAAGTAGTTGTATTTTCTCTACGTAATCTGTTTTGTCCATGACGACAGTGGCATTTCCCTTGTCTGCTGGAAGGACCAAAATGTCTGTATTGTTGTTTAATGCTTTTATCGCCGTTTTGTCTGTATCGGAGGAACTGGACGATCCGTATCGACTAGGCTTAAGGAACATTAACGATGTATTAGAAAGAAACAAATTGTACAATCTGCTGTATCAGAACATCAACATTCCACTGGATATGACATAAATATAAAAGAAAGTTCTTGCATCCGTTTCGAGATTCTATAAATGAAAAATTATGGGATTTATTGAAATTTGTAAGCATTCTAACAACTTCAGTAGAGATACGGGCTTCAATCTACATCATACGTGGACACCGGGTCACGGTTCGGTGAACACAGGTGGACTATAAATAGCCGGTCTAGGTCTCTGCGAGCTCATTCAGTATTCCGATCTCGTGAAGAAAGATCCCTAAAAATGCCTCGTGCAATCGAAGGCGAAACGTCGGAATGTAATTCTATTTTGACCCGGTCTAATCCCAAGAACCATGATTTTTAATTGACTACAGCCGTGAAAGTCCTCAATAAGTGAATAAATACTGTCTTAAGTTGTGTCATGCATCAATTTGAAATATTTTAATCACCTTTTTGAATTACTCAATTTTTATATTTTTCACGCCCTGTAAAACATGTCCGAATATAAAATTTAATGTTTCGCCTTAAAAGATAAATCTTAAGCATACTTTTTCATTAATTTTTATACACCCTGTATAATATATCCGATTTTTAAAAAAAACTACGTTTTACCTTAAAATATAAATCTTATCTATACGGGCTTAAAAAGGTGAAATTTGAAAATTATTGAGCACTTAAAATAGCTTCAGGATCAAAAAACCATGACGGGCAAATGTGAGGTTAGGGGACTTTTGATATGTTGTTCAGTATGGCTTTAATGAGTGTTTTAATGCAGACCCCGAATTTTGTTAGTGCGTTACTACGCACTTTCTTTACAGCGGCCGTAACCAATCCTACCCTAACCTAAACCGCATTTTTTTTTAATTATAAGTCAAAAAAATACTAAAATTACTAACGATAATAAAACCAAATAAATGCCCAATTTCTTTTCCGACATAATATGTGTACAACTGGTTGCCTAATTAATGTGAAACTGACCCTAAATATTTTTGCTTTAATGATGGTGCCTCCGCGCTATCGCTCTCCGGCGCCTAACCTGGTGCTAACCCGTACCACGTACACCAAAATATAAATCTTATCTATACGGGCTTGAAAAGGTGAAATTTGAAGATTATTGAGCACTTAAAATAGCTTCTGGGGAAACAGGATCAAAAAACCATGACGGGCAAATGTGAGGTTAGGTAACTTTTGATGTTGTTCAGTATACTTCATAGAGCATCTGTACCAATTTTTAACTAAACGGAATTTTCGGCTGGGTAGAGATTTAAATAAACCTATAAGTAAATATTTCATTGTCAGTATTATTCTTTACATGGCTTTTTAAAAGTTATCAATTAGTAATTGGCCCATGCTAACAGTAACAAACATCTACCCAGGTTCAAAATGGTGTATTCATTTTGAATTTAATGGCCGCTTGGGGCAGATTGTCACAAGAGTGAAGGGGCTGCTTGTCAAATGTGATAATCAATCCCAAATTATAATAAGCAATGAGTGATACACACAGAACAATTATTTATAAAAGTTTGTAGTAATATCTTTTTAATTTCTAATTTAGTTATTTAAAATTAAAAAAAAAGCGCATAATTTGTTTATAAGGCAACATTTAAATTAATTGTGTACATTATACAGAGCGGTCTATACATAATAAATTTAATCAACGCACCGGAGGTGACAGAACGTTATTCATTTAATAACACCGAGTTTTGATTTTCTAATGTACAAAATAAAGATATTACAGTAGTGGGCAACATTTGAGAACAGTGTACAGACGGCGTACTCTGGTTTTTGTCATTTCCGTAAACAAGTACTTAAAAAGATCCTAGTTTTCCATTTGCCTACACTACCATTTTTCATCTGTTGTTGCACCCGCAATCCTTTGCTCCAGCTGCGAACAAGCAATATCACTAAGCTTCGTACATAACCGC